>JAOTOL010001339.1:0-47500 GCA_034440575.1 Imbricaverruca yamaguchii
CAATGACCTCTGATCAGGAAATTTTCTGAAACCGTATCAGCAGAGCCGCTTCTGATTCAGATAGTCTACCCAGTATCCCGAAACCCGGTATCATCCAGCACCCCTTAAGTTCTTATTCAGCAGCATGAAGCCCTGCACTGAATACAATATGCAGGGTTATCAAAGTTGCTCAGTGATAAATTATTCACTTCTGAATATACCACTTTCTGAACATTCAATGACATCCTTCTCCAAGTATCAGCATCCTGCCTTTATTATGAAGTAATGTCTTTGTAACAGTATCTTGTTTATAAATAGCATGTGCATGCCCTCAATATGAATGATATTACACGAACATTTTGCAATGCAAGTTCGGGTAAAGGGATCACCTATGTGATATGGGATACAATACCAGTTCATCATTGTTATTATCCTCCTTATCCCGATTTACATCTTTTCTTAAATTATGAATCTTAAAACAAATGATAAATAGTCCAGTCTTAATCACCTACACCATCAACTCAAATTTTAGTCTGAAAAGACATGAAAATATTTAAAAATTGCACTAATTCCATGTCAAATTTCGGCATCCTTACTTATGCTCATTTGACATCTCACACCTAATGAAAACCAATATTTTAACCCTGTATTCGCATGTGATTCATTGTATGGTATTCGCTCCACACATGGAAAATATCCAGCCAGTATAGTTTAATTATAGGAGGTATAATTCAATAAACCATGCATACTCCACAAATTGTATATTGAATTACATTTGTAATATTTTATAATAACCTTATTAATTGCGTTTTGGTATGTCATTGCGTCACTTTGTTTTACTATACTTATTATAATACCTACCTTGTACACCACATCCATGAGTTCATGGACTTTAATTCATGGCTCATGTCCACGTCCATAACCTCTACGTCGATCTTGCTCAACATCTTCATGCTATTCCAAATAAGAGCCACAGGTCGGCAACGCACGTTTTCCTGTAGCTAAAACAGTGTCATGCCTCGATCCCTTGGTCTCGGTATTGGTAACTTGTGCTCCAAAATTTCAGTATTCCTGTCAACTGCAAATGGCAAATTGTATTTTGTACATATTAGGTTCAATTAAATTAAAAATTGCCATGTGCATTAAATTTCGTTATGATTGCTGCCATGGAGAGAAGTTTGTCGTACCGTCAGATATATGACACAGTACATTTCGCCGCCGTGATGGGTCAGAAATTTACATGTCCGGCAGTGGTGCCGGTGCGCCACCACCACCAATTATTGCTAACGTTATCGGTAGCTAGTACCGCACCGTCAGCGAACGCATGGTGAACATATTGCGCAACGTCCTTGCTACCTTCGCCGCTGACGAGGCAGAACCTATCGATCAGATCGGTGTCGATGGCTTTGAGACGGTGGAGGTGATACAGAGTGAGCTGGAGAAACTGTTGCACAGCCTGATGAATAACAGATCGTTGGGGCTTTTGACTGGACTTGCTGAAGATGTCACCACCTGGAACTTGGTGCGAGATAAAGAATCCGTCGAGGATGCCGCCACAGTGGCACGACTCGCGCTGGCTGTACGTAGAGTGTCATGTACCGCAAGATTTACGACATTCTTGACACGTGTGCTGTGCTGAGATTACGATTATTTCCAGGCACAGAAGTCGGAGAGCTTTAACGATTCCATTAGCGCTGCGAACGATCCCGGCATGTCACTGCTTGAGAACGTATCGATCGCTTCGCAGCTGTCACCTGCCCAGATCAAAGTCAACTTCATGGAGTTCTTGACGATCTCGTTGTGAGGCAACAAGTGATATGTCACTTTCAAGCGGCATGAAGGTATCGATGAACGAGTCGCCACGAAGAAGCTGCAGGAGCTCGCCAAATTCGTCGTCATCAACCACACCAACCGCATCTTCGCGCATCTCAACCATCGGAAGCGTTTCCAGCAGAGTATACGTATCGACTTCATTCTGACAACGCTGGCTTCGAGTTGTTCGCCGACTTTTGCCTGGCGGACCTGCTGATGGCCTTGGGCCTGCGTCGCATCACGTCCCACGTGGAACCGATTCCGTGGTTCGTCTCGGACGCCACTGGCCGACGTCACCTGGCTGATGACCGCTGGGAAGGAACACACAGACGAGTCGTTCTGCCGGAGGTGGCCGATCGCTGGCAGCGGATGTTCGGCCTGGCGTCTGGGAGTGGCCACCCGACTTCTGGACGTCGCCCTTCCCGTTCGCGCAGATGGCCCGCCGCTGTCCGCACTTGTACTGGCGGCTGCAGGGCGCCGACCCGTTGCTTGTCAAGGGCGACCTCAACTACCGGAAGCTGGTCGGCGACCGACAGTGGCCGCCGGCCGTCGGCTTCTGCCGCGCGCCAGACGGTCTCCCACCCAGCGCCGCCGGCGGCGCTGCGCATCCTCAAGGCCGACGTGTTGGTGGGCGTGCCGCACGGCGGGCGGCGCGCGCCGCCAAAGTCGATCGCGACTGGATGACGCCGCCAGGTTCGCGCTCATTCAGTTGTGCCGCCACGCCACGCCGCTGGACATGTTGTGACGTGACGATGGGGGGAGGCGTCGAGGTGCTCTGTCCGGTCGGCTGGGGCTTTGGTGGCGCAGCCGGACGCGTGCGAGGTGTGCGTGTCTGTGGTGGCAAGCTGGCGCGTCTTGTGTTGTGTGTTGGCCCCGTGCACTGATTCAAAACGGGATGTCCATGTTATATGCATGTATCGCTTTCGGTCATAGCACGGTATCCGTGGTCAGACTATTTGTACACTGTAACGTTTCATTCACCACAAATTCGGAGTGAGACCTGCGAATTTTCTGTTAGCTAGGGTTCATATGTGTCCTAAGAGGACTTTTGCGTTCGCCTTCAAAATAATTTATTATGAGGTAATCTGAATAGGTTGATGTCCTCCTATCGTGTGGGAGTTCAATTTATTTTAACTGTGCGTGCATCAATATGGGATATTACTGATGATTACTGAACCAAGTTTTGTCTAGAGCTATGTTTTATGGTGAACCTAACAATCAACCTCAAATGTGCCAGGTAATTTGCCTAATAGCGTATTTGTTCTGGCTGCTTTCGAACATAATTTAAACCAGAACAACTTTAGAAACGTGCAGCTCCGCATTCAATAAGCGGATGAACTTTGTACGAATAGATGCTCCTGGCAGCTGACAAGAAGTTGTAAATCATAAGTGGAATATTGCCAACAAACAAACTGCCTACACAGCAACGCCGTTTATGCAGATTGTTGTATGACTGGTGTTTCTTAGTTTTCAAGATTATCGATAGGTCGAAGAGTTTTGGTCTTGCCACCACCAGTTAGCATCGCAGCTGCAATACCGGCAGTAATATAGTCTCGATCCATAGTTCAATTTGATGAAATTCCTCAGACCTGAAATGCAGCATGCACATGTATGGTATGAGTGGCAATTATCACAACTGGCGCTTTTGTTCGCGCTGGAAGACAGCCATGTAACAAATGTCCATTATGGACTGGCAAAGGCATGCAAGGCATGATGCGGCCGGGTGTGAGTACGCGTCGCAAGTTATGTGGGTCAGATTGTTCGCTTTCAACATCTGGAGGTTGGAGAGACGCTGTTCTTCCAGCGGCAGTGTCGCTAGGCACCGCTAGGTACCGCTAGGCCGATAGGCACTTCCGCCAGTTGGAGTTCAGCGGCTGAGGTTGATCAAATGTGGTTGGCGGCGGTCACACATACATAGCTTTTTGTCTTACTTATTTTGCTTACTTATTTTTGAACGGAGAAAAACGCGTGTGTTCACGTCTTGCGGGAAACCCCACCAGGATGGGTCATATTTGGTTTGCGACGATATCCAAAAAAATGTCTGGGGAAGCTATGATGAACACATTTGTGCAATGATGGACGTGCCCCAGCAGGTCAGTTGCACGTACTCGGTTGGTGGGAACGTGCCAGGGTTGTTCATATCTATTGTGTATGTGGTAATCACACCCCGGACTTCGCCTTCCTCGCTTATTTGTATTAATTGAATGGTGTTTTCAGTAGACTGCCCGTCAGGGTGGGAATTAAGGCACTTCTTAAGGGATTTCATCTCTTAAAACATTTTTGCACTCCGGATTCATACTGGATAGAATGGGCTCCCCATGTACTCCGACACAAACATGCAGAAGGAACAAAAATACTACTAAAATATAATACAAGTTTGAAGAAAATATCCACCAAACATGTTATTCCACTTACGGTTACCAAATAACTATACACTTTTCGTACCATCAAGCACACAGACAACAACCCAACACACACCACACGGAACCACAACCAGCGGAAATGCAGACGACAACGTGCCAAACTTCGCGCATGCGCACTGAATATAGTGGCCTCCTGTCGCTACGAATTCGGCCGGTGCGTCTCCAGAAACCTGCTTTCGAGTCACCCTATAGTGGGAAAAACTGACCGTTTTAAGAGACGCTTCGGGAGTGCCGGAGGCCGCCGATCGGGGTTTGCTGCGTTGGCATTTTCTGTTACGAAAACTGTTTTTCAACCAATCAATGCCAGGTATTTTTTAAATGACGTCATAACCATTAGCAACTTCGAACACATGTTTTGAACATTTAACAGTGCCATGCTGCAAACACAAGACCTTGACTGATCCTTTGCGCACCGCCGTCGCTTCCGACTGCCTGTGAGGTAGTGGTGTTGGGTCCTTATCGCGCAGGGAATTGGCTGCGTATGTAGGTAGGTGTGCGCTCTGAGCTGAGGGTGAAGCGTGAATTATTTGTGTTTTTCATTTTGCCTAGCATTGTGCTGAGACCAACAGTGAAAGGAAGGCGCATTGCTCCTGTGAGCTATGAGAGACAAAGCTGAGCTGATCACAACTCCCTGTCTTGCGGTGTCATTCATTGCTCACTTCTTTGTTTATATGCTTTGATGTGACCAATAATGATGATGTGTATTACTTATGCATATTACGTAGACACTGACTGGGTACATATGCTTTTCTCGTCAGTTACCGGCAAATAGATTCCATGCATGAAAATGTACTCCGGAAGAAATCTGTTTGCACTCCGAATCCAAACCCGGAAAGCAAGTTTCCCACCCTGCTGCCCGTGGCGCAGGCCTTACAATATGACATCGCCAGTAGTGGCTCCGCGGCCCATGGTCCATTTCTGACGGCAAACGCTGTTTCCATCTGGCTTTGTCCTTTACCTTGAATCTGGATTGGTTCATGCATTTCAGTGCCGGCTGTTTTGTTACGGTATTGTATTGGTAGGTGCGTTTGTACTGTGTGAAGTATGCAGAACGAGGTATTCATACTGTTTTGCGCTGCTTTATTGGTAGTTTGCGCCTCTTATATTATTATTATTATTATTATTATTATTAATATTATTATTATTATTATTATTATTATTATTATTATTCTTATTATTATTATTAGTAGTATTATTTTAAGATGTGACCACATATTTTGCAATACTATCAAATACTGGACAAAACACCATGCACATGTACTACTTTTCACTCATATGTGTCTCATGACACCCCAAAATTTAACACCTACAATTGTTGTACAAGGATTAGTTGGGTACACGAGATGAACAAAGTCACCATATCTTATCAGGGTTTGGAAGATGTTATGCTATGGGAAAGTGGTGCAACTATGCGGCCAGACGAAAATCTATCTGTGTGCCGGGCTGAGGTGAGCACAAAAGCCGCGTTGCCACGCGTGATTGCTGTAGAAATGGGTCACCGCGCCACCCCGTTTCATGACGCTTGCCGGTGCGGGTCGTTATGTGGCGCGCCGTCTCAGTGATATTAGCCGCCGGTCGTCTCAACGGCCGAGGGCTCGAACCAGTACCGTGAGCAAAGGTCGGCCTAGTGGCGGCGTTTGCGAGCTTCTGCCGCACGAGCCGCGGACCCAGGCTCTAGCACCGATTGAACCAGTACGGGATCGGCGAAGGTATCTACACATGTAGCGTCCCACGTCAGACACCTGCCTCCACTGTATGGGAACAGCGTACCCCCATCTGGCCGCTTGCCGTCGTCCCGGTCGAGACCCACCGGCTTCAGGATGGCAGGGATGCCCGCACTTGAGAGGCCGCGTTTCACTGCGTCATTCAGTTGTGTGTGACGTGGGAGACGGCGAACGCTCTTTAGGCATGCTAGTCCATGGTGGCAAAGTCGGTCAGCCGGTCAGTTGCATTGTTGATAGCAGTGTGGTTCGCACACTCCATCCCCAAGGCGATGAGTTTAAATTAATCCGTAGGAGTTTGCAATCAGTGTGTCTTAGAACCGCCTTTCAAGTTGATTATTCCCATCCAATCCTAATAGAGCAATGTCAGACCTCGACGTGCTGCTCCCTGGCTCCCTGACGGCCTGATCAGACAGTCCTCTGGTCCGCCTTCTCCCGGGCCTCGATGGGTCACGTCTGGACCGCCGCCGCCCCTAGTGGCCTGGGGATGAGCAGCCTAGGGGTACGTTGCTCGTCTCACAATCGAGAGGATGTGGGTTCGAGTCTCACCTGTCGCTACTCTTCGCCCGCGACCAATCGGCGTGAGAGATTGGCGACGCTACATGACTCAATGGTCGATGTGTCGTGAAACCAATAACCAACCAACCAACCCTAGTGGCCTGATCTAGACACGTCAGCCCTGTCTGGTCAGCCTTCTCCCGGACCTCGATAGGTCACGTCTGGACCGCCGCCGCCGCTAGTGGCCTGATCTAGACACGTCAGTCCTGTCTGGTCGGCCTTCTCCCGGACCTCGATAGGTCTCGTCTGGACCCCCCCTAGTGGTCTGATCTAGTCACGTCAGCCCCGTCTGGTCGGCCTTCTCCCGGACCTCGGAAGGACACGCTGGTCCCCGTCAGGGGTTGTTCAGATTCGGTGCGAGTATTGCCGTAGCATCCACATTGGTGGCGTTTCATGTTCGCAGGTCATTTGTATATAAAAGGGATGCAAATACTGCACTTAGCCATGCATCACGCAAGTCGTTCACACCCTCGTCCAATGTTTGTTTAGTGAAACTTGCATTACACTTTTTCCAACGTCAGTCCCAGCACCTGCCAGAAAATCATGACTGCGTTCGCCGTACTTCCGCACCCCGCTGTAAACGAGCTATCGCCTGCACATTCCGATTCGTGATCCTGGCGGTCGGGACTCGTGCACTTTGTCTGTGTGCTGGCCGTATTCGATTCTCAGCAGTCGGTCTGTGATTGATGCAAGTTGTTCGGATTGAATTGAGCGACAAACTAAGCATATGCGATGATACATATCCGCCTGATGCGACTTCTGCCCGGCATCAGCAGGTCGCGCCCTTGCCCCGGTATCCATGATGATGACATCTAGACACGTCTACCCTCCGTGATCCGCACTATCCGCCTCGGTATTCTAGGTATCGGAGAGGGGACGGGGGTGAGCATAGGGGCGCCGTCCAACTCCAGGACAAGAAAGCTGGCGTTGGTTTCTGTGGTCGGTGATCGCTGGTGTTTCATGGTGAGGTTTAGGGGGACTTGTCCGCCCCCCTCCCGAGCGTTCGATGAAAACCAGGTGGGAGTACACTTTGTGATGGACTGCATTGCCTTCCACTGGTCAGAGCACTGAGCAGGACGAGCTGGATTGCCAGCTGGCACGGCATCCGTGTTCTCTTGGGTGGGCCATTGGCTGAGGTCGTTAGCGTGTACGGAGACTTGGATATCGGGCTGGGGGTTTAGAACCACAATGAGCCTCGTGCTGCTGCAGATCCAATGCCCAGCGTGCTCGGAACTCGGGCCGGCCTGTGGCTGATCATTCCCTGACCTGAGCGTTTCCTGACCTGACCATTCCCTGATCAGACCATTCCTTAGCATCAGTCATCACCTGTCTGAACTGGTCACCGGAGGCCGAGGTGTACGCGTTTAGCCTTTGCCTAGGCGAACAGTTTCAAACAGCCTTATGTTCAGTCACGTTATTTGCGTACTGCCGGTGCATTTGTCAACATCGTCACCGAGATGGAAAACGTGGATGTCCGAGTGCCCTGTGTCGGGCCCATTCCGGCGGTCACGGCCCATTACGTTGCCAGGAGGGCATGGTGTGCAGAAGCAAGTGTATCGCCTGACCATTTTACCTTCTTCATACGACCTTCGTTGTACCTATTCGAGGACATCAAAGGCCTCAATGAATATTTTGTATATCTCAGAAATTGTGAACTTGAGTGCATTATATGATAGCCTAAAAAATGTGTTCCTTTTGTCTTGACTTGGAGAAGGTATGACACCGAAACGCCGGACATAGTAATACATCTTTTCATCTTAATGCGAGAAAGCTACTGATCATCCTACGATAATTACGATAATTGGTAACCGGACAAATGTACGTAAACCAATGTACGTATGGCAGATGTACGTACGCAATTGCACGTAAGCAAATGTATGTAAGCGCAGATGCATGTATGGAAGTTGTACATAAGCGCAGATGTACGTATGGCTAATGTATGTAGGCGCTGTACGTATGACAACTCTACATATGCGCAAATACACGTATACGTAAAAGTACGTAAGCGCAAATGTACGTAATCGCGAAAGTACGTATGGGGAAATGTAAGTAAGCGCAAATGTACGTATGCGCAAATGTACATAAGTTGGTTGATGCGTCCTAAAGCCAAAATAACTAACAAAATGTACGTGACCGCAAACGTATGCACGCGCAAATGTACCTACGTGCAAATGCACGTACGTGCAAATGTGCGTAAGCGTAAAGGTACATATGCGCAAAAAGTACCTAATCGCAATGTACATAAGCGCAAATATACGTGTGCGTAAACGTATGTAATTGCAAATGTGTGAAAGCGCACAAGTATGTCAGCGCTAATGCACGTATGCAGATATGAACTTATTATGACAGATATACTTAAGCTCAGACATATGAAAGCACGATAGTACGTATGACAAATGTACTAATGGCAGATATACGTAAGAGCAAATGTGCACATGGAAAAGGTACATACGCGAATGTAGGTAAGCGCAAATTTACGTATGGCATGTTTACCTAACCAAATATACGTAAACGCAAAGGTACGAATGCATAAACGTACATACATTTGCGCATACGTACAATTTCACATACGTACATTTGCGCATACGTTGTTTTGCGCTTACGTACATTCGCGCTTACGTACATTTGCGCCTACGTACTTTTGCGCCTACGTACATTTGCGCATACGTACATTTGCGCATACGTTCTTTTACGCTTACGTACATTTGCGCTTACGAACGTTTGCGCGTACGTACACTTGCCATACGTACATTTACGCTTACGTACAATTGCTTACGTACAGCTGTCACGTACATTTGTCCATTTGCCCTGATGTACTATGATCTGACAATCATGTTTTTGTGCAAAGCAATTATACCCAGTCCATCCGCCGCTGGTTAAGTTGACTCGTTTATCCACAGTTGCTGCCATCTTCCGACATGATATTGCGCGCGCTGCGTCCCGTTAGTTTGGCAGTCAGTCACCGCGCGGCGCCACTGAGCACGTCGGCCACCCTCTGCGAGATTCGCAAGCTGGCGCGCCTGCGCGTGGTGGACAACAGTGCCATAGGGAAGGCGGCGATGGCCGAGGGACGGCCGCCACGTGTCATCCACGTGTACAACAAAAAACACGTCGCCACAGTCGGTGAGTTATGCAGCGGGGAAGGCCCGGCAGATCGCCACCGTCTCGGCGAGTGATGCGCGGTGTAAAGTTGGGCAGATTGTCACCTTCTCGGTGAATGATGCGGCGGTGTAAAGTCGGGCAGATCGCCACCATCTCGGTGAGTGATGCGGCGGTGTGAAGGTGAGCAGAGCTTGTGAAGGGCATCAGTGGTGTGTGGGTGTTTTCACCTGCTGCAAGGTGTGTATTATGAGTGGTCTGTGGGCATTTGTAGCGGTGTTTTGAGCTGCTCACAGCATGAATGTGTTATTGTGTCTTATTTGGTAAGCATGCAGTTTTAACCTCGAAAAGAACGCATTGTTAACAGCACGAATGTATTGCAGTGGATAATGGGAGTCATCGGCTTCATAGGTGGGAGATGGTGTGTATACATGCGGTCCAAATTTTCTGACATTTAAACACTAAAGCCTTTGAGAGTTGCACTGAGAAATAATGTGCCAGAGCTCCCCAGTACACACACACACACACACACACACACACACACACACACACACACACACACACACACACACACACACACACACACACACACACACCCATACGTGTAAGGCGTGCAAAGCGAGGACTGTGACTCGTCACCGACTATCGAGGACCATATGAAGGCACCAGTTGACAAGGCTCAGACTTCGAATGGTACTAGTCGTGCATGTCTAGTCATGCTCTGTCTATAGAGTTACGGAGAAAAATATCATGACAGGCCATCAGAGCGAAACTGAATACCGAGGACCGATGCGATAACCGAGGACCGATTTCGCACGGGCGCAACCAGGGGGTGCAACTGCGGGCGTTTGCTCCTTTCCTCGCTCAAAGCGTTTTTCAAGCGAAGGCGCCTCTCAGAGTAGAAAAGGCACCTCATCCAGGGAAATAGTGACACATCCGGAGAAATGGTGAGCCTCCAGAAAGAAAATACTCGAATAATCAAATTCCCTTCATCCGCCCCTGTCGGTGTGTGAACTGTGCGGACGTGCTGTGAATATCGAGGACCGTGTGTGAAGGGTTCCTACCATCCACCACATGCGAGGACCGCTTTATACCCATCCACGTTGTCTTCTCAAACGCCCTGTGCGGTATCGACGCTGATCACAGCCACAAGTATATGATAATGAGTCTGGCACCTGGCATCAAGCAGCAAGACGTAGCTTGACATCCGCTAGGAAGCAACGTATATTTCCTGGTGACGTCGACTATTTCCATTGTAACTTAATTTCGGTAATTCGAAGTCAAGATCACGGAGCATCATGAAATTGTGTTGAACATCAGATGCTCCTTAGTCCGACCGTACTGAAATACTGTAATAATGTTGTTTGAAATACAATGTGTTCTCCTTAATTTTCCGCTGCTACTAAGCTTGCGCAGTAGTGGAGAGCGGCAAGGGGAAGCATTCCATAATATATACAATGACTCTCAATCCATTCTTCAAACCCGAATGCATCGGACACAATGTGAAAGCATGCGATATGACAAGATAAAGGCTCATCTTCCCTCACCCGTCTCCCATTTCACCTTGAAGCACGTTAAGCTCTACGTCAAGTTTGGAGGACTATCGAGCGCCTCCTTCCGGGCGCAGGGGAACCGACTGTACAAATGCTGGTGGCGCCTTTGCCGAATCCCCCTGCTGCGGGAATTAACAAACAAACAATGGTAAGGAACGGCAACGAAAACAGCACGCAGTAATCTGGAACTTTAGCAACTTTTATCATAAAATGACCTTTTGGGATCATTGCAAGGATTTTTTCTCGCCGCCAACATAATGCGATACTCTGTCCTGCTGAGTATCGTGGAAGCTGACTGGACCGGTGCTGATGGTGTCCCTGATGAGCCGTCCCTACTTAACACCGTTGGAGCTGGCCGAACTGTGATGGTGGCGTCTCTGTCGAGCGGTCCTTGCTGACTACTGCGGGAGCTGACTGGACAGGTTCTGGTAGCGTCCCTGCCGAGCCTGAATGCTGTTAGAGTAGCGAACCAGTACTGGCGGTGTCACTGCTGAGTCACCTCTACTGAGTACCGGTGGAGTCGACCGATCGATGCTAGTTGCATAAGGACCGAACGGTTCCTACTACGTAACGGGGAAGCTGACCGGACCGGTGTTGGTGGCGTCTCTGCTGAGCGGCCTTACTTGAGCACAGGTGGAGCTGATCGGCCGATGTTGGTCATGCCGATGATAGTAGTGTCCTACTATTTCTGTGGTATCGCTGTAGTGTAATGGTCATGGTAGGACGGTTCCAGATGTGGAGCGAAACGCCGAGTTCGCGTGTGAACATCAGTTTGTTTTTTTGGCGTCTGAATCGTACTGCATGTCGTTAACCGCTAAGAGTAAGTAGCCCTGTGGACCACTTGGAATAGTGTTTGTCTGTTGCGGTGTTATTTAATGCGGGATATTCACCACCAGATTTCAAATACGTCTGGATTCGTAGTTGTTAATGCGGAAATCGAATCGAGTTTTGCCGAACTTTAGCAATATTTGCTGGATTTTCACTTATTCGTCTTTGAGAAGCATTGCAGTCAATTTTATAAAAAGTCCGGTTCGAACAATCTTTGAAACAAAACTTGGCATCCTGTGCGGTTTCAGTCTGCTATTTTCTTTGTCTTTCGGCGCTAGGTGCGTCAAGATGGCTAAAACTAGGCTGAGGTTCGTCTATTTGTGCAGAATTTCAGATAGTGTTCAAAACATAACAATAGTGATACACATGCGCAGAAATGAAAATGCCCTGCACGCCTTATTCGCGATGCTAACACCACAGGAAATAAAATATCTATCACTTTCTAGTTCCCTCTGAATGTAAAATGAATAGCGATTCAAAACACGATGTTCATGTGGACGCCATCAGTCATGGCATCTCTCCCCAAATACGTGTTTCACAAAACAGAATATACATTCCGTGTTGAGGTTAGCATATTGTTGCGCGATAAATATCTTGTGTAGTCTTATCATGTCTCATCAGAAAGGGTCATTATAACATAGTGATCATAATGGTCATATGTTCACGATCATTATGTTCTTGAAAGTTCAATATTTGCAAGCGAGGATATGGGAATCCCAACTTCGTCTCGATACTATACAAGAAGAGTGAATACGTGGATTATAGATACAGGTGTGAAAACGAAAGCTATTTATATAAAAATTGAAATCGGGTACAACTTCAGCTATGCTATTTGTTTCTTGGTTTCTAGTATATCATTGGACCGATCAGTATTGGTAACCTATTGGTGTGACATAATGCTGCTTCAGGTATCGTCGCATCCTCTCCGCTGGTGCCAATCGATTGCTGCTCACATGACGAGCAATAAGGGGCGTACTGCTAGACTGTGGGCTACGCCAACGGAGAGAGTTGGAAATATCGGAACACAACAGTCAGGTTTTGAGGTTGATTCAAATTAGTCAGGTCCTGCAACG
This sequence comes from Imbricaverruca yamaguchii, assembly GCA_034440575.1. Lineage (NCBI taxonomy): Eukaryota > Metazoa > Arthropoda > Thecostraca > Neoverrucidae > Imbricaverruca > Imbricaverruca yamaguchii. Next base: position 13,047 of record JAOTOL010001339.1, read on the forward strand.
AGCCGGCAACTCGTAATGCGGGGCTTAGAGTTACAAGCACGGTGTGATGGCTGAAGCAAGACTATTGAAATTATGGATGCGTTAGGGCATGCGGCCGAGCCAGGTGGTGAATCTGCGAGCTCGGGAACGGATCCAGAAGCCTGGCGGGATGAACTTTCACAACAAATCTCCGATTTATTTTCCTTTAAAAATTATTCGATTTTTTAACCGCTGATATTCCTAAGATTTGTTTGATACCATATTTATCATATATAATGTTGCTAGACTTCGAGAAAATACAATCTTATTGCACAATATAGGAAATAATCGGTTCCTAGAGGAGAGGGGGAGTGGCGGAATGCCTGCAAACACGAGTCCATGGCTATTCAGGGCGCTCGCAATACCCATGGATCTGATATAACTATGACTAAATAAGCGTGTGTCCTTGTTAGCACTTCATTTACTCTCCTGCACCATAAACATTCACAGAGCATGGGAGGATATAGGGAATAAGCATAGGAGCATGTGTGAAATGTGAAATGTGCCCCTTTGGCTGGATAGGCCAGAAGGCTCGAGTGCACTCCTTCCCCTGCCGCTCGACTGATTTTTCATTCGTCAAGGACTACGAGGGATAGACGCCTCTAAGAGGAATACTTGGAGACGAAAAAGCACCCTTCATTGTGCTCCGGTATACTCCACACCTTTCGCTTTACGAATTTTTCTGCCGAAGCGCCCCGCCGACCAATATGTCCCTCCCGAAGGAAATTTAGGAATTTAAACCTGAATGTTTTGTTTTTTTTCAACGTGGCTGCGTGTGGAGAATTATGTGCATGACTCGTTGGTTGGGAAATATGCTGGGGGGATAGGTGTCAATTTACAGACAGGTATGTAACTGCCGAAGAGTGTTGAATATGGGTCTGATAAGGAAACAAGGGTTTGGAAGTGTTATCATGCATAGCATGTCATATACTTCGGACGATATTTAGTGAAGCACTTGCGTCCATTTATCCAGAACTCAGCCAGACCCTTCTTTCTAGTGTTTATTCTCAGGTTTCCATTTAACTGGGATGCAAGCGGGCAAGACCGTCGTATTTTCAAATTAGACAGCCAGAACCTGACTGGTTTTCCTCACTGATTCCCAATTAAATCTCAACACATTGCAACCTGGGTTGCCAACAAGCACTTAAGCACAAATGTCAAGGAATTATTTCCCCTAATGTGACACTTATTTCCCCGGACCATTGTTACATGCTACATAAAGTGCTACAAACCAACCTAGCATACACCAGCAGATAGTTGATCGCATCAATTAGGATGAACTATCAATCATCTTTGTCAGCAACTATCCATTCCATCACCATCACCATCCCATTCTCACGCTTCACACCATCACCATCACCATCGTTTAGCACAATCGGGTCAACTATCAGTAGGTCCATGTAAGGTTAATAATTTACGCATAGGTGTAGGTTAGGTTACATCAGCTTACAACACGTGCAATATACCTTCAATAAGGAGCTGAGGAAATGAGTGCTACTGTAGGAGAAATAGATGTTCAGCAAGCGGCTTTAAGTACTGAGAGGAAATATGGACCAGGAAATGAATGCAAAGGCCCCCTGAAGACATAAGCGCGTATAAATAGCATCAACTATTCTGATAAACGTTGCCCCCATTTTATTATGTGTTGACGGTCAATCGTGGAAGTAGTTTACCTCCGGTATGCTTCTAGGTTGGTGCTTACACACCAGAAAGCTGACTTCTAATGATGCAGGATCACTTTCTATTCGGGTCCTATACCTATCCTGCTTATACAGTATTGGTTTTACCTCATGTAGACCTGGCACTTAAACCTACTCGTCAAGCACTTCTTTTCGCACTGCATCAGATGTTTCCTCAGTTGAAGGTTTATGAAATGTACCATAAACTAACCAAATAAAATATCAACGTTTAGATTGCATCCTCTTAAACTCTTGGATAATTGATCGTATCTGCCAAAATTTAGTCAATATATCTGAGGACACTTGAGAAAAAAAAATTATGCAAACTGGCGGATCCAAGGACGGGCAAGGGAGCCATGTTCCTCGTCCAAGGAGGCCGATTTTGCCTAGCTTTTGCAGTCAGTAAAATATCATATTCTTCAAGTCTAATAACATTTCATGACATAAGTATTGCCTTAAGCAGATCCGACTACTGTATCCGGTTAAAATCCGATGGCTGTTTGGAAACTGGAGGAACGTTTTTGAATTTAGCCCCAAGCTTGGCTTTCGGATCCGCCTCTGGCTCTACATGTGATTAAAGTGCTGCATCAGTGAAATATAAATGACAGAAACCTGCGAATATAGTTAGATTAAGTGAAAAGATGAGCCAATTGTCAATTTACCACAAAATGTTTTGTGGGGGTGGATTTATTGATCAGAGCTAGGCATGGAGATGGAGCCAGGTCATTGACCTCATCAAAGCAGAAACCATAGTAAGATGAATGAAGCCAAGACTGCATCTGAAGCTGAACAGCTAAAGCAAACCTAGATGGTGCCACATTCATGCCTTCAAAGACCAAACCAAAAAGAGGCTAGAGCCAACAGTTGAAAACGTTAGTTAAATAATGCGAAGGGTTGATTCCAAAAGATCGGAACTAAATCCAAAGCCACGAATATAAAAGCTAGAAAGTCGAAGTTGTTTGTATGAAAGCGAAAATAAGGCAAAGGCATTGCACCTTTTTGTGGTTAGGGGTGGGGTGGAAATTCGAGGCAGAATCCATCATCATTGGTGATCAAGTCTGGGGGAGGGGGCGATGTCATGCTCCTCCATAAAAACAGCTAGTTATCTGGAGTAAAATTATCTTGAAATTGAAGTCGAAATCATCTGAAGGATGTAATTTTACGTGGCAATGGGCACATAAATAGGTATTAGAACATTGCATCCTCATTTTCGTTACTTCAAGCAGGGTATCTCATCCATGAAGACATTTTGCCGGTAGTTTTCCTCAAACGAAATCCTAAATCATGGCCTGATCCTGGGTTGTGAGGCATGCCCACATGTATATTTGTAGGTAACAACGTGCTGTGTATGCGCAATCTTTTTCTACATTAGCCATTGTCAAAAGCTGTAGTCTGTCGATATGGTAATTGAATTTAGCCCCTAATGTGAAGAATATATTAATTTCAGTAAACAAGTGAACTGACCCGCTTGCAAATTCTTGCGAAATTAAGCCTTCGGTGAGCGTGTTGTAGTGCAGCATGTAATGTCCTTTCCCGCCAGCTACCAATTTGAAAGAAAGGCAAAGATTTTGCCAGCGCATCTTTTTACTGGAAAAGTAGTTTATTTGTTGTCAGGGCATCTGTCCATCAGCGCATATTTTACTCATCAAGCATTCTAAGCAGCTACAAGGCATCTCTTACATATACAAGGAAGCAGCTTTCTTCCATAATTGCATTCCAATGTGGCACAGCCAGAATTCTATTTGCGAGATATCATGCAGATCAGGATGGGTTCCCCCATACTGGGATCCCCAAAACAAAGGCACATTCATCAGGATTCATTGTATCTCAGTGGGCAACCTACGAAGGCAGTTCTGTCTTCTCATCCATAGAAAGGAACTCAAAGTGAATTATGTCATAAATTGATTCGCAGGACATGCAATAACTAGAAGAGTTGTTGTCACGTATCTTATTAAGCAATCCTACTTGTTAACACTTATTTTACTGGCCCTGCAACCTTAACACTCGCACGTCCGACGGTCCGCACCAACTTCGCCGATCCGCTCAGGTCCGCCGATCTGCTTTTTTTTTCACTCAGGTCAATACTCGGGTCACTGGGTCATCATAGGTCAATTTCGACGAGATCGGGTGGGACACTCAGATATTGACACATATTATCAGGACCTGTAACAAATAGAAACAAACGGCGAACGTTATTCGATTCACAGAGAACAATCGAGGCGCCAACTACGTGTCCAAGCAGGGATACTTCTTACTCCGTAACTATGACCTCAGGCCAAGGTCATGAAGTAGCCTAGGGAGGGTATGTAATGTATCAATCGACACGTCTTGACGATACAAGCACAATGGCGGTAATTTGAGCCTTCTAACTCAATGCACTTAGATATAATGCACAGCAATGTGCTAGTAATCTCAGGTGACCTCAGATGACCTTGGTGAGGTAATTGAGCACAAATATCAGCGGTAACATTAAGCATAGCTGCCAACTACACGCCAGAACCGTTGTGAGGTCATTCCGAGAGCAAATATGTAACCAGGAAACATTAGTATATTTTACCATAGCCCTATGGTAGGGGGAACCGATTGCCGCGACCTGACCTCAGGTCAATGCCACGAAAAAAACGACATATATTATGGTCCCTGATGAGATCATGACGTGATATAAGTTTGAAATCAATCGCCCAATTATTGTGGAAGTTATGCCACCTAGAACTCCAAGGGAGGTTGGGTCACTACGCCTCACCTGATGACCTGACCTGAGATGACCCAAGGTTAAAAATGTATGAGGATATGCGGAAAAGACGAATGAGCAACCATGGGAGGTTTGACCTTGCTAGCCCGATTAGGATGGCGGCAAATTAGGATACCCCGCAGGGGGCTGATATCTGCCCCCGGACCTGCGCCTCTTAAATATTGATGGGTCACTTGTATAGTAGGATGGCGTGGCTCACCACCGATCCCCCATATGTTGAAGCCTATTGAATAAAGTATCAGTAGATTGAGGTTTGTTTGATAATCTACATTGCTCAGCTATTGTATGTGTTTAATATTTTATATGTACATAAGCCGTTTCCAAGGTTAAGGCGTATTCACATCATTGTGACCTGATGTGTTCACGAGACATGTTTTACACACATTTTACCCACATAAAACAGAACAAAAGAGGGTAGGTTAGTTGAGGTTGTGTCAGGGTATGTTTTTAAGAGGGAACGTTTATAGAGAAACCTTAATTCTTCCATTTATTCTTATGACGAAGGTTCAGATGAGTTGCGTTAAGTTATATTTTTAATTCCAAAATTGTTACTTTCGAGTTTTACTTTTTGATTATATTTAATCTAAAAAAGCAGGCTACCAACTGCTTGCAAGCTGAAAAGAAAACATTTCAAACAGAAATAATTGGTCACATTCCCTTCTTCATCACTTCCATAACTATAGTACTGAAACACTTTCCCACAAATCTGACCAGCACGTTGAATCACATTTACGAGATCACCTCTAAGGTTAGCTGTACATATTTCAAATTTTAGGACTCACATTTTTTATAGTAACGAATCCAGCCAGCAGCAAAAATCACGAAGTTGGAGCCTGAGGCAGACAGTCACAACGCCGAGGACATAATTGTAACGAAAAGTAAAAACCCAAATGTGGCTCAAGTCAGTGTAAAATATCAGCTTCATGAAGCCAAAGGCAGCTTCGTCCAGTGTCTGATATGGGACCTATGTTAACCCGCGCCGTCTCGGGGGTCCTCAACCCCTCAGGTTTTTCGCGGATTGAACGAATGGCGCGCAACAGCGCACCAAAATTTGGTACACCTTTTCCCACATCAATATCTCATGCTGTTTAAAAATTTTGAAGTCAGGTCATCTAGGGTCAACGAGTTACGTCAAGGTCAAGTGAAGTCACCTCCAAAAATGTTCAACCATTCATCACGCTTTAACGGATACAGATATTCTAATGGCATTTTCAGCATTTGCCTATCCTTAGGGATACAACAAACGTACGAGAGGAATTTTTCATTTCTCCGTCTTTTACTACATATTAATGTTGCATATTTGCCAATTAGAGTTCAATCGATGATTCTGTCTAAGTAAGCATTTTTATCAGAGACAGTGTAGAGCAGATCGAAACGTTGTTAACTTCCCAACAACGTTTATCGGTCTGCTCTACCTATTACAAAAGAAATGCAAAGAAAACTTGAACTTAAAATTTTGTAATTAAGAAAAGAAGAAATTTTTATTTTGGAGGCCAAACAAATATATGGTCCGGGTCGATTTCGCTGTCCTTTTCTGATTCCAAATATTTTTTCCTCAAATATCCCTGAAATGAAGTCCCCAGAGCCAAAAAACATAATGTAAGTCTTGAAAAGCCGTGAAAATGTAGCCCATCTAGTGACGTTATTTTGGGGAGAAATTGTACTATTCGAGAGTGGATCCGGGCTCTGCATGCCGAGCGCTTTACGATGACACCTCTTTCGTTTTCGTGTGACGCTTAGTTTGGATTTTAGATGGGGTTACTACCCCCGATGCGGGGTGTGAGTATCGGACGGAGACGGAACGGGTTACAGACTCTGTGATGTGTGTTGACAGATCTAGGGGTTACTGGGATGCCAAATATTCAAAAACCGACAATGCCTGCCCTGACTTCACCACCCAAAATGGTACATTATGTCTGGTTACCGCAACATGGGTTGATCAGGGGGGAAATGTGCATTTCTGTAACCACGTTGCCACACAACTTAGGACGCATGCTCCATTTAACACACACACACACACACACACACACACCCTGACAGTCGTTGCATCCATGTTATGATCCCGGTTATTGCAAGTTAGTTGGTCATTGTTCCCAACATTTATCAAAAGTACTACAATGAGGCAGGCTCATCGTTGGCACAATATATTTATGTGTGTGTGTGTGTGTGTATGTATGTGTGTGTATATATGTATATATATATATGTATATGTGTGTGTATATATATTTCCGGAATGCCGGTCGCACTGAGCTTCACCCGATCAACTTCGTGTGGGCAGAACATTATAGAATGACCTTGGTCGTGGAAAGTGTACCTCATTGGCCTCCTGAGGAGTTATTTATGCTCCCATGCTGCAGTCCAAGGTTCAAAATATGGCATTAAATGCTGCTCAGCCTTCAAATAAATCAAGGTGGTTTCACCCCAAGAGTAACGCATGACCAGGTTACATGTCGGGTTGTGGTGATATAAAATGAAAGCTTCTGATTGTACAGTAGTTTGATGGTGTCCGCCTGAAGATATATATATATATATATATTTTTATTTATATATATTTTATATATATATATATATATACATATATATTGATATGTATATACATATATATTGATATATATATATAGCTATATATATATATTAATAATAATAATAATAATGAAAATAATAATATATAATAGAACATACGACGGGAGCTCAATGGCTTCGGTTTCTCAAGGAAACAGGAGTAATGTAATCAAGTAATTAATCGGTTTGTGACGCAATCTGAATTAAGTAAGCACTTGCCGCCCGAGCATATCAATTCGATTGAGCGCTGGCCTGCAAATATTTTCCGTGTCCTGGTAAGACGGTGTTTGAGTTGCTTCTCGCGCTCGCATTTAGGACCCGGCTGGGATGGTCAGTTGGCTGGCTGGCAAACCGGCCCGATGAGGTCGAATACGAGTTACAGAGTTGATCTTGTCGGTACATTCCGGCACGTTAAACGTTCGGTCTAATATAGCCCGAATATATAATTCGGCCAAATATAGAAGTGTAATTTACGGATTGAGTGGTGCTGCCAGAATTCACGCAACAAGCCGTGCCTATCAATATTATCATAAGTAATATAGCCACCCCAACAAGAATGTGAACTAAATTGCTTTAAAAGTTCAACAGTTGGATATTCTGTCCTTATTTTACGGCAAGGAAATCCTTAACTGACGGCATAAATCACGCCTCTCCTTTCGCTACATCCTTTACATTCGAGCTCTTTCCAGCATCTCTAGCTCATTCTTTGTTGGCTATGTCCGAAATCCATAGCGATCCAATTATTTCTTGTCGACAGGAGTCCATTGGTAGCCTATTCACTGAACGGCCAATGCTGTTTGGCCGACTAGGGAATGCAAGGCGGCAACAGTATATGCCCGTGTTTCTCACTTCATTGCTGCAGGGCAAATGGTCACGTGACGACACCACAAGCGAATTTCTATTGTAAGAACGCTGGTCCGTTGTCAAACGGGTAGACCGTCACGTAGCGCTTATATGTCAAACGGCGCAGCCTATCAATAATTGCTGTGAAGCGTCACAGCCTACGTTCCTAGTGGCGAACCGTAGTGAAGGTATACTGGAGTATTCTTCCGTGACAGACCAGAGAAGACTAGTCGTTGCTGGAATTCGAATCCACAACATAGCTTGAGCGCCCACGATGCCCTTACTTACCGGTTGATTGGTGTTTTAAGAAGGTAAGAAGACTATCACTATAGAATAACACACACATACATACATACACACACGCATGCACACACAAGCACACACACATGCATGCATACACACACACACACACACACACACATACGCATCGTTAATGCATACATGCCATTTGATCTGGTAAGCGATCCCGGTTCATGCAAATTAGTTGGTCACTGTTCCGGACAGTTCTCAGAAGTACGGTATTGACGTCAGCTCAGCTTTGGCAATATAAATTCTCGAAATGCCAGTCGCACTGAACTTTGCGCCACCAAACTTATGTGGGCAGAACATTATATAATGGCCTTGGTACTGAAAATTGTATTCCACTGGCCCCATGAGGTGTGATTTATGCTGCTCGTGTTGCAATCTAACAAGATAAATATAATATTAAATGCTGCTCCATCGTCAAATGATGAAAAGTGCTTGCATGCAAAGAATGACGGCTGGGCCGGTTGCATTTCGTGCTGAAGCAATTTAAACTAAAAGCCTCCGATTGTAAGATCAGGTGGATGGTTTCCGTTTGGTGAAATATTAGGGCATCACAGAAGGCTTAATATCGCGCTTGCTTCATAGTGCACAATATATACACTAATATATTAATAGCAACATCGGTTCCTCGAGGAAACAGATGCAATTTATGAAGAAAGGTTATTTATTGATTTATTCCATCAATCTGAATTACGCAAGCAAGTGGAAAAGTTGTGAATTATATATTTTGGGACAAGATAATAATCTTCAATAGCATCGTAAACCTCCTTTCCCCTCTCGCTACCTCTTTTGCATCCGAGCTCCTTCCAGCCTGTCTGCTCATTCTGTGTGGCCGAAGTCCGAAATTTATAGCGACCAATTGTTGTTTTTTTCTCGACAGAAGTCCCGTGGTCACCTGTGCACTGAACTGCCAATGTCGCTGAGTCGACTGAGGAATGCGGGGCGGCAACGGCATACACCCGCGTTTCTCACTTGATGGCCGCAGGGCAAATGATCACGTGACGAACACACAATCGAATTTCTATGGTTTGGACACTGGGCTGTGGTCCACCGGGTAGACTGTCACGCAACGCCTATCTGTGAAGCGGCACATCCTGCATTCCTAGTGGCCAGCCATAGGGATATTGGCAGATACTTCCGTGACCGACCGTGCCGGCATGCTCCCGAGCGAGGGCGAAGTTCGAGTGTGTCTACTCCAGAGCACGCTCGGAGCGCGCTCCAGCGCGTCTACTGCAGCGCGCGCTCGAAGACCAAAGAGCCGCCTGCCACCTTAGTGGTCCCCAGAATGGATTTAGAGGTCTCCCGGAGCCGCGTTAGGCCAATTGGTCCGGCATAGTTTGCGGTCGGCCGCACGAGTTCGCAGCAAGTTCCCGCCGCCCATGAGCGCACAGTGTGAGCGCGCACGCGTAGCTCAGTGCCGTCGTCGTCCGTTCTATTCATTCCGCCGGCGGTAATTGAATTTGCGATGGCGCAGGTCACGCTGGTGCGGCCACGCTGGTGCGGCCGACCAGCTGCACGGCGGCCTCTTCACCGGGAAATGTGGTGCAGCTGAAGCAGGCGTGAATCGTGGGTATGGATAGCGCACCAGTGTTGTGAAAGGCTCTGCTGGTGTCTGAAATGAGAGGGTGGATTCGCCTGCAGAGTACGGCATCAGCCGGGCCATAGACAGAACATTCACTCGGCGGATAATTATCACACTACTTTCTTTCAACATGACTGTTATTCTTCCCGCTTTCCCCCGCTCCAGGTAGGCAAGGATTATTTTGTTGCCACCGGGACTCTAGGGCAAAGCGTATTTTGGAAGTTGAATACCGACTTCTCCATTGAATACCTGTGATATAAAAACATGTTTTGTTGCTTTTTGGGAACTGAATTGCACAGAAGCGCACGCGGAAATGAGCTCTGAATGTAGCTGCTATTATCTCTAGTACACCTAGCCCTGCACAACTACACCTGGCATTTGATTGGATCCGAATCAGCTGGTGGCAGCTCGATGGCAACACAGCTAGGAGTGCGCTTTTGGTTTGGGCTTCCTAACATGGTGGTGGTGCATGGCAGTTGCATGCTCACTAGGGCGTGTCGTCAGAAAAACCCAGAGGTTGGGCCCCGCTATTTTCATGCCCAGGACCGTTCTAATGAAGAATACGAAAAAATGTGTTCAAAAAATAATTTTGAATCTTCCTATCGCATAAAATATAAACAATTTGACCACAAATGCAAAACAAACCACTTCTAGCTCGCTTAACACGCGCCCTGGAGGGCCTCTGAAAATTACGCGCACTGGAGGGGGGATTCCGCCCCCTAAGATCTCGGCTCCCATTAAGGCTAGAGCAACGAAATTCGCAGGGTGGATGGGCACGATAGTTAACTCTATTGTGTGCAAATTTCGTGACCTTAGGTCAATATCTTCAAGGCCAAATGAGGTCAAAATAGCAAAATGTTCTCGTTTTGCGTGGCTTGGCTTGTCATTGTTATGGATCGCTGTGATTGTGCTTAAATGCTCCAAAATTGGGATGAATGATGTTTTGGACATTACTAATGATGCAATACATATGCCAGATCCGCCATTTGACCTCAGGTCACCGATATGGGAGCACTTTATCAGGTCATTACCTGCTCCAGTTACCGGAACCGGGCTGCCCACCTGACTGCTCCGTTGGGCGGCTCGGCACAATGGACTTCGCAAAGAAAGGAGTGAAATACATGAATAAAGTATAGAAACGCTTAGGCACACAATGACAAACAGTAGATTTCCGGATGTGTAGGGAGTAACATGCAAAGTGACATCAATCGCATTACAGTCATTTCCATTTACGACAACATTCCAGTTGACCAAGTTTGGTTCCATTAGCCTGTCATGATGACCTCGGTGACCTAACATGACTTTGAAATTATATAGCATAACAATATGCATCAAACAAGTCGCTAGTGTTGTCAAGAACACTTCCCTTTTGCCAATATACGGAAAGCGCATCAGCGCCGATTTTTGTGGTCGGGCGCTGCGATTAAAAAAAAGTTTAACGGCCCATAACCTAAAAACTTGTCGGCCGATTTTCACTTTTCTTGCTTTAAACAATGCGCCTGTCATTTCTAAGTAGGTACGGAAAGCATGGCATATATCGCCTTGTATAATATGGAGTCGTGTACGAAAAATTGGACGTGTGGGCAGATTTCGCCCTCCACCCCTCCAGGACGTGTGTTAGCCTGTCATGAACTTGACCTGACTTGACCTCGGTGACCTGACATGACTTTGAAACAATGGAGCATAACAATATACATCCAACAAGTCGCTAGTGTTGCTAAAAACACTTCCTTTTTGCCAATATACTGGAAGCGCATCAGTGGCGATATCTGTGGTCTGGCGCTGATAATATTTTTTTACTTTACCGACCCTTAACTCGTAAACTTGTCCGTCGATTTTCGTTTTTCATACTTTAAACAACGTGCCGTTCATTTATAAGCAGGTACACAAACAATGGCGTATATCGGCCGGTAAAATCGGGAGTTATCTACGAAAAACCGGAGGGGGAGGTGGGCGGATTTCGCCCCCCCCCCCCTCGAGGGCGTGTGTTAAGTCTGCTCTTGTCTCTTGTAACCTCTTTTTATAATAAAAATGTAAAACGACAACACAAGCGATTCCTAGTCAATTGGTTTTTATTTCATGGAAATCGGTTGGTAAGTTTCGAAGTTATGGCGTAAAATCCCAAACGAGTCACCCTCGGCGGGCGGCGCCGTCCTAATCCCTCCCGCCGCGCGGGGAGTCCGGGCCGAATGGGTGTGGCGGCACCTTCAAAGGGGTGGTCAACAAAGTAACGGACACGTAATCGGTTGTTTTAACATGACACATATTTATCACAGATGGGCAGATCTTAGTGCTTTTTCACACCGCCATTCATTTAATGCCATCTTTCCCGTATCACCACGATTTTTTTTTTACTCAAAGCTTGGGAGGGCTTTCCGATGCTGCAACCTGGAGCAGATGTATCGGTGTCTGGCTTCCTCACCAACGACGCTTTCTGAGGCCTTGGTCACCTGCACGATGAACTCTACTGCCTGAGTATGTACGGGATACGGCGGAAGAGTTAGGGGCTTTATTGTCAGCTCCTGTAGCTTCTTATCAGTTAGGTGCATGGTGAGGGGTGGCTCGGTCACATTGCCGTCTTCCAGGTTACACACCTCACTGATGTTCTCAGCTTGGAAGTTTATGACAGGAACTTTGAATGGCCTCACTTCTGTCGTTCCACGGTCCCGGCGATGGCGCTGTCGGCACGCCATTATTACGGAAACAGCCTTCGACCGAATTTCGAAGCTCTGATCCGCACACATGGCCAACAAGACAGCTTCCGTATGGGACCAGTAGCTGTTCCTGCTGACCACTGGGCGGATCATTTCTTGTATATGACCTGGCAGTTCCTTCAGCAGCTCCAGGCTGCGGAGAACATTACCTGGCCCCTCTGATGCGGTGGTGTTTCCTGATGTGGAACCACATTGGGACATAGTGATTCACGATGTAGCCTACCAAGTCCACCATGTTGTTTGACGGTTTCGGCGATGCTATGTAGAGGCGGAGAACCCGTGACGCCAGCGTCAGCCACCTGTGAACACATTATAGTACATCTATAACATACGACCAGACAATGATTAATAGATTGCAGTTCTTAGAAATATGGAATTTAGCCCTCGTGGTAATCTGGAGACCTATGGGACACTGAGGAATGATGACTTTATCCGTACCTTGAGTTGTTCAGCGGCCCAGGCGTCCTAGCTGCAATGTCAGGGAAACACTGTGCCGGTCTGCACTGCCATCGACAGATGGTACAGGAGCTGTTGGTCGGTGCTGAGCTCGTCGACCACCTGCGGTGGTATCTTCTGCACTTGTCCCGGTACTACGCGGTACTCGGTCACTGGTGCAGACGAAACATCGCCTGCAGCTGCCTTTCCAGTCGGTCCAGTGAATGCCTTTGGTCCAGCAGTTACACCATAAGTTGTGGTAAACACCTGCCTCAGTATCAGCTCATTCGCGTGCAGTTGACAGATGAACCAATGCACTGGTCTGTCCCATTACAGCTCGAGTCGCCGTATGACGCCCGCGTGTCGCCCTGTGTTTACATTAGTGCCATCGCACCCCACCACTTTGATCTCAGCATCGTACTCTTGACAAATACCGTCAAGCTCCACAGGTAAGTCCGCCGAACAGCCCGACTGCGGTGTAAAATGTTGTAGGTACTGAGCTCCGAGTCCGGCCAACATTGTGACGTGTCCCTCTGTCGTTGGTTTGCAGGCACGTTCCCCACACGTCTTGTCTTTTCGGCCATCGAAATAGATCGCTGTCAATTTCTCATCATCAAAGAGCCTCAATCTGCTGACTGCCGTCTCTTTTCGAACCATATTCCTGGCACGCCATATCTTTTTGGGATCTACGACCAGAGAAGGATCTTCATCGGTGACACGTTTAATATCCACCTGAAACCCGTTGACGATGGCTGCCGCAGCTCTGTTTGACACACCGTACCTGTCTGCAGCTAGGGCAGCCTGGTACAAGACGGAAGTGTTGCGGTCGCAGATGATTGCAGTTTCTTGTTCATCGTCACTTTCCGATTCCGAAGAGTTTGAAGAGGAGTCAGAAGAGGAAATCGGCGGCGGGGAGGAACGTTTGCTCTTGACCAGCGCCGTCTGTTGTTTCAGCCTCTCCTTCCTCATCTCGTTGGTTTGCCTTCTCTTGGTTTCACACCAATCGACATCCCCAATGGTACGTTTCCGAGGTCCTCGTTGATCCACGAGAAATACACACTTTTGTTCGGGAATTTTCATGTCTCGGGGACAGTCACAGTCTTTAATATCTGAGCACTTGCACCGCGCAATGTCGCACAGTGTATCCGTGAAAAGCTTGTGGTGCGATGGCACGTTCTCTCGCTTGTTCGTGGGCAGTCTATCAATAACCTTGAACCATTCAAAGCAGGTTTTGATGCGCCTTCGAATCTGGTCTTGAGATATAATGGGGATTCCTTCTTGGCTCCAGATCCTGACAACTTCGTCGGCTGTTTGGTTTACAAAGTTAACCCAGCTGTAAAAAAAAATGTCCGATTGGACCCACTGCTCTGTTTTGATGTCGTCGACATCAGACACTTGATGTGGTTACTTACATCCTTGTTTGTTGGTAGAACGTTGCACCCAATCTCGCCAGGCTGACCTAACGCAAAATGATCACTTTGACTCCTGGTCGCCATATTAAAGCGCAAAACTTCACTAATTACGACAACAAAACACCCGAGAGACGCTAACTGCCCCCACAGAGCCATGACATCAACTGACTTGGGTAATGTTGAGGTTTCCCATACGTCAGCTCATCATGCACGTGCCGAAATACGACACCTACGGTTTCCCGATTTGTGATTGGCTTTAAGAGCAGGTAGTCTTTTAAAGTATCGAGTGGGGGAAACTCATCATCGAGTGGGGGAAGAAGGGAAGGAGGAGGAGAGAGGGGATAAGACCACAAACAGCTGATATTCGGCCGGAATGCCCCCCCCTGAGGTTTCCCATAAGATCCGACCACGTGGATTTGCTTGTGCCGTGAATCAATTTCTATCACAGCCGTAATACCCTATCCATCAGTTTTCTGTCAGCTTCCTGAAGTGTTCATATCCGGATTAGTGTTCCCTTCATTACGGTATTTAAACTCAGAAGGGTTTTTCCGTGGCAGCCCTGTGTTGTTCCCTCGCGGCCGGCCAGGCCGCCACGCCCCCGATCGGCAGTCATCTTCAGACACGCCGACACTAAAATACTTCTCTTTCAGAAACTACGCCATCGATTTTGAATCTGAAAACACAGACCGACGCAGAATTGAACCAGCTTCCGACTATGTATAAATTTCTTCCAATGCGTACATTATATGCCCGATTAATCCGGTTTGAGCACGAAATTGCAATGAAAAGTAAAAATGACGTTTGTTTTTTTGGATATAGGAAGATTCAAAATTATTGTTTCTTGACTTTTCCTTGACAATCATATTAAGTATATTTCAGGGCATGAAAAAATTGGGCCCAACCTCTGGGTTATGCAAACAGCCTGACGATGACACGCGCTAATGCTCACGTTCTCTGTCGATGCATACTTTTCCATTTCACAGACACGTTTCGGCTGCCGGACATGACAAGTCACTAACTTTGACAGAGAGAACGTTTTTCGAGAAACATGGAGAGATGAACTGGATCGGGTTGTCTGTGCAATGCGACTGATTCGAAAAGCCGTCTAAGAGCGATGACGACGCTATTTTAAGCTGGTCATACTGTCCCTTCACTTTCATGTCGGAGGTGCCGCTGTGCTAATGGACACAATCGCATAACTTGATGTTTTTACGATCGCCTCCCGTTTGTAATGACCTTGCACAAGCAGGCATTCACGTTAGTACTTCCTGATATCGATTTCGCTTTATTGATAGTTCTAGGAATGCTTCGGCAGTACGGCTAAGACATAACGCACTTGGTATGCCAGTGGTTTTGCGTCCATTCACCTCAGGCAGCGGCACTGGCTGGAGGAGCGGCCTCGGGACCACTCCCAGCAAACCTTGCCTTCAGTTGGAGGATATATATGCAAACCAAGTCCAGTCCGGTGTACATGGAATACGGTGCGGCTGTCCTGTGTACGTGGAGTGCGGCGCCGTTGTCCGGTGCACATGGAATAAGGTACAGCTGCTCGGTGTACACGGAATAGGGTACGGATGCTCGGTGTACATGGAATAAGGTACGGCTGACTGGTATACACGGAATACGGTACTGCCGTCCGGTGTACACGAACTAAGGTACGGTTGTCCGGTGCACACGGAATAAGGTACGACTCTACAGAGTACACGGAATAAGGTTATCAGTTCCTCGGACACTGAGAACCAGGGCAGGCTTAGGAAAATATGTGGTTCCTGACTTGTTGTTCATCTAAAACATCATCCTATCCCCCAAAAATTGGCATCTTTTTTCTGTTCAATGATTTAATACTGATGTTCCACAATGCCTGTTCTTACTGTTTGTTGCAAAAATGTCTGAAGCTAATTGGAAAACACAAAGAAGAATTCCTGATGCCACAAGTGGTAAGAAACTTCTATCTAAGTTGGATGGTCCAGTGTTTCCTCTTTAACCCGTCCCGTCTCGGGGGGTCTTCAACCGCCCCCCTCAGGTTTTTCGCGGATAGTGGACGAACTGCGCACGGCAGCGCCCCCAAATTTGGCATACCCTTTGCCACATCAATTTCGCACGCTGATTCGGAATTTTGAAGTCGGATCATCTAGGGTCAATGTGTTAATCAAGGTCAAGTGAGGGCACCTTTAAAAAAGTTCAACCAGTCGTCACGCTTTAACGGATACAGATATTGTAATGAAACTTTCAGCATTTGCTTATCTTTAGGGATGCAACAAAACGTACGAGTGGAATTTTTCATTTATTTTCGTTTTTGACTACATATAAGTTTTGCGTATTTGCCAAATCGCAGTTCAAATAGAGGATTCTGGTTAAAGTAAGCATTTTTGATTAGGCAAAGTTGACTTCCAACAACGTTTCTGGTCTGCTCTACAGATTGGAAAAGGAAAGTGAAAGAAAACTTGAAAACGCAAAATTTTGCAATTTTGAGAGAAAAATAAAATTATTATTTTCAGGGGAAAAAAAAAAGCCCTAGTCGATTTCGCTGTTCTTTTCTCATTCCAAATAAATTTTGTTTTTTATATATCACGAAAAATGAACTCCCCAGAGCCAAAAACATAATGTAAGTCGTGAAAAGTCGTGAAAATCTAGCCCCCGTGGTGACGTCACTTTCGGGGAGAAATTGTTTTGGGAGGTGGACCCGGACCCTACTCTTCGAGCGCTTTCCGATGACGCCTCTTTCGTTTTCGTGCGGTGCTTAGTTTGGATTTTAGAGGGGGGTTACTAACCACCACCACCCCCCCCCCCCCCCCCACGAGACGGAGTGTGAGGCTCTGACCGGAAAGACGGCGCGGGTTAAAGAAGGATCACAATGTACCAATCCAACCCTGGCCCATAGGACGATTGGCGGTCCTGGAGTCACGGCGTTATGGTCTGGCGCCAGGCAAAGCCAGAACGGTCCTAGTGCCGATACTGTTTTGGCGCCAGGCAAAGCCAGAACGGTCCTAGTGCCGATACTGTTCTGGCGCCAGGCAAAGCCAGAACGGTCCTAGTGCCGATACTGTTGTGGCGCCAGGCAAAGCCAGAACGGTCCTAGTGCCGATACTGTTCTGGCGCCAGGCAAAGCCAGAACGGTCCTAGTGCCGATATTGTTCTGGCGCCGGGCAAAGCCAGTACGGTCCTAGTGCCGATACTGTTCTGGCGCCAGGCAAAGCCGGTACGGCCCTGGTGCCAGTGCTGGACTCACGTGGGCGTGTGAGAGGGTGTGGGGGAGAAGGGCTGCACGGGGGCGGCCTCGCCGGCGGATCAGCGGACCATGTCAAACGATGTGTGTGTGTTGGGGTGGGGGGTGGGGGGTAACGGGACTGATCGGGGGCGGTCGGCGGGTCAACCACATGACTTGACCTTGGAGACCAAGACCGAATAATTCATGCGCTCAGCGTCGATCTATCCGGCGTCATTAAGAATCAATTTGCCTGCTGGGAAGCCTCATTCGGCAGCCGTAAACCGACTCAGCCAGTGAAGTGTCACCACTTACGACCGTCTGCCGTCCACCGGCATCACCACTTACGACCGTCTGCTAACCACAGCCTTAGCCAATAGAGTACCACCACTTCCGACCGTCTGCCATCTACCGCCCCAGCCAGTAGGTACCACCACTTACGACCGTCTGCCAACGCTCTGGCGCGGCAATGGTTTGGGTTCGGACATGTGGTCGTGTCTGATGAGTCTGAGGTCGACCTGGCCCGCCGGCTGTCGGTGCCCCCCCCCGCCGCCCGCCCGCCGGCTGCCGACGCGTCGAACATACCTCCGACAGCAAAAAGTCGCCGTCGACGGCCGGTTCGGTGTGCGTAGGGGCCCACCGGGCGGTACCCTGTGGCCGGCATAATGCATGAGATGGAGCGCCAGTCGATAAACCTGGAAGCGAGCTGTAGAACAATTTACGAAGCGTTTGAAGACCGACGGAATGCAAAGGAGTCATGCAGTCGGCTAGCACGGCTAGTGTTGGAGACGGGTCTAACGCGCCGGGTGCAGTGATGAAGTGGTGGTAAAACACGACCTTCGTGTGCTAAGAGGCTGGCCAGATAAGTGCGAGTGGTGCGGCGCGGACATCCAGTGTCCAGCAAGGCGAGGCAGGCGCACATCCTCATCGCATCACATGCACATCACGTCACATCCTCATCCGTGCTGAGGATGTGTTGGTCACGCTAGTTTCCGAAAGGAAGAACGGAGAAACGTTGCTCACCATTGAGAAGACGCATCATCAGCCTTCAGTGCTGTGGTTACGTCAGCCACGCTGGTCTCATGAAGGAAGAGCGAGGGAAAGTTGCTAGCCAATAAGAGACGCATCACCAGCCTGTTGTTGCCGGCGCGTTGTTCGTCATTAGAAACATATTATCAGCCTGCGGTTCTGCTGCGGTGTTTTTCATTAGAGGCGCATTACCAGCTTGTGTTTCTCGCTGAGTTAGCCGCCATTAAGAGATGCATTACCAGCCTGAGGTCGCCGGCGAGTTGTTCGCCATTAGGGACACATTATTAGCCTGCGATTCTGCCGAGCTTCCCGCTATTAAGAGACGCATTACCAGCCGGCAGTGCTCTCCGATTGTGTTTCGGCTTCGATTCAGCTGTCACTGCCGCCGTTGTACCATTCATTCCAGGCGGGACGACGCCTCAAAACAGGCGCCAGCCACGTACCGCGAGCAACAGGAGCACAAAGCCGCAGCACGCAATTTCTGAGCCTTTATGAGCGCTTAAGCATTGTGGGACACCACCGGCCACGCGCCGTCGCTGTCTGGGTAAACAGCGACTTGGGACACAGACAGAGAGCGGTGGGGTGGGTGGGGTGGGGTTTGCCCGAGATGCAGGCCAGCCGACTTGAAAAAGCGCTCCCAGCCGTCAACCACAGAAGATGGAACACGAGAATATGCCGCCTCGTCGCTCTGTTTCTCGCAGGCGTCAACACGGTGCGGGTTCGCTGAAATGGCGGGATGAAGAGCGCACGTTTTTTGTCGCGGTGTCGCATGGAGCGGACGGCTGCTGGTGCCGTCAATCCCGCCAAATCCCGCGCCAATCCCGCCAAATCGTCTCTCTGGTTTGCACAGCAATGCACGGTAGTGGTCCGGAAACTAGTCCACAGCAATGCATGGCAGTAGTCAGGAGCCTAGTCCACAGTAATGCACGGTAGTAGTCAGGAGGCTGGTGCAAAACAATGCACGGTAGTAGTTTGGAGTCTGGTCCACAGCAATGCACAGTAGTAGTCATGAGTCTAATCCACAACATTACACGGTAGTAGTCAGGAATCTGGTCCACATCAATGCACGACAGTTCTCATGAGCTTGGTGTTCAGTGATTCACGCTGCTGTTCAGGCGGCGGGCGACAATTAACTAGCCAATTCTGAAGTCGGCGGACCCGACAATTACGGCCCGGCTCACACGTGGCCAGTGAGTCGGGCTTCGCCTAGGCAGGAACGTGCCCCGCACTTCCGAGTCCCGGCTCATGGGGGGGGGGTCGAACTGAGACTTCCGTGATGTGGGTGGCTCCGTTTGACCTGGGCCCTTGGCTTCGGATATCGCGGATCCATCGGCAGACTGGACTAGGGTTGGAGTTTCTGTTGCACCAAGTTGCACGATCGTGAAATTGCACATATTTAGCAGCTCATTAGCTTTTTGAAAGACAAATGACTACCAGCACACTTGACAGAAAATAAAGGCAAACACATGCATGCATTTAATCAGGACCATTCTAAATATAAATGCAGAAATAAAATAAAATGCGAAATGTATTGCAACGTACACTCACACAGTCATCAACAATATCCTACTTTTTAAATTGTTATCACTTTCCCACATGATACTGGTAGTTAACGACGGTCACGTGTGTTGCATGCTGATTTCCGGGAAGCTTAAGAGTACTCAGGATACTTTTCCAGATGTGCCCTTGGGGTCGCGGTACCTGAATCGATAGGCAGTTCGACTCTTGATCGCAAGATCGTGGGTTCGAATCCCGCGACCGGCGAGATTGTCCAGTGCACCAGCGATCATTCGCCGTGAGAGGTTCTCGACGCGTAAGAGAGGTGGCGGAGTAACAGGTGCATCGCAAATGAACATACAATGCTTTTATTTTATATTGGATGTTAACCAGGTAGCCAATAAAATGAATTATGCATGCACTTGCAATACGATACAAACTAGACAATCGGGACTGCCATTAACTTTAAAACATTCTTATAAATGCATCAAAGTGTCATTTACCATCTCCACGACTTCGTGACTCCTAGTTTAAAGAAACATAAGCAATTTTGAGCTGCTGGGAAGCAAACCTGCAACAATTGCATTAAATAAGTAAAGGTAGTGATGTTAAATGCAAATAACAATACGTGGTTGAATAACCGCCATAAAACAGATCAGGGTTAAATGATCAGATTTGAAATCCAAAGTAAATCATTGCAAATTAAGATAGGTAGGAGTCGTACCTAACTAGCTTTCCAATTAATGGCTACAATTCTGTCGCCGATATTTGTAACTTTGCAATCCCACCGCAAGTGAACAATTTCGATCAACGTCTTAAGCGTATCTGGCCTTCTGCTCCAAAGTGTTCAAGATCAACATCAATCAAGAATCGACAGCCGCTTCGATATCTAAATGAGCCTCTCAACAATCTCCCAGCAGAAAACTTTGTGTTATCGTGTGATGAGGGTTAAAGTGTTTACCATTGAACCACGGGCCATCTCCAGCGCAGTTATTTTGATATCTTTGAAATCTTTGAGATCTGCGCTGGCTAGAAGATAACCGGTCAGTCGCTTGCGATGGGGGTTGCGTTTGGACTTATGAGGCTATCCCAATCTTGGTTTGCAAGTTTCATTTTAATATACACCTCATTAAAATTCGTCTTGATGTCCATTAAGATTATGCGATTCAAATATAATCTTAGCTGTATTGAAGCACTCATTACATCTGTCCTCATTCATTCCAGTGTATACCATATCATTCATAAACAGTGGAATGAAACTGAAATTAAAATGAGCCGAACTTGTTGAGGCACAGCGCCTCAAACATATCAGTACTTAGCAGATAGGCACAGCAACACATAGTCGGCCTGTGATACTTTCTTCTCTTTCTATCTATTTATTGCGATGGAACTTTGCGCGCGCACTATTCGATGAATATATCCGTGCATTTATAAATCAGCTTCAAAATAACATCCTCGAATTCGGCTCGGTTGTGCATAGAAACAGAGTTCTTTCATATTCAACTTCCCTGACGCCCATATAAAGATCCCAAAACCTCCGTCCCAAGAACGTTTGAAGCGGTCGAAAGCGTTTCCAAACCAACTGCACCATGACATGGAGCGATCAACTGATCATGGAAACCCTTCAGAGCATAACTGTTCGAGAACAGAGGAAGCCCTTTCTTTTGTCGCAGACACACTACTTTGAACCTTCCCACCATGGTTCTTATCATCAGCTGACTACTATAGCAGTCCCAGGAGTATAAGCATGGTACCAACGATGGGTGCCATGCTTTCAAAAGAGGACACGCTCCCTGGGTTTCGCGGTGCTGCCCCTCCAAGCCTTTTACCTTCAGCATGCCGTTTCTCTGGATTTATCTCCTCTTGCTTAATTCCTGCAGCTGTGCTGAATGAGAACGCAGGAATATTCACAAGAATACTCCTGTTCTAAATGTTTCTTGGGGTTTTCACATTTCACTTTCCTCTAGAACATACTATTGAAGCGAATATTTTCCGATTAAGCATTTCCAGACTGACAGTGCTCCAGAGCAAATGTATCTATGCAACTATCGGCCTGAGCCTCCGATTTTGGTTAATGCAGTCAAATTACGTAGTTTCACGCCACATATGAAGCGTATTACTGTTTCAATTTAATGCGAAATATTCGAGGTTCAGGAAATACCTCCTGTTGTGCTGGCTAACTTCGTTCATATTTCAGCGGATTTAATAATTAATAACCAATAGTCAATAAACTGTTGGAAATGCTTCAGTCCGGAAGTAGACCGTCAGATTTCTCGGCTGATTATCAACTATGTCGGCTGCTTGGTGGGTCAGAAGGCGTGCTGTCCCCACCGTTCTCAGTTTGAGGGAGGGGGCACGGCCGGAGTTCCTCGACTTGGGTACGTCAGTGCGCCCGTGCTTCCGTAACGTGTCCCCGCCGGGCTGCCGATAACGACCGAAACGGCACAGCTGGCAACAGGGCACTCATCCACTCCACTCGGCGCCACCGCTAGCTGCTGACGACGGGCCGTGCCGTAGCCACCAACGACACCCAGCCGGCGCATTTGAACTAACGATCGGGGGCGTGTTGGCCTGTGTTGTCGGCAGCACGGCGGGAGGGGGCGCACCTCATGACCCACACATGGAGCCGTGAAATCGCGCCGCCTCCGAACAAATGCAGCTGGCTGGCGGTGACGGTGTGGGCGGTGCTGGCGCGTGCTCCCAGCTCGCCAGTTCAGTGGTAGGACGAATATCCGGACGGCAGCAAGCGTGCATGCGATGTTGAGAGGGTTCATGCCTACTGCTCAGCCACAGCTAACTGATCAACTATGGGAGCCGCAAACGAAAGGAACGCCAAGCCGACCCGAAGGATGATATTTTCAGAGGTTGTTTTCGACCGTGTGCTGAAGTGCCGTTTGCGCTCGGGGTTCACGGAGTGCCGCTCTTTGACGCATTCAGTTTAGCTCGTCGCTCAGGTCACACGTCTCGCCACCTATACAGGGGCCCGGTCTGGCTCAGCGCACGTGTTGTGTCGTTCTGTGTGGCGGCGCGGCGCCGGCGCGTTACATGCGGCGGAGATATCGTGTGCATCCACCCTAGTGGATACACTCGCTGTCCAGAAGTGACAGATCTGTCGGCTGGGCGGAGCGGCACGACGGCCGGCCCGGGGTCGGGTCTTTGTTCCTCCACCAAGCCGCCGTTCCGGCCCAGTGGCGTCGTCGGCATTGCGTATCCATGGCAACATTCGCCTCGGGCGTCGCATGGCTCCGCCGCCATCGAATCACAATCGAAGTAAGATGCGATATGTGAGATCTAAGATGACATCGGTATGTTGTCTTCTCACTAGACATGACAGTTTATTGTTATGCTATGCATTGGTGGCATGTACCAATGCCCGTTGGTTGCCATTTCCATCACAACTTCATAAGGAACAATATGTATAGCAACACAACGTGTTGTAATCGGAAATATTTATATTCCGAATTCTTCACATACGAATAATTGCGTACATGAGTGGACGATTGCAGTCAACATTGGTGGTAAAATAGCGCTTAGACATAGCAGTGGCTGGCGGTTGAAT
This sequence comes from Imbricaverruca yamaguchii, assembly GCA_034440575.1. NCBI lineage: Eukaryota > Metazoa > Arthropoda > Thecostraca > Neoverrucidae > Imbricaverruca > Imbricaverruca yamaguchii. The sequence continues at coordinate 36,640 of JAOTOL010001339.1, forward strand.
TTAACTGGGTGGCGCAGGGACAAAAGGTAGCTGAGAATGTGTGTTCACTTTTAACTCACTGGCCACGGGCTATATATACATGCTACCCGTGCTGCCTGAACTCGGAGACGTCTGGAGGGGCACTATTTCCCTAAAGACACGCCACTGGTTAGGGACCTTTCCAGGGGTCCCTGAAAGAGGACCCCTGGAAAGGGGGATACTGCTGGCTCTGAAGAAAGTCGGGTGTCCCGGCTTCATGGGTTATCCCAGTTTCCAGGCCTCCGCCAAGTTTCAAGTCGTCCCTCCAGCAGCCAGGGATCCACCAGCTTCGATGAGCTTCACCAACTTCAATGGATCTCTCCAACTTCAAGGCAACCACCCAGCTCCAAGAAGGAAACAATCGTTAAGAAACAGGGACTACTCGACCATGGAGGGAGGAGGAGGAGACAGCAACGGCTCTTGGATCAGCTTCTACGTTGTTGTGTGGCTTTCTAAATCTGTCCGACTTAGGTAGCGCAGTCGGCATAATTATGATGTCATCTGCATTAGGAGTGATGGATAAATGTGTAGAAAGGCAACACGAAAGTTTATTAGTGTACAAACCGAACGTAATTGCTCACATTTTGCCGCCCTGAATTACCGCAAAAGGTGCTGAAACTCGACTATTGTTCTGCATAGATTGTCCGCGCCGAGTAAAATAGTCCGTGAACTAATGCTGCGATATTCCCTATCCTTGCAGATTCGTACATAGTGAATCGCAATCTACGCAGTCAAACCCTTTAGAAAGATCGCAAGATGTAAGACAGATAATGTGTCCCCCGTCCTTTCTGACCAACACGGTACTGACTACGTAAACAGAGCGCTCTCAGTGTTGTGTTCGGCTCTGTTCTCATTGACGTGAGTCAATGCCCACAACTAAAAGGAAGCGGCAGCAAAATAGTTTCTTTGTGCAAGCTATTTATGCTATTCCAAGACACTAATTATAATTTAGGGAGCTCATTTTATCCATTAGTTCAGTTAAAGCTAAAAAGACACAACCAACTAATGTTCTTAAGTGTTTTTTTTTCGTGGGGGCACTTTTGTGGTAGCGAAATATAAACGCGTTTTAAGACTATCGTGTTCGTAAATGTCCTTGAGGGCTCTCTCTCACTCCCTCTCTCTCTCTCTCTCTCTCTCTCTCTCTCTCTCTCTCTCTCTCTCTCTCTCTCTCTCTCTCTCTCTCTCTCTCTCTATATATATATATATATATATCATATATACTATCATATCTGTTCTTTTTTTTTTTCTTTCATATATTTTTATAATAGTATTAAATGTATTAGATATATATATATATATATATATACATATATACTATCATATGTTATTTCCTGGGTATTTTTTCTTTTTTTTTTATAATTATTAATGTTTTTTGACATGTTTTGCTCTTCCAATATTTTGGACAGGAGGGACAGGCACCGCTCCTGTCCCATGTTTAGCTACTCTTGGTTCCCTGAGTCCCCATTATTTTACTATTTCCTCGACTAGAAATGCCTTTTCTGCTGCTTCCCAAACACCTGTAGCCTGCCGTCATTACTTCTGAGTCTGCTGACTTTGTCGAATCCGCTCGGTGTGTTGACGTGTCTGGAATCCAAGTTGGCGCCGTTGATGGGTGATGGATAGTGGCCTCCTTCACCTTCAACTGACCTTGACCTTCAGCTGACCAGTGGCTAGCAATGGTGACAGTGCTGTGCAGTGACGATGAACTATCGTCTCAATTTAAGAAACAATGGGCTAGCATGGTGGCAAGCTGTCGCCATTTATTGATCGACGTGTTCTGAGCAATAATGAATGTTTAGTTGCTTGAACTCGCAACAAGATATGCCATCATGAAAACTTGCAGTTATTTCTGCCTCAATGACAAATCCTGTCCACTCTTCATGAATAAGAGATGGGCGCCAAGTTGCCAGGCAGTTGACGCGCTGAGAGCTCAGGAAATTATCAAGCAGGAGACTTTCCAGCCTTCCATATTGAACTATGTTGATAAATAGTATGCCTCAATGAACGCGATAAACTTACCTCCATTCACGCAGCCTGTCAATGAGTTGTTTACGCCGTCGAGAAGCACTGTATCATCCAGGTTGAAGGGCGCCGAGCTCATCGGAAATAGGAAGTTGTGTATTTTAGTTAGCACTGCGAGGTTTGTTTTCATTTTCGGAGCGCGGTTTGCCAGTTGTGTGGGAAAACTGCGAGCAGTGAGCTTTTTTTCTCACGACGAGCGAATCGAGAAAAGCGTTGACTGTGCAATACTATTGTATAGTATCGGATTACATTGTGGCGTTACATAATGACATTCAAATTTACTTTTCCCGTTATCCCGGTGTCACACAGGCATGCATTTAAAACATACACCATGAATGCATGATGCGATATAATACAGCATCAGCAAAGTTATAAAACAAATAGAAACAGTACAACATGCAATTCATTGGACTACGCTATGGAAGGTGAGGAATACGTGCCACGTAGCACACGATAAATCAGTCAAGAATGCCTACTGAAACTGCGCCAGAAATTCTTCGAAATTGTCGACCTGTGGAAAACACGAGCTGAGATGTCTTGACGTGCTTCATGCAAGTCTTGTTGGACTGTTGGACGTCACCGGGTGCTAGTGGCCGCAGATGCTGACCCGGGAATGTGTGGCACACACAAGGAGGGTGTTTATTGACGCCTCTAGGTGGCACCGTCTAGTTTGCAGCTGTAGATTAGATGTACTCCGTGTTGTTTGCTCTGTGTTTTGCAAAATATGTTAACTGTGTGGGCCTTTCGCTTCTTTCGCAGTTTTATTCTTCAGGATACAGTCTCTAAATTATATTACTGAGTTTGAATCAAGCAAACCAAACCGCTGCCTAGCAGCGAAGATGCCGTGTTTTTAGCGTCGGAGACTCCTTCCTCTTAGCAGCGGAGACACCGTCTTTCTAGCAGCGAAGATGCCGTCCTCCAGCAGCGGAGACACCGTCCTTCTAGCGGCGGCGGCGGCGGCATCGTCGTCCTAGCAGAGGATACGCCGTCTTTCTAGCAGCAGAGACATCGTCCTGCTGGCAGCGAAGACACCATCATCATATCAACGGAGACACCGTCTTTCTATCAGCGAAGATGCCGTCCTTCTAGCAGCGAAGATGCCGTCTTCCTAGCAGAGGAAGCACCGGATTCCAATCAGCGAAGATGCCGTCTTTTTAGCATCTGAGACGCCTTCCTCATAACAGCGGAGACGCCTTCTTTCTAGCAGCGAAAACGCTGCTAAGACAGCGTCATGACGCCGTCTTCCTTGCAGCGAAAACGTTTTTCTAGCAGTGAAGATATCGTTTATTGATCTGCGGAAATGCCGTCTTCCTAGCAGCGGAGACACAATCATAATATCAGAGGAGGTACCGTCTTCCTAGCAGCAGAGATGCCTTTATCCGCGGAGATGCGGAGACGCCTTCCGCATAGGAGCGGAGACACCGTCCTCCTAGCAGCGGGGACGCCGTCCTCCTAGGAGCAGGGACCCCGTCGCGTCAGTGCTTATGGTGACGACTCTCACTGCAAAATCAATTATTATATCAATGCGCTTTCGCTTCATCTCTGTCGGTTGGGTCAAATCCAGTAAGCACCAGGTCAGATGCGCAAACGCCAACTACTGAATGATAGTTTGGTGGTGGTTTTTGGTAAGATGTCCCTCAGCTTGCTGAGGGAAGTGAGGCTGATGTAGCAGCGTTGCACAAATTGGCTAGTTTGGTCCGTCATGTTGATGGTTTTGTTGGAAGTAACTCCCAGTATTTATATTAAATATAAATATGGGTACTGTCACTGGTCCAAAGTTGAAATTCATAAAAATGAATGCTGAGATGTCGGCAGTTTTGATTGTTGCTCCGGTGTCAAATAGTACGAGTTCCGTTTTTTGTGTGGAAAATTTACCTTCGGCTCGTCCAAAGCAAACCAGGAGGCCAGAGTGGTGAGATGAGCCTCCACGTTGTTGTGTGACTTTCTAAATCTGTCCGACTTAGGTAGCGCAGTTGGTATAATTTTTGTGTCATCTGCGTTAGAAGCGATGGATGAATGTGTAGAAAGGCATCACGAAAGTTCATTAGTGTACAAACTGAACATAATTGCTCACATCTTGCTGCCCTGAATCACCCCAAAAGGTGCTGAAACTCGATTATTGTTCTGCATAGATTGTGTGCGCTGTATACAATAGCCCCTGAACGAGTGGGGCGACATTCCATACCATTGCAGATTCGTCCATAGTGAATAGCAATCTACACAGTCAAACCCTTTAGAAAGATCGCAAGATGTAAGGCAGATAATGTGTCCCTCCTCCTTTCTGACCAACACGGTGCTGACTAGATCAACAGAGCGCTCTCGGTGTTGTGTTTGGCTTTGTTCTCGTGTTGAGTCGGTGATAGGATACAGTAGTTGGCCAGAGAACGAGTCAGCGGTGTGCTTTTAACAATTTCCTCGGCTAATTTGGCAATTACGCTCAGAATGCTAATTAGTCTGAGACTAATGGGTTCCTTTCTGTCGCCTGACTTGCGAATCGCTGCAAATATCTCGTGTTTCCAAAGCCCTTGCAGATTATTATATATCAAAGACATGGTGATCACTTGGAGTAACTGAGTGTCTGTATCTGATCTAGTAAACTGGCGGCTGATCCGGCTGTACGGCAGTGCCAATCACTGCCAGGAACCGCCGGATCAGCTCCAGTAACACGTCGTCACTGCCGCAAGCCTTGGAACGACTCATGGAGGTCAGCGCAGCGGCGAGCTCAGGCGGGGTGGCCGGCCACACGGTGAACGTCCGGCTGTGTATGGCGGGTGGTCGCGGCGGCATGCTGTTCCGCCTTGGCGCCAGCTCCTCTGTCACTCAGCGAACGGCGGTGGCGAAGACGTTGATGAATGTGCCGACAGCAGTCGCATCGAGTTGACTGTCGTGTGTGGCGGTCTATGGGTGGGTGGGGGGACGAAAGCATGTTTGCTCAGGGTCGACCACATCTCCTTCACGGAGGACGGCCTGGCGAAGAAGTAGCACGGGCTCTGGCAAGACGTCGATTGAATTAATTCCCACAATCAGCATGTGCTCGCTGGCTGGAGGCTGTGCCCAGTGCGCCTCGTCCACGCAGAGCTGCATCACGCCTCGCCAGTGGGTCGACAAGTGCCACGCTGGCTATCAACCATGGTCTACCAGGGCGGCGCAACTTCACTCGTGCCAATGGGCAACGCTCATCAGTCAGAGCATTCCATGTCTGAAGAAATGCATCGCCATCGATCGGTGGCATTCCGACTGATGAAGTTCACGCCAGCCCGCTTCGAGTGAATCGAAGGCAGAGGTGGTCAAAGCTGCGGCCCGTGGCAGAAGCGCGGTCGCAACCTCGGCCTTGACCTGGTCATGACCTCGACCGTGACCTCGGCCTTGGCCACGGCATGCAGCAGCGCGGTCGGCGCATAATGCAGAAGCGTCCATGGGCACATGGTGTCTCTGCAAGCTTGTTCGCTGCAAGTCATGCGTCGGATGCCAATGAGACGGGAACAGTGCTGCAAGTTTGCATGCCCACGACAGTGTATCAGCCTGTGAGTGTGACAGCCGAGCATTAATTATTGCTCCGCCAGATGTGCAGAGCTAATAAAAACGACAAACGACCGTCACGCTGCCGACTTATTAGATAAATGAGAACCGCTTCATTGCCATCACTGTGTCATACAATATTTATTAGTGGCGTTTTAACACAAGCCGACGGCACATGAGAGGCCTAATCACATCTATATTCCGCTCGCCCCTCTCTCTCTCGCTCTCTCCAGCGAATTCATCATCTATAATTAATTGCAAGCTGACACAATTAAATAAGCATGTCTTCGCGACAATTCAACGGCAATTGTTTTACATAACGCTCCAAATCCGCATTTCGAAGGTGGGTCGCATAATTTCAAACCATGCTAACTTCGCATTTACCAGGCACATTGAGATATGCAGCACACAGGACTGGACGAGCTGAAACGTTGCTGGTCCGACACCTATTGCGAAAGTCCTTCGTCAATGATTCCAACTGAAGGATATCTTCATGATAACAAACAATTACCCCATAATGGTTGAGACTAACATGAAAACGCAACCAATACGATAATTGGTATTGCTTTTGGTTGTGAACTAACAGTAATATTTGGGATGTTTAGCTTATCCACAGGGTCGTAAAATGAGATCGGGGCAAACCTCTAGGTAGACTCGGCCCAGCGGTGTCTCGGAGGTGGCGCCCAGCGGTGTCTCGGAGGTGACGCCCAGCGGTGTCTCGGAGGTAGCGCCCAGCGGTGTCTCGGAGGTAGCGCCCAGCGGTGTCTCGGAGGTAGCGCCCAGCGGTGTCTCGGAGGTAGCGCCCAGCGGTGTCTCGGAGGTGGCGCCCAGCGGTGTCTCGGAGGTAGCGCCCAGCGGTGTCTCGGAGGTAGCGCCCAGCGGTGTCTCGGAGGTAGCGCGCCCAGCGGTGGGTCTTCCCGACATGCCGGAGCGGACACCCGGCGGCGAACGTCAGGTCAGGTCAGGTACGGCCAGAGAAGGACAGGCATCAAGACAGAGACAGAGTGGCCAGGACAGCCACATGAGATAGAGAAGGAGATAGAGACAGGAGATACACAGGACAGGAGATACACTGAGATAGAGAGGAAAAGGGAGATGGGGAGGGGAAAATGACAGAGAGGCGATAGAAATAAAATGAGTCTTAACTATAAGAGCAGAAAGTCAGGTAAAGAAAAAGATACCGAGAAATGAAGCAGAACAGTAGCAGAAAAAAGCGAGAGAGAGAGAGAGAGAGAGAGAGAGAGAGAGAGAGAGAGAGAGAGAGAGAGAGAGAGAGAGAGAAAGAGGGAGAGAGAGAGAGAGAGGGAGAGAGACGGAGAGACAGATAGATAGAGAGCCGAGAGGAGGATGGATAGATAGCTATATATATTCCATTGTCACGCGATGTTCCAGAGCAGTGAGAGGAAGAAGTGACGAAACATCGCAGCTCATCGTCCACAAGGTGAGGGGTAGTCACATTAGATCACGTTCTGCTGATAAGTGGCAGCTAAATTATAACCCAAATTGCTAACACGCATGCAATGTTCATTGGGACCCGTGCCTTTGAAGACAAATGTATGCTATTCATATATGGGGTTCAACCAAATTTCCATTTTTCCGCGTGATTTGCATGGACTTAATTATTTAGCACTGTTGTCGACACCACTGAATCGCTCATACGCAATCACGCAACTCCCATCCCAGCTGTAATTTGTGGTATGAAGCACTGGGCCGTGAAATTTATTCAACTGAGCTTGATTGCGGTATCGTATGTAACCAACTCTACATTACATAATGTTATCTCGTGCGGTGTGCGGCGAGGCTTGTATACCGCAGCGGCGTGGCAGTGGCGATAGTAGGACGCAGCCGACAACACAACCATCAAACGTGCGCCGAACCAGGGGTGTCGATTTAGTACATTTTGGAAGGTCACTCACCTCCCCTTCAAACAAATGTTGGCTTGTTCTCCACAATACAACTCAATTTTAGATGATCGAGTTCGAACTATTTTGGATCTTCTATTTCATCCACGTATTTTCTCAACCTTCCACGCACATGATTTTTGGATATTGAGCAAGGCGTTGCAGCAAGCCCAGTATACAGTATCGGTTGTAACTTTTGGTGTATCGTGTACTAAGTTGTAAGATGGGTGCATCGTGTTTCCAGTTGTACGTACCACGGGTACAGTTGTGATCGAGGTAGCTCAGTTGGTAGAGCGTCGGGCTTGATTGCAAGATTGTGGGTTCGAATCTCACAACTGACGGAATTCACGAGTCCACCCGCGACCGATGGGCGTGAGAGGTTGGCGGCGCTATATAACCTAGCGGTTGAGTGCGTCGTAAAATAACTCAAGGTTCTTCTTCCTTGCCCAGTTGTATCATAGCGTTGTGTACCCAGTGGTGCTTACCGACAAATGGTTGGGACAAACTCTCTGCACCATAATGCTCGTGATGACAGGATAGAAAGTGTTTTTACTTCCCACTGAGATGTATTTGTTTGTTTTTTCTCGCCACTTCAATTTTAAGTGCTCTCCAATGAAACCCCACCTCGTCCGTGGTGCATCTGGGCGCAGTCTTACCTCGACTGGGCGAAATTCGAGCATGATGCAAAGTGTAACTAAAACACTCGTAGAACGTTTACTCGGTGTCGTATTTATTTCGTATCTCGAAGGAGGACTGCATTTCAAGGAATATTCGGGGCTTTCAATGCTAATATACACCAATGCCAATGCTAATGCTAATAAAGATATTTTTAACGCTACTACTAAAACTACTAAAACTACTACTACTACTACTACTACTACTACTACTACTACTACTACTACTACTACTACTACTACTACTACTACTACTACTATTATTATTATTATTATTAATAATACTACTAACTGATTATGCTTGGGTTAGGGATCCGACACGAGTGGGTGAAGTTGAGCGTTGTCTGTGCATATGATGCACGTGCAGTATGTAGTATGCAGAACCCAACCGGTTGGATCCGTCTTGGGGAGCACCGGTCACCACTTGGCAGGTTGGCCGGTCACCAGTCACATGACAGCCTGACAGCTGCATGACCGACGCAGCTGATGCGCCCATAAACTCCGGTCACCAGTGGAGTACCGTCACGTCACGAGCTGCGAGGTGACGACCGATGGCTGGTTCAATGGACTGCTGGCCCGTGTGTGAACCAGGCAGCGTCTCGGTAGATGCGACTATTTTTTAAATGAATGTTCTCCAAGCCTTGATCATCATGGGTCAGGGGAGGAACGAGGCTCCGTTGTCACCCTACGACCACTGGATACGTCCGTGCCAGCACCAGTCGGTAGCACAAGCTGTTCTGGCCACAGGAATGCAAGCCTCTACCTTGCAGTGTGAACAGAGTCGATAAATCTGAATTGGCTGCACTTAATAGTGGAATCTCTCGGCCATATGCGCCGCAGAAAATAGCACAAAACTGCCGCATAAAAATGACACCGATATATCTGAATTATACACCCGATAGTGGAATCTCTCGACCATACGCGCCGCAGAAAATGCCACAAAACCGCCGCAGAAAATGGTACAAAACTGCAACGAAAAATGGCAAATCGTCAACGGCCGGTCTGTTTCCAAGTGTCTAAGCTCCAATCTATTTTTCTGGTGTTGTCAACGAAAACAATTTCGGGGTGGCTCTACGATCGCCGCACTGCCCCCCCCCCAGGACAGCCAATCCAAGTGCTCTCGCCCTCCCCATCTCTAGAAACGATTCACACTCTCTGTCTGGTCCGGCACGACACAGGGATGGGGACCTAACGAAATCGAGGCGGACAAACTCGAAGAAACCTCTCATAATCCTCGATCTATCCGCACTCAAACCCGTCCAATTCAACATCGCCGAACTCTCACGCACGCTTCACGTGGCGGGCGATCGCTGGAGACTGCCGGATGCTGAGCAGGTTGCAGACGGGTCCGCCCGCCTCTTCGGCCGGCCGAGAATGACATGCCATTCGCCCGCCGCCCACCGGGACCGGCTCGGCGCGGGCGCGGGCGCGCCACAATTTGGCGCCATAATTTGGCGCCGTGATTGCGCTGCCGTCGCGGCGCGGCCGCCCGCGCCCTGGGACCGCCGGCGGCGCGCCAGCTGTTGATTCCGCCGCAGCCAGCGCGGCGCCAGGGTGGAGCAGAGCGGCCGCGAGGCTGAGCGGCCTCGTCCCCCACTGATGACCAGGATGGAGCATGACTGGTGACTTATGGCATGTGGCCCGTGACCTGTGGCATGTGACCTGTGACCTGTGACATATGGCCTGTGATATACGATTCGTGGCTTGTGTCATATGCCCCGTGACCTGTGGCATATGACCCATGACTTGTGACATATGCCACCTGACATGCGATATATGATCAGTGACTTGTGGCATATGTCCGTGACTTGCGACATATATGACCCGTGAGCTGTGACCTGAGGAAGTGTCCATGTTCCATGATTCATGATCGGACCGTACGGACCACGCAGATGGGCACTGTATAACTTACGGAGTTGATGCACCCTTAAACCCCAATAACAGCAACGGGTCACGCAAACCGCAGCGTGTGACCAGTGACCTGCTGTCCGTTTCTGGCATGTGCCTCGTCACTCACATCTCTTTAATCGCGATTTGCCAGTTAGTTGTCGGGGGTTTAGGTATCATCGACGATCTGACCAGTCACTAATGATACATAACGCTTGGCCCGTGATCCATGTTCGATAACTCGTGGCGGGCGCTCCATGGTAACCGGCCTCGCAATGAAGCGCTCGCCACCGGTGAGTGGCGACAGACATAATTCGTCCGGCGGAGTCGCGCGACCCGCCGGTGTCCTCCCATGACCACGGTGTTGCCGGGCGCCCCCGGCCCCGCCCGGACACGACACCGAGCCAGGTGCTCGGCCGACCTTGAGGCAGGGTCGCGCCGCTACGCGACCGCCGTCGGATATACCGCGCGAAAAGTAAAAGTGGCGCGGGCGCGGCGGGCCCGGGGCGGACAGAACGGTCTCTGGGAGGACGAGGCGGACCCGGGGCGGACAAGGCGGACCCGGGGCGGACGAGGCGGTCACGAGGCGGACGCGGTGGACTCGGGGCGGGGGGCGGAGCGGAGGCGGACCGGGGCGGGCGAGGCGGTTACGAGGAGGACGGGACGGGACGGGACGGGGACGGGGACGGAGACGGAGCGGAGACGAGACAGAGGGAGGACAGAGACGGAGACGGAGACGGAGACGGAGACGGAGACGGAGACAGAGACAGAGACAGAGACAGAGACAGAGACAGAGACAGAGACAGAGACAGAGACAGAGACAGAGACAGAGACGAGACG
>JAOTOL010001339.1:52500-247500 GCA_034440575.1 Imbricaverruca yamaguchii
ATAAAATGTCGATGTGCTCCAGAGCACGTGCGCGAAATTCGTCCGGGAGAACGTCCTCTTTGCGTATGTCGGCCAGCACGAGGTCTATCCTAGGGGCTAGTGATAGAAGTCGTCACGGGGGTGTATAGGCCTGTGGGGCGCGCTTCACCCTGCGCAACTCCAGTTCGCTTTCGGCAAAAAGGTCTCGGATTCTTGTGCACATAGGTCTATATATACGGGCGCCACCATCTAAAAAGATCGATAGTATGCGACGGGAGAACACCGCTTGATAAGCTGGATGCTGCGGGAAACTGCGCAGTTTACACGTGTAGCGCATCCCGAGCATCTGTCGCCTGAGGGAAGTGGTGGCTCGTTGGTGTCAGCCAACAAGCTCGCGATTGGCGAGGTGCGAAACGCCCCAGACATAATTATCAGAGCTGCATGATGAACAGTATCAAGAGCACGTTTCCCGGATGCACAGGCACCATCATAGACAAAGCACGCATAATGTAGTTTTGAGCGGACGAGCGCTCGATAAAGGAGTAGCAGTGTTTGTCTATCACTTCCGCAAGATGTTCGTGCGACACATTTCAAAATATTCAGAGATGTAGTACATTTGTCCCGGAGGATTCTAAGATGTTCTCGGTAAAGCAGACGGCTGTCAAAATATATTCCTAAAAACTTAAATACTGGGTGTAATTGAATAGGTTCACCATACAACATTAGTGTAAGATCACGACAGCAACGACGGCGACAGAAATGCATTGCTGCTGTCTTTGTGGTGGATAGCATAAAACCATTCATGGTGCTCCACTTCTGGAGATGGTTTGTGGCTAGCTGAAGTTGCCTGGATGACGTAGAGGCTCTTGAAGAAGAGGACCAGATAGCTATGTCGTCAACAAACAGAGATCGACCTATGCTTGAAGGAAGCCCAACAAAAACGTCATTGATCATGATTGCGAAGAGAGCAACACTCAACACGCTGCCCTGAGGAATTATATTTACGAGTGGAAAGCGTGCAGATAAATGGTCACCAATGCGAAGACGAAAAAAACGAAGCTTTGAAAAGAATGTCTTCTAGAAAGCTTTGCAAGAATGTGCCCATGCGGCCACGGACTCCACTTTTCCGAAGCTTTAAAAGAATACCATGGCCCCAGGTCGTGTCATATGCCGCTTCAATGTCAAAGAACATAGCACTAAGATGCTGTTTCTGCTTAAAAGCTGCACGAATCGAGGTATCCAAAAGTAAAATATGGTTAACGGTGCTTCTGTTTCTTCTAAAACCACATTGTTCGTTTGTGAAAAATTGTTACTTTCTAAGTACCAAGTCAAACTGACATTTACCATTTTTTCCATAAGCTTGCCCAGCGAAGATGTAAGCGACATGGGGCGGTAATGCGATGGATGTAAGCCGTTTTTCGTGGGTTTCTTAATTGGCACAATAATTGCTTCGCGCCAAGCCCCCGGGAAAGCGCCTGCTTCCCATACCCGGTTAGAGGTTGCCAGCAAAGCTTCCAACGCTTGGAGAGGAAGTCGTTTCAGCATGGCATTGTGGATCTGATCCACCCCCTCAGCAACAATTTGCAGGGCGCTAATGGCAGATGTGAGCTCAGTCAGTGTAAAGAGGTCATTGTAATCAAGTGATTGTGAAGTGATAAAATCAATAGGCTTCCACTCACAATGAAACTTAAAACGGAAAAAAATATCGATTGGTGCTTCCACCACTACAGCGCTCAGAAATAAAACTGCATATCTCATTCGCGACATCAGACGGGTGAGTAACCTCAGCGTCCCCTACGCTCAACACCGGTAAAGGAGCTGACTGGAACTGTCCGGAAATGCGCTTGATCTGGGACCAGATCTGTGCTGTTGGTGTAAATCGATTAAGGTTTCCAATGTAAGTTTTCCAGGACACCCTCTTTGCCTCAAGGACCGTGCGCCGAGCTAGCGCCCTGGCCTTCAGGAATGCGATAAGATTTGCCGCCGTACTGTTACGGTCGAAAACCTTGAAGGCATGTCTGCGAGCACGGATAGCATTCAGGCACTCCTCAGTCCACCACGGCACAGGAGCACGGCGGGGTGTTCTGGATGTCCTAGGGATGCATTTAGAGGCGGAGTCAATGATCAATGCTGTAAAATTGTCTACAGAAAGCGGTGGACTAAAATGGTTCGGAGTATCGTTAGATAATTTATATAGTACTATTTCATCAAATTGACGCCAGTTGGCCTTGCTAATGTTCCACCGTGGTGGTCTCGTTCCCAGAACAGCAGAGCAGATAAATTCCAACCAGATTGGAAAATGGTCGCTTCCGAGCGGGTCATCATCTACCACCCAAACACAGCGATGACTTAACTGAGGACTACACAAGGTGAGATCTAAAACCGATTTGTTCCCCGAGGGTAGCGTTATAAGTGTGGGAGAACCTGTGTTTAGTAAACACAGCGCTTCGTCGATTAAAAAGGCTTCCATATGTCTTCCACGCGAGTTAGAAGTGGCAGAACCCCAGAGAGTGTGATGAGAGTTAAAAACGCCCAAAAGTAAAACGGGAGGAGGAAGTTCTAGCATAAGACTTCTGAGCTCCGCAGAGGGGAAAGCCTCTCCTGGTGGCAGATAGATTGAGCACAATGTTATAACAAGGTGGTGAATATTAATACGTACGGCTACTGCCTGTAGTGTTGACTGCAACGATATTTCAGTAGTAGGTGTTCCATGGTGGACAGCCAACATTACCCCACCGTGTGCAATGGTGTCAATGTTTGAGTTGTCTTTTCGAAATACAGAATACCCTTTAATGGAACACTGGGTACCAGCGGGAAGTTTCGTTTCCTGAGGGCCTACAGCAATAGGCCGTCTGTGATATAAAACCCTCTGCAGGTCAGTAAAATTTAGTCTAAAACCACGCATGTTCCACCATAAAACTAAGGCCGACATGATGGCGAGTCAAGGTAAAACAAGAAGTGTCTAAAAGTGCTCCCCGGAGGGTTCGAGATTACTTCTAGAGTGGCCAAGTGACATCGTTCTCGGTCGCGACCGCGGCGAGCTGTCCCGGGGAGGGCTACCTGACCACGGTAATCCTCTCTTATCAGGGGCGCTCAGCTGCGGTGGGGGCGGGGGAGGACCCATGCCGTGCGGCATAACTGGTTCTCCCAGAGGTGCCTCCACTCGCCTTCGAGGCGTTGGCGTGGCCGACCCTGCGGGAGGGGCACCTTCCACACCTTTCCTCCTCGCCCGCGCCCTATCCGCCTGAGCCAGTCGGGCCCTCTTCGCCTCGCGGGCGCGTCTCTCAGCTTCCTGGTATTTCAAGCTGATTTCGGAGACTGGAATTTGTCGAGAGTTACGGGACGGCGATACAGGATCGGACGTGGAAGCTGGGGATGAGGGAGGCGGGAGGGGTGCGGAAGTAATGGCTGAACGTGAGGATGAGGCCTGGCTCGTGGGAAGGGGGAGGGAGCAGGAAGGGAGGAAGTGGAGAGGGAATTGGAGGTGGTTGTGGTGTGTGTAGGTGAGGGGGGATTGGAGGAAGGATGGGAAGTGAGAGACGGGGATTTCAAGGTAGGGATTGTGGTAGACGGAGATGGGTTAGGATTGGGTGGAGAGGGCCGAGTAGGCCTCTTAGAGCGTTGGACCTAGGTCCACTTTCCCCCATTCGACGTTGGTCGGGGAGACGCATCTGGTGAGAGACCACCGCGTCCACTTGTGGCAGGTGGTGCTTCCGCCGCTACGGTGACGTGTTGAGCAGGCTGTCCTTGTCCCTTTGGCGACGCAAGGGGCACACCGAAAGATCGGGGAGAAGTGTCGTAAGTTGGGAAATTAGCTCGGAGATGTTGGGCTGTGTGTGCTGGGAGCCTATCAGGGGTTCCCTTTGAGTATGTTTTATCGTTGCAGTATTCAGTTTTGCCGCTGCTGCGTAAGATATTTTTGGGTGAGCTCTTTCATAGAGCTCACGAACCTCCCGAAATGTGATTTTGTTTGTACCTTTTAGAGTGACTATTTCTTTCTCTTTCAAGAAGATGGGACATGAGCGATCGTAGGCCGCGTGGGGCTTCTGATCAGGGCCGCAGTTCGAACATTTTGGGCATTCAGACTCACATTTTCCTCCCGCATGGTCCACCGACCCACATCTACCACAAGTCTCGCGGTTTCGGCAGTGTTGTGTAGTATGCCCAAATCTGGAACATCTAAAACACCGCATGGGATTTGGGACATACACACGCACCTTCACGCGAACATATCCAACGAATATGAATTCGGGAAGATCAGTGGAGTTAAATGTTAATATGAAGTTATTCGTAGGTTGCGTTTCTTGGCCATTTCTAATAGCAATCGTCCTCGCACCTACCACTCCCCGTTCTACTAAGCCATCCACAATCTCATCATCGGACACGTCCCTCAAATCATAACAATTAATGACCCCCTTCGAGTAGTTTTTGGTATTGTGAGGTTGAATGTCTATGGGTATTGTGACTATTCGTCTGCCGGTTTCATCTCGTACACTGTAAGTTAGTTCGGTTGCGCCCATCGCCCTGCTTGCATCGTCAGTACTATTAAACACTACTTCTATTCTGCCATCCCTAAGTTTCTCGCACCTGAGCACCGCTCCCAACCTGTCGCAGGCTTCCTTCCTCTGAAACGGTGTAAGCCGCGAAAGACTCGTTTCGTCTTCTAATGACCTCATGGCGAGGATACGAGGAGCGGGAGAACAACCCAAGAGGCCGGTCCCTATACGCGCCACGCTTGGATGTCTGATGTGTCTGCTTATCTGTCCCCTACTAGACGGGGCAGGTGAATTGTTTATGTTTGAGGATGAAATGTAGTGTAATATGTGTTCTGCTCCTCGGACGCCCCACCGCAAAGGGGCCCTACCGGGGGAACACCTGGGTCCCGCGGACGGGAGGTCGCCAGGCGCCCGAGTAGCTATACGGGGCAGGTGAAGCCATCACCCGACCGGGAGAGAGATACTCACCATCCTGACCGGGATCCAGCGCCGCCCACCACCTGACCCCAGCCGGCCGGTCCGGCAGGCACCAGGCCGAGACCCAGGCCCCCAGACCGAGGCGACCAGTCGCTTGACCCGTGTGAGGCCCCACGGGCCCGCCCGCCCCTCCGGGATATCAGGACCAAAGAGGCGTGTTGGTCCCCCGTCACAACTGACACCGTGCGACGGGGGACCTCAGCCTCCAGGACTCCGTCAACCCCGGTGGACGGGCCGAGGGGGCGCGACTACCCCGATAAAACTGAGCTGGTGGGCAGGACCGGGGAAGTTGTCCTGCCTGCTCATGGTAAGGATAGTTGGTGTTGCAGGGCCAGATGAAGGACATAGATGCTGGGATGAGATGGGCATTGTAATGGGAGCGTATGGAAGGAAGGACGAGTGAGGCACTCCTAGTATGACCCCCTCGCCGGATCACCGATGGACTGGGTCCGGGTCTTTAGGGCACATAATCCCCGCCCCGTAAAGGTGGTGCCTCGTCGAGGGGGCAAGTGATGCCTGGCCAGTGTCAGAGCTGCCCCTGCAACGTTTCACGGTCGTGTACCGTCGGACACGCAGGCGGTCACTTAGCGGTCACTTAGCACAGCGGTCACTTAGCACAGCGGTCACTTAGCGGAGTGCCAGGGGCTACAGGAGCGCCCAGCCAACCAGGTGTCTAACAGAAGCGCAGTGAACAGTACCACCTTCTGGTGCTGCCATCATTCAGGGATGCCATCATCACCAACAACACGACCCTCTGAAGTTGCTGGACCAGTTCGTCGTCTAGCTCCAGCTGGGTGAATATCGGCAGCTGCGTGTAAAGGCGTCCTGAAACACAACATAATCGACGCACTGATTATGATCATCATGCGTGATGGATGTGGAAGGTTTGTATCACAAATGAGCCTATGAATAATCGAACTAAGGTAATAATGCACACATGGGACCACTTGGAAGGCAGAACAAAAAGTGAAGTAATCTGAATACTTTACCGAAAATGGTCATTGGTTGGTAATAAATAAAAAGTATGGCGTCCTAATATGCATTTATGAAGGTGACCAAGGGAACATTGTTTTACTGTATTTGTCTCGAAAAATCAAATTAACTTCCCTGTCAAACAAAAATGTTACCAAAGTGCAACATTACAACTTATGGAGTTACATTCATCCTTCATTGTGAATTCACTGTCAGAAAATTCACAACTGCGGGTTCATTGTCAGGTGTGGGTAGCTTCTACCACTCAGCAGAACTTGCGATGTGAAAAATGAAAGTGTAGCTTAGTTCCACCTGTTCTCAAGTCACGGTGTTGCTGTAGGGTACAGTCATGAAGCCTGAGTTTCTATATTAAACCAGAGGTACTGTTTCACATACTTAGCTTGCAACTGCCCACCCAATTAATCACAAACCTACAATCTTCCGCCGAATCAGTCTTCCGCGAAAAGCTGTTTGCCGATGTCCAAAGATTCCAGGACGACTCATGAAATGGATGTCCCTGACCTTATAACAGGTGTAGACCAAAATATATACCACATCGAGGAATGGTCAGGTATAAAATTCAGAGTGATGCTAATTCTATCTGTCGCACCTGTTCCAGTGCTATCTTTTTCCGACCAGCTAGTAGTACCGATTGACATACTGGTGAATCTAGAAATACGCTTCCAATCCGTTTCCGAAACGGATTGGAAGCATATTTCTAGATCTGGGACGTAATGGGCCATTACGTCGCAGATTTCATTGCTCATAACATGATAAATTCCTTTGATGCTTACTTGCCTTACATACGGTGTACTTACTTAGATAAATCTGCGACGTTGCGCTGTTTGCGCTGGCTCCAACACCTTCCCTTTGCCCTTGGATGCATTAATGCGCCAATCTGAGCTGATGTCACTGTTCATGAAGTAAAGGGAGGTGCCGCCCGTTCCAACACCGACATCGGAGCCATTGTCTTCGCACTAGGATGACGAAGTGGCATTGTCTTCCCACTAGGATGACAAAGAGGCATTCGTTGGCAAACACCGTACGATTATTGTCACCTCCAAAACTGAGAACTGAGATGGTTATATTCCAGTCATGGAGATCGGACGACGGGTGGCCCATTGCGATCACCGCTCCGACCCAACCCACGTGCGTCGAAGGCGTTCCTGTTGCCACATGGCTGCTGGCCTCGCTGCCTTCCGAAAGAGACCCGGCGTTTTCCACGAACAATCTTCCTCGGGCAGACTGGCCCGATCTGCGCATGACAGACGAGTAGCATGCATATTGCAGAGGAGTTGGGAAACGCCCGTGATTGTTCGCTACTCGTTCAGAAGCTCAAGGCCGCTGCACGGTGCATGATGCATGTGAATTGACAGTCCGGGCGGCACCCGAAGACTCGTGGCGATCTGAACGGACCTCCAGGGTGGACTCAGCCATGCAGGCGAGCTGGGGCTGTTCTTCAGGATAGCACGACCGTAGAGGATGCTAGTGGCAGCGCGGGATAGCCAGAGCCGTTCCTCAGGTATTAAGACTCAAGACATAAAGACATAAAACATTCTTATATAAACTCTTCTCTCATAAACTATTCCTCAAGACATAAAGACATAAAAGATTAGTGCAACTATGAGCCACAAGGGCCCTTCTCGGTTGCACTCTGTACACTTAACCAGTTGCCCACCAAATCCGTCGATCAGCCCTCCCTGTAATACTGAAAAGCAAGCCCTCTATTCTTATAATGACGGTCTATGCTGTTTTTAAAGATGTTCAATGTGCTGCTATTTACAATGGTTTCTGGCAGCTGGTTCCAGTGTTCTACTACCCTGTTGGTGAAGAAAGACTGTCTTAACCTTGTTCTGCTGTGGTTAACTTTAATTTTGAATTGATGACTTCTAATTGCATCATTTCTGTTAAATTCACACATTTCCCCAAGATATCCCCTCTCCAGACCATGGACAAATTTAAAGACCTCGATGAGATCTCCTCTCAGTCTTCTATATCTAAGTGAAAACATATTCAATTTCTTCAATCTTTCCTTATATGCCAGGTTGCTTATACCATTAATCATTTTTGTAGCCCTCTTTTGTACTCTCTCTAAAAGCCAACAATCTTTTTCATAGCTAGGAGACTAAGCTTGGATGCAGTATTCCAAATGTGACCTTACATATGCACAGTAAAGCTTCCTGCTGACTTCCTCACTTCTGTATGATACATTCCTATTTATTACCCCAAGCATTCTCAGTGCCTTCTTCCTGGCTTCCTTGGTCTGTTGTGATGCCCCAAAGTTTCTGTTTAGAATAACACCTAAATCCTTCTCCTGTTGAGTCACTGATAGCACCTGGCCACCCATTAAGTATGGGGCCTTCATATGCTGCTTGCCCACATGCATGATTTTGCACTTATCAAAACTAAATTTCATTTGCCATTCTTCGGACCACTTCACAAGTTCGTCTAAGTCTTGTTACAGCGAGATATGCTCATTGTGACCTGTTATTGCCGTAAAGACCTTGTCGAATTTAAGCCTCTGCTGGTCCTTTTATTTACAAATATAATGAATAGTAGTGGCCCCATTAATCCCCCCGGGGGAACCCACAAAAAAAAAAAAACAAAATATTTTTTTTTTTTATTAAAAATTTTTTTTTTTTTTTTTTAAAAAAAAAAATATATTTAAGATGCTACCTGCATACCATGGGCCTGAAGCTGTATATTAACCGTTTATGGGGTCCTAGTAAAGGCCTTGTTAAGTCAGATATGCTACATGCCTGATTTCATGATCAATGTTCTGTGCGAAGTTAAAAAGTCCAAGAGATTTGTAAGACACGATCGCCATTTCCTAAACCCATGTTGAGTATTTTGAAGCAATATGTTTCCTTCCAGATAACTAACTATTCTATCCTTGATAATTGATTCGAGTACCTTGCAGACTAGGGATGTGAGACTTACTGGCCTATGGTTCTCAACTTTCCCTCTTTCTCCTTTCTTGAAAATAGGAACTACATTTGCCCTTTTCCAATGTGATGGAATTTCATTTTGTGAAACAGATCTACAAAATATTATACTAGGTGGAAATGCCAGTTCCTTTTCAGCTTCCTGCAATACCATAGCATAAATTTCATCAGATCCTGCTACCTTGTTTGGCTTTATTTTCCTGATATGATTGAAAACAACATCACTATCAATTAAATCAACATCATTTATCCGACCACATGTCACTGAACTATGGTGTACGGTCGGCAGATTGGTCATATCTTTCAATGTAAACACTGATTTAAACTGCTTGCTCAGCTCCTCAAGTATCTCACTATCCTCACCCAATGTAGTCCCATTTACTTCCAGTGGACCAATTGTGCCAACTTTACTCAGCTTTACCCAGCTTGAGAAACTAAAGAACTTTTTGCTGTCCCCATTACAGTTCCTAGCTAAATCCAGTTCTTTTGCTTGCTTTCCTGCTTTGGTTTTTTGCTTCACAGTGTCCCCAGCTTTTTTATACGCCTTTAGATTTACGATATTTGAAGTTTCCTTAATGCAGCCTTCTTAGCCTTAATTGCTTTTATCAAGTCTGGTGTGCAATGCTGACAATGCTGCTGACCTCTGACAATGCTGACAATGCTGACCTCTGATGCTGACCTCTGACAATGCTGGATAATCAGAGCCGTTCCTCAGGATAGCACGGCCACAGAGCGTGCCTGTGGCAGCGCGGGATAGTTAGAGCCGTTCCTCAGTTTAGCACAGTCGTGCAAAAAGGCTGGAGTTGTTCAGAAGAGGTGCAGCTGTTTCCTAAGTGAGCACAGTCGTGCGGAAGATCTAAGCCGTACATGGGAGGTGGAGTTATGTGGGGTGGGTGGAGTCGTGTAGAAGAGCCGGAGCTGTTCTTCAGGATCGCAACTTTTCGCCACAGTACCACGTAGTTGGTAACAGCATCATTGCTGGCAGGTTAAGCCGTTTTTGTATGCTGCTGTCGGATTAGCTTGCAGCGCGAACGTGGCAAAGTATGTGCTCTGCAGCTGAACGAATCTGACGTGTCTGATAACTGCAGCATGCGGATGCTCCCGGTCTTGAGATGGTGATGCCGGACATAAAACAAAAACAAAACAAGCAGGCTGGTGTACGGATGTCGACACTACGACCTGAAAAGAACGTAAAAGAAAAGAAAACAAAAGAAAACAAAACAAAGCAAGAACAAAAGCAAAACACAAGAACAACAAAAAACTAGAGAAAAAAACACTCAACATAAAACAAAACAAAAAGCCCACGAAAGTGTATGACATGATGTGTGTTCTTTCCATGTTCAAACGAACGGAGATGCACCCCCCCCCCCCACCTCCAACTACTCCCCGGCACCGCCCGGACCACCATCACCTTTAACTAATCCACAACGACGTAAACAGCCGATATCACCTGACGGTGGCAGGCTGGTACACGCAATTCAATATACATACACATATACATACAACATAAGTCCCGGTTCCCCGTCCGGCTCCGCTACGATAACAGAAAATTACGAACGTCAGGAATCTAAATGTGCGGACGTCGCCGTCGAGGTCCCCGAGGTCGGCCGGCGTGGGATCAGCAACAATGTACCGTAAGTTCACCGCCCCGCTCCGCATACGGGCACCGACCTCGGCGTCAGCCCTCCCACCGCCGGCGGCCCGGAAGTCGGCGCTGACAGGAGCAGCGGTGACCCCGCGACCCGGCAGTCATATCGCGCCGCCGCTCACCGGTCGCGGGTGGTCCCGGGCGGAGACCTGTGACGGCCAGGACGCACTGGCGCACAAGGTGACGTGCGCCAGGTGGCGCACGGTGAAGGGCCAGGTGCGCCGGTGCTGCAGTCACTTGCCACGGCGAGCGACCGTGGTCACAGTCAGACCTGCAGGTGGAGGTGCTGTGGACAGTCCACCTGCAGGTGGAGGTGCTGTGGACAGTCCACCTGCAGGTGGAAGTGGTGTGGACAGTCCACCTGCAGGTTGAGGTGCTGTGGACAGTCCACTTGCAGGCGGAGGTGCTGTGGACAGTCCACCTGCAGGCGAAGGTGCTGTGGACAGTCCACCTGCAGGCGGAGGTGTTGTGGACAGTCCACTTGCAGGCGAAGGTGCTGTGGACAGTCCACCTGCAGGTGGACTGTTGACCAGAGCGAGGCTCGGCAGTCACACCCTTCCGCGCCACATTGGCGGTCGGTGCGCGGAAACCCTGCGGTCTTGTCGATGTTCTGGCCGGTCCAGTCACAACACGGCAACCGTAGCGCCACGCTAGACTGGGCTAGCCGCTGGGGTAGCAGGCAGCACAGCCGGTGACGTGTCAACATGTCCATCAACGTGCCGACGCGGCGGCACGTTGTGCGACTCGGTAATGACGTGAAAGGGTCAACGCCTGTTGTTGAGGCGCGCCACGAGGCGGCCGCCGTTTTTCTCCCTCTGTTGCATGCTTGTGCCAGGGGATTGGATCCGTTGTGACCTTTGCATGCGTTGACAGCTGATTTATTAACCCAGCAGTCGCTGGGGGGATGGGGATGGGGATAGCCCTTCGTGACTGCGAAAGCGATGAACAGATCGTAATGAAACCAAGTGTCAAAGAGAGTCGAACAGCATTAACTAGACCGGTCAGTAAAACAGTACCACGTCAAGTAAAGAGAATTGGAATATTTGTGTACTTTAACTCTAAAGAAAACTTGCGCAACCGACGCTTCGTATGAATAAATATTCATACAAACGGGCAAGAAGTGTCACTTGTCATATTACGTTTACGTGATCAAGTCAGGCCCAGGTCAAATGCAATGAAGTGAGGTAATTACGCATTTGCGTGGACATTCTGCACGCGATGCATGTTTGTCAGTCGAAAATGTGTGCTGAATGGGAAAAACGATGCCGTGTAGTCGTGCAGGTAACAAAAATAATCGCTAACCCATCCCAGTTCAGCCAGACTATACGTCACGTGATATATACAACGATACGTGATGTCTTTAAGTTCGCTCCTATCCTAGGATGTTGGTCGAGGACCACACTAGAGCAATCTTAGGTGCTGAATTCGAATTCGGCATTTTTGCATTCGGAAAGATAGGAACAAAAATTGTTACCAAAGCTTAGACATTCTTTGCTTACCAACTCGTGTCACCCAATCGTAGGGATGATGCTTGATTAATGGTCACGTCCTGTGGTATTGACAAGCATAGGCTCGAAAAATAAGCACTTTGTCATCGTAAGCACACCAGAAAACTTTCGGAACACGCAAAAATCAGGCATACACCCGACCTAAGATGACAATGAAACAGGTTATGGGTAGGTCAGGCTGACTTGTCAGACCTCAAGATGTGGTAGGTATGTCTAGATATGTTCTCATTCGTGTGTGTTTACTCATCTTAGCCTCAGGAGGATGATGTCAAACCGGGGAATGATGTCAAAAGGTGAGCACTGATGCATAATTCATGACGTCGTACTGACACGATCTCAGACGACATTGTGCTTTTTTCTAGCGTGTAGTCAAGTTTTTCATTTTAAAAACCCAAGGATTAATCTCGCTTTCGGCAGTGTTTCTGGCGCTACTCACGATAAACCAAGGAGGGCAAAAGTGAACTTTCCAGTGGCTGATGTGATTAGAAATAACGTAAAATATGCGCAGGAAGTGATTGTGGTTGACATGGGCAAGATATGCACAGGGTGATTCTAGTTGACAAGAGATGGTGTCAAATATGCACAGAGGGCGAGTCTGATTGACTCAGAGATTGTCTCAAATATACACATGGGGTGATTCTGGTTGACTGGAGATGGTGTCAAATATGCACAGATGGTGATTCTGGTGGACAAAGACGATGGTGATGGTGGCGAATATCCACAGGGGTTGATTCTGGTTGACTAAGAGATGGTGTCGAATATCCACGGAGAGGGATTATGGTTTACTAAGACATGGTGTCGAATATCTGCAGAGGGTGATTATCACGTTTCCATGGGCTGCACGAGCACCACAGCTCAGTGTGTGTGTGGCCACACAGCCTCGGAGTCCCTGTGCCCCAGAACCGATCGCCAGTACCCACACATAACTGGAGAGAATCGTAGGCACGTTGGATCACGCATAGATGCAGAGATTGGTGCCGCTTCCAGTATGCTTCCCCTTTCGTCACACACATTTCTAGCGACATGTGTGCTCGTGGACTCGGTCGAGAGAAAGCA
This sequence comes from Imbricaverruca yamaguchii, assembly GCA_034440575.1. Classification (NCBI taxonomy): domain Eukaryota; kingdom Metazoa; phylum Arthropoda; class Thecostraca; family Neoverrucidae; genus Imbricaverruca; species Imbricaverruca yamaguchii. Next base: position 65,582 of record JAOTOL010001339.1, read on the forward strand.
GTGGATGGAGCGGTGCGGTGGCAGCAAGCAGTGCCTGGAAGAGACCCGTCCCATGCCTCGCACTCCAACGCCGTGAAAATTGAGATGGATATTAAACCACCAATTGTGCGTGGTCTGGCGGTCAGCTGTAGTGTGCGTTGTGTCAGTTGAATGAACTTGACAGGTCATACTGTCAAGTTCATCGGGCTCAATGGACCAAAATTGGCTCTTTGTATTCTCCCATCGTACCTGATTGGCGGTACCGAGGTGGATTTCCGCTATGTTTTGGACGGCGACGAACCGAATGATTTCCGTCAGGGCGCAGGTGAAGGTTATTTCTTCTGACTGCGCCATTTCCCCCGAGGGGACGCCTCGGCGCCATTCTTCCTACTCCGAGAAGCGCCATCGGCTAAAGTGCTCATCGAGTGGGCGGGTGTCCATTCGAGAGCTTGGAGATGCCTGTCGGGTTTTCCAGTCGAAGTGACGCCATATCTCCACCGTAGACCTACGCCGTATTCGCTCCGTTGCCCTTCCCCTTTGCCTGGATTTGCCTGTAGCCATGGGGCGTCCTGATGACACGAGCATCACACATTGCATACGTCTTGTCCGCACAAGCGCTCGGGAATTGGGGCAGGGGCAGGGCAGATGGCGCAGCCCCTCCTTGAACCCCGGACGAGCAAAACATTGATCATATTTTATCCTGGGTCCCACGTGGTTGACAGGCTAAGTGGTAAAAACGACCAGTGGTCTTCCAGCTAGCCATTGATCAACGACGATCATACAAGACATCAGCAGCGGTCGTTGCATCATTTATCGACTCTTGTAGCTATTGACCATTAGCGGCATCACAATGTCAGTCGGCCTTGGCTCGGAGCCATTGAGAAACAGGCCTCCATGTATGGGCGTTGCGTGGAAAGAATTGACTTCAAAATCCCCCCACCCCAGCCCCAGCTTTGGGATAGCGTTCGTATACCAGTGCGGTGTGTCGGAATCACCACACATACAACAGCAGCATACGAGCATCTTTGTTCGTAGAATTTCTATCGTGAATGCTGGCTTTGAAGGCCGAAATTTTAAAATGCACCAGGTGATCTTACACATTTTCGCATCATCTCCCAAAATCGTCTACAATCGACCACGATCCTTGAAAAAGCACGAAGGAATTCCGTGTTCCAACATGTGGCCTTCTCCATTGCTCATGTAAGTCATTAGTCCGCATGATAATAGGCACGTTATTTGCATGCACATTTCCAATGTGTGCATACAAAATCGGTGTATATCAGATGCAATTGCGAGGTCTCAAAGGTGAGTGTTTAGGTAAGTGCTGCTTGGTAAACACTGTCGCGATAGTGTTCCAGCACGCCGCGGGACCCAGCAAACACGAAAATTGTCATGTCACGTTTTCCGCCGAACAGAACCAGAGCAACGGACTTTTTTCGTCCAATTTACCTCCAGCACAGCCTTCCAAAGAATCTGGCCATTGGCCGTGCCCGGTAGCGTTGGCATTGCTCACACGTGTTTTTTTAACATTGTCGTATAGTGACGTATGCAATACACACACGTGTCTTTGAATCTTACCGTACAGTGACTCAAAATAAGCATTCCTTCGCGCCAACCCACCATATGTACCTAAATATCGAATATATTTTCGGTATTTATGATGGAAAGCCATTGTCAACATCAGTTATTTAGGCAGCACGTACTGCCCATTCTTATCTGTTGTAGCTGTTTTAGTTATATCCATGCGATATGACGTCATCACAATGCAGCAACATGAACGTCGTCATTGCTGAAATCATTTATGATGGACGTGCAAGTGACTCATTTCCTTGAATTAATCAGGCGCACGTGGCTGTCAGTATCATTGCCGGTAGGTATGCCGCCGGACCAGGTGTCAGAGCCACTACCAGCGGGCATTCTGGCGGACCAGGGGTCAGTGCCACACTGGTAGGCATGTCACCGGACATAGGAATCGCTCAGTAATGATTTGATGGACTGCCTCTGAGCAGCTGTGTTTAAAAAATAGCCGAACAAAATGTCCGCTACACCACAAAGATCACAAGCCGACATCATGCACATGTTGCAAAACTGGAAAATATATCGATAGAATCAGCCATGCGAGCTTTCAGCTTCGAAAATCCGCATCCACGAACTGCATGCTGGTCAGGTGCGCGCAGCGTGCGCCGCGGCTGGTATTTTGACAGGCTCGGTGGCAAGAACCACCAGCTGGTCTTCCGGCTGGCCATCGATCAACAACAATCACGCACGACAATCTGCAACGCTTACGTCATCATTTTTCGACTGCTGTAGCTGCTGACCATTGGCGCCGTGGAATCGTCAGCCGGCCACGAGTCGGGGCCGCAGAGAGATAGCCATCCACCACCACGACGTACCCAGCCACACCCCGAATCCCCTCATAACCATACCAGCCACTTAATAGCCGAGACAGCGTCTTAATGGCGGTGGTTAACGGCGACAAATTGCGCGCGGAGCGGCCGTGGGCAGTGCGGTCACGCATGGCGCATGCACTCGCCGCCCTGCCGGAACGAAGAAGACGGGCGCCGGACGGTCGAGGTACTAACACGGTGGCAGGCTGGCCAAACACAGAGGCACACACACACACACACACACACACACACACACACACACACACACACACACACACACGACCGCAGAGCAGACTGGCGGGGAGAAGAGGAGAACGGAGAAGTCTGGCGGGGAGAAGAGGAGAACGGAGAAGGCTGGCGGTGAGAGGAAGACAACGAAGAAGGCTGGCGGGGAGAAGAGGAGAACGGAGAAGGCTGGCGGTGAGAAGAAGATAACGAAGAAGGCTGGCGGGGAGAAGAGGAGAACGAAGAAGGCTGGCGGTGGGAGAAGGCTGGGGAGAGAGGAGAACGAAGAAGGCTGGCGGTGAGAAGAAGATAACTAAGAAGGCCGGCGAGGAGAAGCAAGGCGTCACCGGGCGGCCAGATCGGCGACCATCGATGGGGGAGGGGGCGTTGTGGCGAGCCGGCAGATCTGCGAGACTCGCGTGACGAGGAGGACGCTGCGGCCGCGCCGACCTGGCCTCTCCGTCGGACGGACGCGCAGCCGTGTCAAGGCGGTCAGGTCGGCCGCACCCTCGCACCGTCGACACCGACGCGCCACGGCTCCCCGCATCGCCGCACTCCGCGCCGCCTCGTCGCCGGCGCCCAGATCTCGGCATTAATTCGGCTTTGTTGCCGAGAGCCGACGCGTCGCCGTCCGGCGGTCTTTTGAATCTTTTTCAACAAAGCGCCCGACACAATCCGGCCTGCATGTGAGAGGGACAAGGCGCTCGAGCGGCGCCACGATCCTTTGCGACGGCTAAACGCGATGGGGCTCGAAACCATTATGAAGAAAGCGTAAATCGTTATGCCGTGGGGCCGCGCTACGTCGGAGTATGCGGGCGCGAAGAGTGCAGAATTACCCATGATAAGTCCAGTTGTGAATGTTGGTTTACATGTGCAATACACACTAGGATTAATCGGAGTGGCCGCGCTATCCGCTCGCATTTGCTGAAAATTCACCCTTCCGCAAAACGCTTACTTTCTGAATTCAAGAAATACCCTAGCGCCGCGAAGGAAAGGGTTGAACTATGGCAAGAACGTTTATCCGTTTCCGTTCCACTTTGCCACTTCCTGTTCCTCGAAGTACGGCCAGTTGGCGAGAGGTCGTGGCGAGAGACCAGCTAGGATGTAGGTTATGAAAAGGCCGTGACGAGAGGCCATGGTGAGAGACAAGTTAAGATGCAGGCTAGTACGCTTCCATTCCGCAGACGCAGGATTGACACGCTACCGCGATAGGGAATTTGCAAGCCGAACGAATTGCATTACTGACCAGACCGTGAAGACATGCACATTCTCTGGACAGGCCGTGAAGACATGCATATTCTCTGGACAGTCCGTGAAGATATGCATATTCTCTGGACAGACCGTGAAACATGCATTTTCTCTGGACAGACCGTGAAGACGTGCACATTTCCTGGGCAATTTGTAAAAAACATGTTTCCACTTTTTTCGAAGTGCAGGAATTTCGCAAACCAGTGGATCCTTCCTTGGTAACTTTGCGCAGTCTATTAAGTTATTCTAATGTGTGCTCGATGTTTGGCAAAGTGAACCCAATTGCGTAAATAGTGCACTCAATTCCGGCAGGTGCAAATTCACACACCAAATACCGCTTCAGTCGGAACTGGCTGCAATCTTGCCGACATCGGGCCAATCCGTCGAATATGATGACACGTGTCAACTTCAGATGCATTGTCCCACAGCCTTTCCACCCAGCTTTCGCCGCATTCGACTGTGCAACCAGGCACCCTCCATCGTACTGACACCAGCCATGCAATATCGCTCGGCCTAGAGGCACACAGGTCGCGTTCGTGACGGCATAGCCACGTGACGTGGCGGCTGGCTAGCTGGCCTCTGGCTTGTGCCGGCTGGACTGGCATCGCCAGCGTCGAACCACAAATTATCTTCTTTGAACAGACCTGCGAGTGCTTCAACAATAAATACCGAATCTATTCGAATTGAGCATTGAAAGAACACGTCTAATTCTGAGCGAAATAATTGCGACTTGAAATGCTGCGCCACACGCGGTATAAATATTTCAACAGCATGATAGTCGGCCGAAACGGACCGACGGCTCGGCTAAAGCACTTTCGTCATACCCACACGGGAGCAGACTCACCCTGGCTCCGTCCCCGCTCCTACACACACGGGAGCAGACACCCTGGCTCCGTCCCCGCCCCTACACACACGGGAGCAGACACCCCGGCTCCGTCCCCGCTCCTACACACACGGGAGCAGACACCCTGGCTCCGTCCCCGCTCCTACACACACGGGAGCAGACTCACCCTGGCTCCGTCCCCGCCCCTACACACACGGGAGCAGACACCCTGGCTCCGTCCCCGCTCCTACACACACGGGAGCAGACACCCTGGCTGCGTCCCCGCTCCTACACACACGGGAGCAGACACCCTGGCTCCGTCCCCGCTCCTACACACACGGGAGCAGACACCCTGGCTCCGTCCCCGCTCCTACACACATGGGAGCAGACACCCGGGCTCCGTCCCCGCTCCTACACACACGGGAGCAGACACCCTGGCTCCGTCCCCGCTCCTACACACACGGGAGCAGACACCCTGGCTCCGTCCCTCGCCCCTACACACATGGGAGCAGACACCCTGGCTCCGTCCCCGCCCCTACACACATGGGAGCAGACACCCTGGCTCCGTCCCCGCTCCTACACACACGGGAGCAGACACCCTGGCTCCGTCCCTCGCTCCTACCCACACGGGAGCAGACACCCTGGCTGCGTCCCCGCTCCTACACACATGGGAGCAGACACCCTGGCTCCGTCCCCACTCCTATGCACACGGGAGCAGACACCCTGGCTGCGTCCCCGCTCCTACACACATGGGAGCAGACTCACCCTGGCTCCATCCCCGCTCCTACACACATGGGAGCAGACACCCTGGCTCCGTCCCCGCTCCTACACACATGGGAGCAGACACCCTGACTCCGTCCCCGCTCCTACACACACGGGAGCAGACTCGCCCTGGCTCCGTCCCCGTTCCTACACACACGGGAGCAGATACCCTGGCTCCGTCCCTGCTCCTACACACATGGGAGCAGACACCCTGGCTCCGTCCCGCTCCTACACACATGGGAGCAGACTCACCCTGGCTCCGTCCCCGCTCCTACACACATGGGAGCAGACACCCTGGCTCCGTCCCCGCTCCTACACACACGGGAGCAGACACCCTGGCTCCGTCCCCGCTCCTACACACACGGGAGCAGACACCCTGGCGCCGTCCCCGCCCCTACACACACGGGAGCAGACATCCTGGCTCCGTCCCCGCTCCTACACACATGGGAGCAGACTCGCCCTGGCTGAGTCCCCGCTCCTACACACACGGGAGCAGACACCCTGGCTCCGTCCCCGCCCCTACACACATGGGAGCAGACACCCTGGCTCCGTCCCCGCTCCTACACACACGGGAGCAGACACCCTGGCTCCGTCCCCGCTCCTACACACACGGGAGCAGACACCCTGGCTCCGTCCCCGCTCCTACACACACGGGAGCAGACACCCTGGCTCCGTCCCCGCTCCTACACACATGGGAGCAGACACCCGGGCTCCGTCCCCGCTCCTACACACACGGGAGCAGACACCCCGGCTCCGTCCCCGCCCCTACACACACGGGAGCAGACTCGCCCTGGCTCCGTCCCCGCTCCTACACACACGGGAGCAGACGCCCCGGTTCCGTCCCCGCTCCTACACACATGGGGGCAGACTCGTCAGGGGTGTGTCCCCCAGCTCACAAACAACAGCCAGCCGTGCAGCGCGTATCAGAAAGTTATGCGGTATTTTTATGCGGTATCTGAAAGTTGATAATTCGAAATCATCTCGACGAGTCAAAACACAAGCTGATTTCTTCCGCCGCATCACATTTATTTTTGTTTTGTACTCTCCCAAGCCTACCCAGATCCACCATCAAGAGATAGTCCATGGTGAACCATCGAGTAACATTTTGAAACCAGGATATATCAAGGTTAAACCTTAAGGTCAAAGGCTAGTTTGAATTCTTCGAAGTTCTAGCGATTTTTCGCTCTCACGAAGTGCATGCCATTTGACATGGTTGTGCCGTATTATAATGCTATCAAATCGAACTAACTTCAAGGTCAAATGTCAAACCGATTTCTTTGGTTCCAAAGGAATTGAACTTATACAAACTGGCAGTTGTCCACTCGCATCCCTACCCTCCCTCCACTGTACGCTACGAACTCGAAATGTGGATGCAAGATCGCCATTGAGAGATGCCAGTTTACAGATTATCGCTAATGACGGCCTGCTGGACCAATGGCTCGGCCTTTCATTGACCGAGCCATTGGCCAATGCAAGTATGTCGGGTGGGCGATGTACATACATTCATACATTCATTATATGTATATTGCTTTCACTCTGCTCGGTACATTGGGGTTTGAATTGTATGCGTACTTAATTTACATATGACGTTGGTGTATGATTTGGTTTCCAGTTCCTAGTCTCAACGCTGTCTTCTAGTTGAAAATGAATGCTTGGCTTATCGATGTCTGTACTGGATAGTAAAATGGTTTAGATTCATGTATGCCAAAAAGCCATGCTATCAACACTTGTATCGGTGTTTCGCCAAGGCGTAAAGAAACAGAACTTTTGGACAACCTCCTGTAACCTATTTATATTAAGTGCTTTGCATCCGTATTTGCAAATTCATGTGTATATATATATATATATGTACATATATATATATATATATATATATATATATATTATATATATATATATATATATATATATATATATATATATATATATTTTTTGTGTGTGTGTGTGTGTGTGTGTGTGTGTGTGAGTACATGGTGTCGCTACATGCTGAAAACAAATAAACTAAAATATGTAGCACTGCATGAAATGTTTCACATCAAAACGGCATTCACTCCGCTCACTTCAAAATCGTTCCCATGGCCATACAACTGCGACGATGCAAACGAAAACCTTCCAGCTATGAAAAGATCGCGATCCCGAAAACAAGTGTCACGGCTTTGTCGCATACGAATTTCTGAGCCATAAATTGCCTGTCACCGCCCTGTTTTGGCCGGAAATTGCATTCAGTGGCAGCAAAATGGAGCCTTGAATGTTGTGCTGAAACAAATTAGCATTCTGCGATATATTCTCCTCGATAAACAAAAATTAAAGTTCAAACGGGTTATTTCATTATTGGTGAATAGCCGAGCACAAACCTCCCTGAAAACAAAACAAGCAAACAGTTCACTCCACGCTCGATTACTGCTGTGTTTTATGACATGGGTAGATGTGTGACACGTAAGCTATTCCGACCTCGGATGTAGATGTCCTATAACTCTACGGCGTTGATTTGTGTAATGATCGTGTAATATTAATTCAGTTTTATTTTGTCTTGCCAGAGCACCAAACAATCTGTATAATGCCGCGAAACATTACATGTAAGGCATAAGCTCAGAGAGCATGCAATCACATTGCAATATATCACGCTGCAAAATGGTCGCAGTTACGCTTGTTCCAAATTGCCGTTGAATGTGATCGCGCAATCAGGATTCTGTCTCACATTTCTAGCGAGCATGACGTGTTCCGACCGTGATCTGTGACAAATCACATAATCATGATCGTAATCATAATCGTAATCGTATTCGTAGAGCAATCGCAGTCGTCTGCGATTCGATAGTTCCGCGGGCGAAGTTATAGTTTCCCAAGTCGGCAGACTTATGAATGCAAGCTCTGAACCACTGCAATGTGATTTTGTTCTGTTTTCATCTGTGAACTAGATTTACGTCGGAAAATGGAACGACTGCCGCGGACGAAAGGTACGACACTGCGGCATTGCAGTTTTCTAGCCTTAGATCTTAATTTGAACTTCTTTAGGTTGCCTCTCCAGGACGAGATTTCCACAGGTGATTCGTGTGATCATGTGCCCACCCGACATTAAAGGGCACACTTTCGCAATGCTGTGCACATAACGGCTACTGATGCATATCTTCTCAGGTTCCTTCCGCTCTGCGCATGAAGTGGCAGATGCTCTGCATATTTCACCGTACTTGTCAACCACAACGCTGCGGATCAAATTCAAACGAACTGCATGGGATGTGTTCCGTCCATGTGGTCTTGACGCACCAAGTTGGAAAAGCCAAGGGAAAACCATGGTCACACCAACGAGCTACAACTCTGAACAGAAACAGCGATGGATTTCCGATCGCAGGCATTAAAGTTCAGGCGCATCATCATTAGCGGGAAAGTACTGTCGCACGTGTCCCGTTACAGGATTCGACATGTCTCGTACTGCATTGAAGGTCAGATGTCACCCTCATAGGAGGGAGAGCATTGCCACAAGTGTCACGTTATGCAGTGCTGCATCAATGGCACCAACTGCCAGCACACCATTCGGACCAGCCCATAGCCACTCCCGCGTCCGGTAACGGCATCGGCTTCTTGTCACGACATCGACGTCCTGTAACGGGTTCGACGTCCCGTAATAAAGCCGGCGTCCTGTGGTGGTCTCGGCGTCCCGTAATGAAATTGGTGTCATGTATTGGTATCGGCGTCCCGTAGTAACATCGGCGTTCTCTCTTAGCCTCGATGTCCCGTAATGACATCGGCGTCCTGCGCTGGCCTCGGCGTCTCGTAATGATATCGGCGTTCTGCGCTGGTCTTGGCGTCCTGCCCTGGCCGCGACGTCCTGTAATAATGCAGGTGTCCTGTAGTGGCCTCGGTACCCCGTAATGTAATGGGAGTCCGGCAAAGGTATCGGCGTCCAGCAATGACATCGATGTCCTGTGATGGTCTCGGCGTTCCGTGATAACGTCGGTGTCCTGTGACATTCCCGCCGTCCCGTAATGGCATCGACGTCCCGTAATGACAGCAGCGTCTTGTAACAGTCTCGGCGTGCCGTATCGGTGTCAGTGAGCCGCCACGACGTCCGTCATCCATACGATGTCATCCAACAACGTCCGTCATCCATACGATGTCATCCAACAACGTCCGTCATCCATACGATGTCATCCTACAACGTCCGTCATCCACACGATGTGCTGACGGTTCCGTAACTGCTGCTAACCTTCTCCGATCCGTCCCCGTGCGCCTGCAACTGCCAACTCGATTGTCTGTTCCATTACCAAAATCGGCTGCTTTGGAACGACAGGCATTTGTCATTGCGGCGCCACTCCTCAGGGACCCTGTGACTTTCACTTTCAAACACGTTATCGAGGTTCTTCGGCGGTGTTCGAATGGCGTGTTCCAAAAGTGTGAGGAATCATCGGACTTGGTATATGCTACAATGGATCTTGCCTGGGTGAAGGCGGCGTGCAACATTCGGACCGATCACTAACACAATCTGTGTGGTCTTAAAATTCCCTGTTAAACTAATGTCGTACGAGAAAAATCACAATGAGCTTTTGGTAACGTGAACCAAGTACCAAGCAATTACTTGAGGGCAGTAATTGGCAGCATGAGAACTAAACTGTACTTTTGATACGCCAAAACTACAGGCCAATTTAAAAGGTTGCTTCATTCTCTTTCGAAACAACCATATTCGAAAGCGGAAGTACAACTTGAATATGGTACAAAAGTCGCCACCAAATATACATTCACATGCTAATGGGAAGTTACTGCGTGATAAGCCCCAAAGACCCTGCTCGGCGCTTTAAACCCGACGTTAATTATATCAATTAAATATAATTATGGTGAAATGAGTTCTCTAGAGGGAAACAGGAAAAACTTTGGGAACTGTGCAAGCCGTGTGATGCCACACATGGGTCTGCTTTTCAAGATTAATAGCTCTTGAATTGCGACAAAGACAAATGTCTGAACTCATTCTTATGCCGGAGAATAACTACCATGTTTAATTTCCAGTGCTCCAGAGACAAATGCGACTGCTTTGAAATTCACAACACCTCGTACAAAAAGTAACATGCTGCGGCACGTTGAACTTCCGAGTCAACGGAACTGGACAACATCTTAGAAACATCCGCCACATTGATTGTGATGCCTTTGATACCGTATGCATCTTGCCCTCCTTATACCCCGCTATTTCGTCACCGCCATATGTGAATCATGTTCCTTGAGCCTGGATTATTTGTGTTTTCCACCGGTATGATCCCATGTTACCTTTTGGGACGTTGGGCATATTAGAGAAACTGCTGTATTTTAAAAGGACCAACACAGCTTGCAATCCTGCATCAGCATGCATAATATATATATATATATATATATATATATATATATATATATATAGATAGATAGATAGATAGATAGATAGATAGATAGATAGATAGATAGACAGATATATAGACAGATAGATAGATAGATAGATAGATAGACAGATAGATGGATATATAGATAGATATATATATGAGTGTGTGTGTACGGCTTGAAATACGTGTATTTTTCACATTCATTAATCCCGATAGTTCCTATCTTAGGCTCAACTATCGATGTCCTAGTTTGAAGCGCAATGGCCTCTGAGGTGTGGATAGTTTGGCCAACGAATTGGGCCGCGTCAGACGATTTCATAACCAAGTTGATTTAGTAGTATATTAACGCGCATTTAACGCGCATTGGCGGGGCAGTTTTGGACGATGTGGCCGGCACCCGCCCGAAGCCAGTTGCGCAGGGATTCATCTCGCAATGCAATGTAATGTGATGCAACGTAATATAATGTAGTGTAGTGCATTGACAGCAATGCGACACCGTGCCAAGCCGTTGGCGCCGTGACACTGCGCATACCACGTGCAGTGCCAGACGGCGGGGGCGGGATGTCGGCTGCCGACGACGGGCGCCGCGCTCAAAACAGCTCGGCGTCTGCCGACCGGCGACCGCGCCTGTCGCCGCCGAGTGACGAGGTGTGCCGGCGACCGACGAGTGACGGCCGGCGCGTGCGGCGCTGATCCCCAGACGTGACCCGAGTCGCGCCCGTGGCCGGCCGCACTCGGTCTCCCGACCGCCGCCACAGCGACAGACCGACCGACTCCGAGTGGACTCCAGACGCCGCCGCCCTGACAAATGTCGCCGCTGGTCGGAGTCCACATGCGGCCGAGGAGCTCCAGATTTCAGCCGATGCACGCTTGTCGTATGTCATAAGTCATGTATCATGTATCATGTGCCATGTGTCATGTAGCATGTAGCGTGTAGCATGTAACATGTAGCATGTAGCATGTAGCATGTAGCATGTAGCATGTAGCATGTAGCATGTAGCATGTAGCATGTAGCATGTAGCATGTTTCATGTATCATGCATCATGTATTATAAATCACGTATTATGTATCCTGTATCATGTATCATATGGCATATGATATGTGTTGCATGTCATATTTCGTATGTCGTATGTCATACCATATGTCACATGTTATATTTATTGTTATTTGGGCTTAAGGGCGCATCAACTGCTACTGGTTATGTAGCCCATCACATGTTATATTATATTATATGTTATATGCTATGTGTTATATGGTAAATGTCAGCTGTCATGTTCCATATGTAATGTGTCATGTAATGTCCGTGCACCCGGTAACCCTCTGGGTGAGTCAAACATGCAGCAGGGCGTATGCAGGATGATGCAGCCGACGTGGGCGGCGCTCATTGCAACAGAAGCACTCGAATTTGAATATCATTTGTGTCGAAACAGTTGTGATTCAGAGCTTTAGTCATCTCCACGCAAGTGGAATTACCAGTCTGAACTGTGTTAGATCCCCAGTTCCGTCGACATGTATTTTAATTTGCTGAAGATTGATCATCTATCGTAAAGTCAGTGGCTAGACAACCGGGACGTTACCATAACACGTCAGCCGCAAACAACCAATTTCTGAAACATCGAGGGTGGAATAGACGAAAATATTGACACACGACATTACATGCGAACGCAGCCTTCAGCAAGGAAGAGGTCATACCACTACATGTACCTCGAACAACGCCGGCATGCATACCTACATGGAAATGCCGGCTTTCATTCTTTCGTTTTCAGAAGTATTGGAAATTCACACAACTAGAGATTGCATGCAGTACCAGGCGAAGGAAAATATTGGGGCTCTTTTCCCTTTCTCTCTCCTTTTTCACCAAATGCATTGTGGGAAAACAATCACATTGATGTTGAAGACGCTTTCCGGAGTAAGTTGCACGACTGCATACGACATTGCCGTTGGCGAAGTAATAGCCGACAGAGCTGCGACACGTCGCCTGAAGTTTAATCCCGCTAGACTGCCATGTCGGGCACTTCCACTTTCAAGCAGGTTATTGAAATTCTTCGTTGGTGTTCGAAACAGAATGTTCCCAATGTGTGCGTGGAATTAATCTAAATTAGTTTATGCTACAATGTATCTTGTCACGTACTAGTCGCATACCAGGCATTTCTCAACACATTGTGAACATCTCCACCACCCGTTAACTTCGATACCTGGCCCAACGCTAGCCGTCGCGTCCTAGGAATATACCAGTCGTCGGGCTCTGAGAGAATGCTAGCCGCCGGCATTGAAAGTGTGCTAGCTATCGGGCTCTGAGAGTATGCCAGTCGTTGAATTGTCTCCCTTCGTTCAGACTGGTAAGATTTGATGCAATGACCCATTCAGCATGTGACAGAATATAAGCTGGCTGCTGACTGGGAGTGGTGCAACCTAATCATCTCGTAGCAGCACATCGTATTACCTGGTGTGTGTATAAAAGTAGGCTTAGGTGAATCAGTTCGGTTCCACCTCTAACCAGAGGTGCAGAATGCGGTTGGACGGGTGTGCAGATAGGGCGTGCGTTCGAGGCTATTCGGAAGACAAATAATCTGCGAGAATGTATGGTCAGCTCGGCAGGTTCTATCCTGTGTGTGGTGCGGGGCCATCCTGATAAACAAGAATCCATCGAATGTAGATTTTATACTGGACGAGCGGAACATTTAGGGTACTCTTCGTCGTGGATACAATTGTTGAACTTTTGTTTTTTATGAAGTGCGTGCTTCGAGAGAGCGTCCCACGGCGTTCGATCAAAGTGTAGGCTGCAGGTGATATAGCGAAATGCTGAGGAAAAATATGTTAAGCGTTGTGTTGTCACATAATGGCTCCCACTCTCACTCTCACTCTCACTCTCATTCTCACTCTCACTCTCACTCTCACTCTCACTCTCACTCTCACTCTCACTCTCACTCTCACTCTCACTCTCACTCTCACTCTCACTCTCACTCTCACTCTCACTCTCACTCTCACTCTCACTCTCACTCTCACTCTCACTCTCACTCTCACTCACTCTCACTCTCCTCACTCTCACTCTCACTCTCACTCTCACTCTCACTCTCACTCTCACTCTCACTCTCACTTTCATTCTCACTCGCACTCTCACCCCAGCACTTCAGCTGATGGATGGGTAGAATTTGGCTGACGCTCCAAACACTGGAATCAAGATTCTGCCGGAAGTCCGGTATATTTCATGTTCGGCCCGGCGATGTCGGAAGCACTCGGAATCTGCCGGGTGCCCAATATATTCTTGGCTGTCCGGACGGCCTCGAACGGAAAACTGGATGGAGTCTGTTCAACAGACTACATGTTTTCGTAGATTCTCTGCTCTCCGTGAAGCCTCGAGAACACGCTCCATCTTAGCCAGCACGTCAAAAAGCACTTAACGCCATGGCATGAATGTAAATGAAAAGAATCATACAACGTGGAACGTAGCTTGCCAGGCATATACATATGCCGACTTATGTGTCTTATAGATGTCCCGTTCTCTGGAGCCCCGTTTCATCCCTCCCACTCCCATTGTATCAGGGGATCTTATCTTTCATATCAGAGGCCTTCTGTACCGCCATAAGAACCTCGATCTACTTACGGGGAATTCCTACCTGCTTTGGTGGAATCCCCTTGAGCTTCGAGCACCTTGCGTCATCTTGGGGACTCCATGCACTTCCCTATGGTCATTAGGAGCATTGTCTTACTTGCTAGGATCCTCCCTACCAATTTTGGAGGCATACTCTTCCATCTCGGGGGCTACTTATGCCCTTGTAAGGTCTCTGCACTGCCTTCTGGTCATCGCCCCATTTATCGAGATAATTCTACCAGTGTTCTTCCTCCCCTCGGGGTTGGAAGCTTCCTCATTCATATCCTGCGCTTCCTGTGCAGTCCTAGAAGTCTAATCCTATTATCTGGGCCTTCCTGTCGGTATTGAGGTCACCTCTTGATTATGTAGCATTTCCAGGGAGCTTCCGCCCGTTTTTGGAGGCTTGCTCTTTCATATTATGAGCCTCATGTCCCGCCTTACGTCATGAGGAATTCCTATCGATTTCGGTGCATGCGCTTGTATCCTGGTGGCAGTGTTATCAGATTATGTGCTTCCTGTACCGACACATTAGCCTCCTCCCGTTTTTGCCCGCCTTTAGGTCCTCATGCACCGGCTTAACCGTTTGTGGGAAGAGCCTTTCCAGATTTCAGCAGGGGAAGAGCGAAACTATATCCTGCCCCCTGTGTCTGACGGCAAGAAGTGGTCGAGCCCCCACCCGATTTCCGTGGCTCCCTGTATGGAGTTAATCTATGTCTCCTAGAGCGGGTGTTGATTACTGTAAAGTACTAGGGGACAGGCAAAATACATGAAGGTGACGAATAACCCCGAATGGATTGGGAGAAAACTCCATAGGATATCATGTTAAAATTGAAAATATTGATGGGGAAAACCAACATTGAGTGGGAATTTACCCCATCAAACATATATAAAGCGTCACATGTGTCTCCAGGGGAGATGTGGGTTGTTGTGACGTCTGTGCATTCGTACATCCTCCTTTGTTACATCTCAACAGATATGAGTCAACATTTTCAGCTGACTTAGTCCATGTGACCTCCATATATTGTTCACGCCCAGGATACCTACTAACTCGAACAAAATATCTCAGGCGCCTCCATGAACTTGAACAGGACTTTGAAGTGGCGCACCATGTCTAGACAGACAGACTTTATTGAGGTCATCCACAACTGACTCGTGGCTATTATGACATCAAATAGATAAAACAACACAGCACAAAGGGTAAAAAGAGGGTCAAAATCACAGAATAAAAATAAAAATAAACATAATACAGCAAGTCGAGCAGTCAATCAGTCCGGCACGGGCGGCACGCCAAGTAGGTACTCCCGTAGGTGGCGACCAAAGATCGACACGGGAAGTCGCGTCAGCTCATCTAGGCTCATCCCGGACGCAGCTACAGCCATGCCAGTCCAACTGCTCCCAATATTCGCCAATCGCAGCGACGCACGTGCTCACCGGGATCGGATCGCTCGCCGGCGCGGCGACAGAACCGATTACGACACGGAGTGGGTCCGGCCCGCCGCGCCGGTCAGACGGAGAGGACGCCGCGCCGGCCAGTGTGACCTTGACCAACTCTCCTCTTCGGGAGCCGTCGATCCGGGCGCGCGCGCCGTCACCACCGGGGGCGTGTACTGCGCCGGGCTTTTCCAGTGCCGCTGCCGTCGGCCGAGGGCCGCGCCCGAGCCCTCCCCCCCCCCCCCTCCCCCGACACCCACTCCCGCCGCCTCGTCCCGTCGACCGAGCACGGTTCGTTTCGTTCCATCTTGTGCTTTTTGGTAGCCGGGCAGTAAGCTCCGCCCACTGAAAGCCGCCAGGTAGAGCCGTTCAAAGCTGGCTGTTTTGTATGGAAAGCACTGCAGCTATGCCGTCGGATTTGCGATTTACGACGCGGCCCGGTGAGAGGCACAACTTCTGGAGAAAACATGTTGGATGATCGAGGACCCGAGGGCGTTGTTCAGGGCATCGTCTCAAATTCACGTCTTTAAGATTGATTTAAATGCTAGACAAAATTCACGGGAAGAAATTGTCCTCCAGTAATTGGACGACACGAATCGCCAAAACGTATTCAGAAGGCGTCGCCATATTTTCCTGCTTGCGTGTTTTCGACACAGAGCAAAAGCAGGAATCCGACTCACAAGCACAACTATGACGTCATGCTCTCGTGACGCGTAACAGCGTCATAAAAAACTTCCTGCTGCGATTGGTGCCGTCAAAACTACAAGGCAGAGTCCAGCAAACCTACCATCTCGAGCTTGCAGAAGGGCTGCCAGCATCCCCGGCAGAGGTCGCCAGGCGCCTTGATGCACCCGATTCGGGGTGAATCAGGGTGATTGAAAATCAGATATAAAATTTAGAGAGATTATGTCACGAGAAATCTCCATCGGAGATTCAATACATGGCGATGTGAGTTTCGCAAGCAGTCGATAAATCCG
This sequence comes from Imbricaverruca yamaguchii, assembly GCA_034440575.1. NCBI lineage: Eukaryota > Metazoa > Arthropoda > Thecostraca > Neoverrucidae > Imbricaverruca > Imbricaverruca yamaguchii. The sequence continues at coordinate 82,342 of JAOTOL010001339.1, forward strand.
TGTCTGTATGCTCATGTGCATGTGCCACCTCGGCGCATGCTCTGCCAAAACGGCGGGGGTCGCCCAAATTTGCACATGTGATGCGCCTATTCGGCGGACAGATCATAGCGGTGGTTTCGGGCCGCGGATAACGTGGGCACGTGCCACGTGTCAACTGGGGTCACGTCGATATCAATTAGCCAGGGCTATAGCATATACCACAAGTCGCAGAAATATGACAATTCGTGGAAACACTCGCCTGATAGGGATCTGCGTGCTTTTGGTCGGTGGCCAAGTGCGCTGTACCGTGTGACCGTCACGCATGTGCATCTGCTTTCAGTGGGGCACCTCCGAGTTGAGATCGACGCGCACTGGGGCTACCAAATGTGGTGAGTGGGTAGCCCGCCACCGGGTAAGATATGCGGCATGTGCAATTTGTAGAGGTGGGTGAATCATAACGCCTGCCATGCGCTCAAGATTCACTCAACACCCCGGTTCTTTCGACACCAGGCTGGGCTTTTTTCTACGAGAAACGCGACCGCCACATGTTGGCGATCGGCTGGGCTCACACCACAGTAAAGGAGGAATGTGTGCTGCCACGTGAAAGCCCAATGGTACCCTTAGGGTACAATTTCAGTGCGATTGGGTCAACAAGCTGTACGTGGGCGACAACAATGTAATGAGAGAAACAGATTGCGCCGTAATCCTCTGTCGTCAATCGGTTTTGCGTGTGTAACTGGAAGGTTTACGACGGAATGTGGCCAATTTTAGTGCGCTGAGTCTGTTCGGTTTCAGCCGGCATAGATCGTCAGGCAATGTACCGGTCGACACGAAACCGACACCGCGGTGTAGCTAGGACAATCTCCAAGCTCGGCAGCGCAAGCATGTTTGAAGCACTTGGCACGTGCACCTCAGGAATGGGTCGGAAGAAGACGGCCTTTTCCGTCGTTTTTCACGATTGCATCTGGCACTGAAAACGGCTAAAAGCGACGCAGCGCCGTTGCTTGCATTATCTGCCTCCATGTAACAGCTGCACTTTTTCCACTTGGCCCCAAATGATGTGATTCCCACAACAGCATTATATTTCCTGTCGAAATCGTTTTTTACTACAATTAATGTTGCCCTCAAGCATCATTTTCGCCCTTCTCAGCAGGCTCATTCCATCGATTGATCGCCGGGTTTGTTGGAGTCAACTTCACCGGTCGAAAATTATGCAGTCACACGTGCTACCATGCCAGGCAAGTGCTACCGTGGTACCGTGGGAAGGATTTTATGTCAGTGCACCTGCAGCTTTATACCGAGAATTAAAACGGCGTTATAGGGAGTATGGAAAACGCGTTAGGAAAGGGCAGAGTTGGTCAGATGAAATGAGTTCTGCTTAGGTCAGGCCAGACCATGTTAGGACAGATTAGGTTAGGTTAGACTGGGTTAGACTAGACTAGGTTAGATTGTATTAGGCTAGGTCAGTTTAGGTTAGGTTAGGTTAGGCTAGGTGATGTTAGGTTAGAGGTTAGGTCAAGCTAGGGTAGGTCAGTCTAGGATAGGTCAGGTTAGGGTAGGTCAGACTAGGCTAGGTTGGTGTGGCTAATTTTGCGTTAACTCTGTTCAAACCTGATTGTGAGTGTAGCGGCCTGGATCGATTTTGAACAGACCAACTTTGTGGTGGACTGGCGTGTATCTAGGTCAAGGTCGCCGTCGGTGTGATTCGCCAGCTGACGGTGTGGCGGAGGTCCGGTCAGCTGTCCGCTGGTCCCGCCACGTCACCCTCCCCGTGTTCGTCATGCCTCCCACCGTGTGCTGATCAGGCCATGTCATGCAGGTGAGGCTGAAGCCTGTGGAGTCACCCGAGCATGAGTGATACATTGAAAATACATCATATTTCGTATTTGTCGAGCTACTCATTTTCGTCCTCCTATCCTTCCTCGCCTTTTATGCCAACTTTGCTCCATGTCTGTTTTACTCGCACTATCTACTGATGTACTATCTACTAATGCCACACATCCCATGCTGGGGTACCATAGCTATCTACAGAGGTACCATCTACAGTGAGGTAATATCAGATACTGGGGTACTATAACTGTCCGAGGATGGCATGCACGTTAGGATCGAACCGTGTGGTGGCACCTGTGCTGCGATCGGTCACGTGCGAACTGCGGCCCCCTTGTCTGAGATTGGCGTGCTGGTGGTTGTGCCATCCGTGGGTACATTATGCATGTACACTGCAGCCGTTTTGTCTGAGATTGGAGCGCTGATGGGTGTGCCATCCGCGGGTACATATTTGCTTATATACGGCTGCTTTGTTTGACATTAGAGTGCTGATGGGTGTATAATCGGGGGCTATGGACAGCCGTACCTGCATACCACGGCTGTCCCGTCTGAGGTCGTCGTGCTGCTGTGTGCACCGTCTGTGGCTATGTCCAATTTTTGATGACGGATGAAGATGGCGACGGAAACCTCAGGATAAAAAATGTTGGGAAATACAGCCAGTTCACTCAATGCTTTACAAAAAGTCCGCATTTAAGAAGACCACGTTTCTGAATGTTGAGCCAATGTGGCTTACCTTTCCATTGCATTCAGATTTGTCATTACGGTGAAGGCTACAAGGTAGGTAATAAATATATGAGTATTTTGTCAGACACCCATGCCGCATAGCACGGTGTTGGTACGGTACAGTGCTGAAATGGCGATCCGTCCCGGGAGGAACATGTATCACATAGCCCTCGTGATCCCATCACCAGTATCGTCAGTCGTCAATTCGGCAAGCTCTGCTTAGCATGGACCTGTACCCGTCGAACCACCCCAGCAAGCATTGCATTTGCATATAATTTAGGAAGAGAAAAACCATATGTAAGAGGACATAATCGGATCCCGTTCGACTGGTGGCCGAACAAATGAGCAAGGGGAGGGAGTATCAGCCACCGGCACTATGACGGAGTACTGAAGGCACGCTACACTTTCGGTTAAGGTCGTGTCGTTCAGCTTGACCGTCCCGATCGGATGGTGGGCCCAGGGTCAGTGCTACAAGCTCTGCTTAGCACATCCGTCAAGCCACCCGAGCACTCATTCATTCCATTTGCATCTATTTTAGGAAACTTTTTTTTGTTAATATGGAAATGAACACAATCGATCAGCTTGCCTCCTTTCAAATGCTGAATTCTTGCAAATAGCAAAGCCGATGTTTGCTTACATTCTGAACAAACACTGGATCGATGCAGCCAACTGGCAACTCGTAGAAAGTCCGCTCGAGCCATTTGATATTGCCTCGTTGATCGGGCCGAACTCAGAGCGCCAAAGTCGAGGATCAACAACCTACCAAAATCATCATAAGAATTGGGTGGAGTAGCACCGGTATCCGAAAAGCAGACTAGAGGTGAAAGAGATAAAGAAATAGAAATGGAAGATGGAGGGAGAGAAGTGCAGAAAGAGACTGAGAGATAGAGAGAGAAATGCAGAGAGAGAGAGAGAAAAAGAATAGAGGGAGACAGAAATAGATAGAGAGAGAGAGAGAGAGGGGGAAGAGAGAGGGAAGGTTAAAAAGAGAGTCGGTCGACGTGTTCATGCCGATGTTATGTAAGAAGAGTCTGGAAGCATGAGAGAAAGTGACCCTGCAATGGAAAGAATCCTCAAACATTGCGACCAGCCACCACATTCCACAACGCATGCAGTATTGATGTAACCGGAGCTCGGGTCCAAATCCATCGGTGTAACGGGAGCGCGGGCTGTCCGGTACCGACGTTTGCACAACCACCTGCGACACGTGACGTCACCAGAGTGCAGATGACCGCCGCCGACCTGACCTGGCGCGGCCGCCGCCCGGACCAGTTATGGTAATTGTCGCGCGCGACAGCTGAAGGGATCGGAGCGAGGTCGCCCCGCACCGTACGACCGGCCCGGATCGTGATGAAACGGAGCGTCGATACGGAGCACGAACGGTCAGGGGGGGGGGGGGCGCCCGCCCTCCGGACTGGGTCACGCCGATCGTTTGCACATCCCACCGCCACACCCGGGCCTCGGGCGGTGCTCTGCAGTCTGCACTGTCGAGGTGCTCCCATCGGCTCACTTGGACCTCCCCGGTAGTGGTCTGGAGTCTGCACTGTCGCAGTACTCTCATCGGCTCACTTGGACCTCCCCGGTGGTGGTCTGGAGTCTGCACTGTCGAGGTACTCTCATCGGCTCACTTGGACCTCCCCGGTAGTGTTCTGGAGTCTGCACTGTCGCAGTACTCTCATCGGCTCACTTGGACCTCCCCGGTGGTGGTCTGGAGTCTGCACTGTCGCAGTACTCCCATCGGCTCACTTGGACCTCCCCGGTAGTGGTTCTGGAGTCTGCACTGTCGCAGTACTCTCATCGGCTCACTTGGACCTCCCCGGTAGTGTTCTGGAGTCTGCACTCTCGCGGTACTCTGACCCAGTGATGTATTACTAGCTGATCAGCTGTTAACCCTATTGCGGTAGGGCTCACTTCGTCCTCAAGCTGCAGGGTGGTCGTGGATTCGTCCTTCCCCCCCCCCCCCCCCCCACACTTATGATACCTCTGAATCTATTGGGCCGATTTCAAAACTGGATAGATTTAGCGAGTTTTTGTCATGTCTAATGTACACTTTTTGAAGGTCAAAGTGTCCAAATGTTAGCACCGCCAGTCATATGTATGTAGAAATCACACCGCCAGTGATAAAGCAACCATTTGTGACTGTTCGGTACATCGTATCAACAATGGTACGCAACAGCTATGAAACTGTGCACGTATGGGCATAATTCTTAGTCGTTCAAGGTACAATTTTATGTATATACATGCATTTCCATACATGGGCTATTCTGTCTATACATTGGTTTCTGTACATCGATTTTTATATATGTATGCACATGGGTTATATACTGTCTATGCATGTGCTTCATTCGTTCTTTGTGGTTGGCCCTTCACAGGTGCCACAAATACATTTTTTGTTAGTATTTCATAATATCAACACATAGCGTGTTATTTTTGACCTGATGCGTCGCTAGACAATTATACTAGGGATGATCCTGATAGGCCCTAGTGGGAAGGTTTCTACAATCATTCACCATTGGGAAATCTTCTGACTCCGCTACTGCATGCGATTTATTATACTCCTTTGTCGTCAGTTAACTTTTCCTCCCTGCATCGCCAGGGCAATTTGTCACGATCATCACATGTTGGTTTGTGGTGGTTTGAATAGGATATGTTCTGAATATCTCTCGTGCTCCCTCGATCCGCCGTTGGGAAAGTTCTGTCTCTGCCACTGCCTGTGATGCAGTATTGTTATTTGTCCTGAATTCATGCCACACTTCCAAATTTGCAACGATAACGTAGATGGGATCGTTATTGAAAACCGGTCACATGTGCCCACTCTTGCCTTCCCGGTATCCGCCTCTGGCATGATCGCAATCACTGAGTTTCAAATCAGAGTTGCCTAAACAGCAAAGCAATGACAATATTGAAATGCACTTGCTGCTGTAAGTTTTCACAAAGTGCATCGGAGGTGCCTCCCAATATTCGCTCCTTGAGACGATTTTGATATAGCCTAAAACCTCCAAATTTTACTATGAAGTGGGTGGAAAGTTATGAAATGTGCCTAGTTGCATGCCTATCACAAACGGTTACGGAACGATAAGCGGGAAAACAGGGGCAGAACACTTTTAAGACCCTTGAGCAATGCTTTTCGGTTTATGTTCTGTTATTTTATTGTGATTTTAATGCAAGTTGTACCATCTTCCAAAGCACACCGCATAATTAAGACTCATCTTCATTAAGCTCCAACAAGTGCCTTTTTATGAGTGCGGATGAATCAATATGCTTAGCCCACACTTTGTAATGGGTATTTTGTAAATTGTCGGATCCACAAACCTCCTTGAGGGATCATTACATACACCCATCTCTGAAATACAAATTAAGCGTCGCGCTAAAACGAGAAGGTGACATCGGAAAACGCTTCACGAGTAGCGCTAGAAATCATCCCACAACTAGTTTCTCCCCTCAGAAAGTGACGTCACTATGGGTGCTAAGTTGATAACGACTGACGTTAAGTGTTTGCCTCTGGGACCTCATATTTGGAGAAGAGTTTAAAAACAAAACATGCTTGCAATCAGAAACAGAAGGTGAGATCGATCATGGTCCAAAAATGTTCCTACAAAAGGTTTTCGTTCAAGTTCGCAAACATTTTGGCTTTCTATTTTTGATTTTTGTTTTGTTTTTAATGGGTCGAGCGCACCGAGAAACGTTAATTTAAGCAAACATAGGTATAATGAGAAGTGCTTGCTTGAGCCCGAATCTTTCATTTTAGTCCTATGGGGTAAATATTCAAAACAATTAAGTCGTGAAAAACAGGATAATTCGAGAATTCCTATGGAGCGTGTTGTTGCGTCCTTAGAGATATGTAAACGATGATGTTCCATTCAAATAACTCTACCCGTTAAAGCATCATGACTGGTTGAACGTTTTTGGGATGATCTCACTTGACCTTGACTAGCTCGGTGGCCATGGATGACGTGACCTCAACGTATTCACACCAAGTGTGAAATTGATGTGGGCAAGCGCATGCCAAATTTATACGCGCTGCCCTCACCGCTTTTTTCTTACTATCCACGGAAGTCCTTCATAGTGGAAAAAGACCCCCACGGGACTGGCGCCGGAAAAGCAAACCAATTTGGTGTCTAAGCTGTCGGTTTATCATATCTACACAAAGGGACCAAACATAGTGCAAGGCATAGGAAATGTGAGCAGCTAATGAAGCACCCATGCCGTTACTACGGTTCTTTCAATGGAGCCCGACATTCCGCAAGACTTAAGCACCACCACCGTGGAGGTGAACGTCCCAATTACTTCATGGAGTAAACGACCACCTCGCAAGAGAAGCCGCGCAATCTCCGTGCGCCGTTGCCAGCCACGGTCATGTATATTCCCGGAGAGAGGAACATCCTAGAATTGACCGTTCGCGACATAGCCACACCCCGGGGGCCAGCGCAACGGCACCCATGGCGGCAGAAGTCGTCCGTTTAGGCAGCCGACCGACGAGGGGATTTACGGAGAGGCGAGGCGCCTGACCTGACCTGGTGCCTCTACAGACTACGGACATCGGACTGCGGACTGCAGACTGCAGACTGCAGACTGCAGACTGAAGACTGCAGACTGCAGACTGCATACTGAAGACTGCAGACTGAAGACTGCAGACTGCAGACTACAGACTGCAGACTGCAGACTGCAGACTGCAGACTACAGACTGCGGACTGCATACTGAAGACTGAAGACTGCAGACTGCAGTCTGCAGACTCCAGTCTGCAGACTGCAGTCTACAGACTCCAGTCTACAGTATGCAGTCATTAATGATTGCTTCCCGTAAAATGCATGCCACAGATACGATGAGATATTTCAAGCCATTGCGTGAGTTGATGAGAGAGAACCCAAACGAAGGGGAAACCCTATTATTTCTTCCTTCGACAGATGAAAATCGAACTCCACTTCTGTACCTTTCTGTCCCGAAAGTTAAAGTAGGCCACGTGATTTCAGGTCACGATGTCACGATTTGAAATAAGCCATAAAGTAAATTTCCGGAATAGCCAAAAGATGCAGTTGATTATTATAACTTCACCGATATATACTTTTGCACAATTCGTATTGTTCTGCATCGAGTTAAAGACCTCAAAAGGCACCCTTGTTAGGTGATATCTAAGAAATGTGCGGTATCTCAGGTGAAGATGACCCTGGTAGTCATCTTCAGACAGCCTACAGAAACACTTCAGCCATCGGATGATTACTGAACAATTAGAGGGCGCACCGCCTCCTCAGTGGCTGACGTTTGTATTAAACCTCAACTTATCATCTTCACCGTGCAGTCTGCAGTCTGCAGTTTGCAGCCTGCAGGCTGCAGTTTGCAGTCTGCAGACTGCAGTTTGCAGTCTACAGTCTGCAGTCTGGAGTCTGCAGGATGTAGTCCATAGTCTGCAGTCTGCAGTCAGCAGTCTGCGTTCTAGTCTGCAATCTGTAGTCGGCATTCTGCAGTCTGTAGTCTGCAGTCTGCAGTCTGCAGCATGCAATCTGCAGTCTGCAGTATACAGTCTGTAGTCCACAGTCTCCAGCGGCGTCTGTGTCGACGCTCAGCCGGCCCCTAGACACCCAGACGCCCCCCCACCCCACCCCCCACCCCCCAGACGGCGTCACGTACCGCCAGACGGCCCCCATGAGCACGCTGCTGTCGGCTGTTGGTTCTCAATTGATGGCCTAGTGGCAGGGCCGGTGTTGTCGGCCGGTGTTCGACAGGACCGGCGCGGCGCCGATCGTCGGTCTTCAGTCGCCGGACACGATGCGGCGCCACCACTGGACGGGTCACGGTCACGGCGACCACCTGCCGGGTCAGTCTGTGGTCGGAGCCGCCACTGGACGGGTCACGGTCCCGGCGGTCACCTGCCGGGTCAGTCTGTGGTCGGAGCCGCCACTGGACGGGTCACGGTCCCGGCGGTCACCTGCCGGGTCAGTCTGTGGTCGGAGTACCACTAGACGGGTCACGGGGTCCCGGCGGTCACCGGGTGTGGTCGGAGTACCACTGGACGGGTCACGGTCCCGGCGGTCACCTGCCGGGTCAGTCTGTGGTCGGAGTACCACTGGACGGGTCACGGTCCCGGCGGTCACCTGCCGGGTCAGTCTGTGGTCGGAGCCGCCACTGGACGGGTCACGGTCCCGGGTCCCGGCGACCACCTGCCGGGTCAGTCTGTGGTCGGAGCCGCCACTGGACGGGTCACGGTCCCGGCGACCACCTGCCGGGTCAGTCTGTGGTCGAAGAGAGTGAACGGGGCACGGCGGTCGCTGGATTTGCCGGTCCACTGGCAATCGATTAGAACGAGATTGGTAAAGTGAAGCGGCTGTAGTTCAGCCTTATGAGCGACAAAATTGCTCTGGATGGTTTTCGATGTTACATGGGCAATACGGAGATGCGCTGAAAGCTTCGTTTAGTGGAACGATTCAAATATTGATAAATCAAATATGTCAAGAGCGTTTCAGCAGCAAAAGCAACAGTCAGAGTACATCATGGACAGCTTTATATCCTATCGGGGATGAAAAAGGGCAAACGTTGCATGCATATATGCATGTTTGTGCTGTCGGTAAACTGGCTAAATAGAGATGGGCTGGATCCTGTCCGCGCATTTCCTGGGTGCGGTGTCGACCCGACTCGGCCGGCGTGTTGGCTGCGGCGGCGACGCGGCCATCACGCGGCCAGTTCGGCTGACGAGGTGCAAACCCCCCGTTCAGAACCCCCTCTGGGATCCCTGTGGGTGCAGACGGCCGGGGGCCGGTGGCGAGGCGCCGTTGTGGCGGCTGTGCACCGGCCACGGTCGAGTCTGCGAGTCGCGCCACTGACCGCCTCGTCGAGCAGCCACGCCAGGTGAAGATGGCAGGTGAAGCAAAGTATTGTTGTCGGCAGACTTGAATATAAACCCCTGCCTCGCCGGGTGTGGTGGCTTTGGGGAGCCTTTCCCCTCTTCAAATTATTCCGGGATAGTGGCCGAATGAGGAGATGGAGAGGAAAATTTATTTTAAGAGGCACGACAATTTGAGTACCTTCTTATACGTTTGCTATGCATATATTGCACGAATTTTATGTCAAGGTCATCAAAGGTCATATACCTGGGACGGGTCAAACGTAGTAATGTTCTATTGCCTTCAAAGTGCCGCCATTCGAGGTTCTTGCAACATATCAACACCAAACTGTTGTTTCATCAGAGCAAACAACTTCGCTATCTCGAAAGTTTACTGAAGGTCAAGGTTGCCGACTTGAGATCAGGTGAACTATTGTTTGTTTGCTGCATTGTGGGAGGAAGTTTAATTTTGAGTAATTGTTAATGCGGAGCAGGATTATAAGCATGCAATAACATGTAGTGAGCATCGTGCCCGTCCCACGACCAATGGGCAAGTAGATAGGCCAAAATAACACCCAATATTACAATTTTTTACAAACATATATGTGAAGTTATCTGATGCACCTAATCTATATGTGCAATTTTTAGGAAGATCAGGTGAAAGGTCAATGAATTATGTTGCACGGGGATTTTTTGGATGTCACCAAGCAAAGGTGTCTTTTGAGGCATTTAACTCAATGGAGAACATTCTGAATTGTGCAAAAGTGTATATCGGTGAACTCAAAATAATCGACTGTATCTTTCAGCTTTTTAGGACTTTTCGTTTATGGGCTATTTGAAATCGTGACATCGTGACCTAAGGTCACGTGACCTACTTTAACTTTCGGGACAGTCTCAATGCAATTTGAGAAAAAATAAACTAGTACAGAATTAAAGTTTGACATTTTATCTTCCGAAACAAAATTTTAGGTAGTGTTTCCCAAAAAACTGTACATATCCGTAATAAATTAGTCTGGCATAGTTCGTTTTTTGCGCTAGCTTGTCGAGGCCTGTTTTAACCCGTCCCATCACGAGGATCTTCAACCGCCCCCTCAGGCTTTTCGCGGATAGCGGACGAACGGCGCGCGGCAGTGCACCCAAATTTGGCATACCTTTTCCCACATCAATTTGCCATGCTGTTTCAAAATTTTGAATTCAGGTCATCTAGGGCCAACGAGTTCGTCAAGGTCAAGTGAGGTCACCTCCAAAAAAGTTCAACCAGTCGTCACGCTTTAATGGATACAGATATTTGGATGAAACTTTCAGCGTTTGCTTATCTTTAGGGATGCAACAAAACGTACGAGTATAATTTTTCATTTTTTCGTTTTTGACTACATATAAATTTTGCATATTTGCCAATTGCAGTTCAAATAGAAGATTCTGGCTAAAGTAAGCTTTTTTATTAGGGTAAGTTGACTTCCAACAACGTTTCTCGGTCTGCTCTACCCATTGGAAAAGTAAAATTAAAGAAAACTTGAAAACTCAAAATTTTGAAAAAAAAAAATTGGGGGTTCAAAAAAATTGTATGGCCCTGGTCGCTTTCGCTGTCCTTTTCTCATTCCAAATAAATTTTGTCTTTTCATATATCCACCAAAATGAACTCCCCAGAGCCAAAAACATAATGTAAGTCATGAAAAGTCGTGAAAATCTAGCCCCCCTGGTGACGTCACTTTTGGGGAATAATTGTTTTCGGGGGTGGATCCGGACCCCCTACTCGTCGAGCGCTTTCCGATGACGTCTCTTTCGTTTTCGTGCGACGCTTAGTTTGGATTTTAGAGGCGGGGCCTTCAATCGCCCCCCCGAGACGGGGTGTGAGGATCTGACCAGAGAGACGGCGCGGGTTGATATCTACTTAAAATGGTATATTGTTGAAATGCAAGCATTTTTACGTTGGAGGCACATGTTGAGGTGAGAATGTTGGTTATCTGATCCCGAGTGTTCTGTTGCCAAAGGATTCTAACTCGTGAGGCCAAAGGTTAAAAAGAAATGACAAAATGTCACCAAATTGTGGTAAGTAGATGATCTATGAATTTTACCTTACGATAACGAAATAACATCTACAAGGAGAGACAAACATCCACATCATAGCAATCACATTTTGATAACCGAGAAACCATTCGCGCAACCACTTATTGAATCGCGAGAAGAAAAATATACGAATGTAGTGAAATATCAGGAAGGGCACAAACAAGGGGTTGCGTCGTGTTTGAGTACCCAGCGCTCACTCCTCACTCTCGCTGATCGTACCGCCTGTGAAGCCGGGAAATATACGAGGTTGTCGGACGCAGACAGGGTGAAAGTGAAGCTATTTTACGAGTCGGACCAGATCAGCCGGATGTGTCTCGGCAAGGCCGACTGTGTCACGGTGCGACAGGCTGACGAAACCAAAAGTAGAGTTCAGGAAAGGCTGGTTTTGGAAACTTGGTGAGGTATATCATCTATACAAGAAGAATCATGAAACCCTCGCACCGGCTTCTTAGCCTTTGCTGCTCTTCGTCCGGACAATTGAGTCTTGGCAGGCAACAGCGGGATGAACTCGGTGTGCGTATGCACTTATAAAATATTAAAACTGCTCATATCCGCTCTCGGCCTTCCCGGTCTCAAATGCCGTGACCTCCTCGATCACGCTGTATGTGGCACGGAAAACCGTGACTGCATGACGCACAACTGTGAGGACTGCCCTGGTGAAGACGGGATGATGAACTTCCTGATGATTATCCTCGCGAAAAATCAGGAAAAGAGAATGAATCAGTCCCAGATGATGACATGGATAATGAGATTATGTACACACAGTGGATGAGCATTCATCGCCGTACACTCGTAGGCATAGTCCAGACCAAAAAGGAACACATGCGATATTTCAACCAGCGAACCGTGAAGCTGACCAGACACCACTCTGTGGCTGAGAAACAAGGTCAGCACTTCACCTACGCAAAGTAGGTTAACCCACGCTAAGTAGACGTAAGAAGGGAAAAGTGATTGTCTAGTGCGATTTCGTTGACAATTATTAATTTCTGGTGAATAGGATGCAGCTCAAGGCTTCCGCTGGGCCTCGTCGCAGTGTATGGTGCACCCGTTTGTAGTATACTGGCGTGAGGACGAGGTTCTGTGCCATCAGAGCTACTGCTGTATCTCTGACGACAATCGCCATAACACCGCCATGCTGCATGCGCTCCCACAACGGCTTATCGAATATATCGCACCGAAATACTTGACCGGAAAAAGATTATTGATGTCACAGGCAGCAGTGCTGCACAGAATACAAATGTACATGACTTCATTAATATGTGCCACTATCAGACAGATTTTCGGGAAGCCCTGTGAGTGGCCTTTTTGTTGCATCTCAAGGCAAGGATTCTTCCGACGGCATCGGGGACATAGCCAAGCGTGCCGCGGCTCAAGGGAGCCTCGAGCGCCCGCTTAACAACCAGATACTGACGGCGATGTCATGTTTGAGTATCTGTCGCACAAGCTAATCAGCTGCGTCAAGTTCGTTTGTTTGTTTATTGGTTGGTTCACGACACACTTTATGCACATTCACGGCTAATGGCGCCGCCCACACTGTTTCGCCGGTGGGCCGCGGGATTGGGAAATGTCCTGAGTGGCGCTAGAGTCGAACCCGAGACCTTTGGTACCCATAGCCCGACACCTTAACCACTCGGCCATCCCCGCCCCTGCATCAAGTTCATGTTTGTATCAAAGCAGGAGGCAATGGACGTCACGATAACGCTTCTCGAAGCGCCGTCACGGTAAAGGGAACACAGGGGTACCACAAGTTCGCACCAGTGATCCACAGCACCGTAACAGTTCATGAACTGCTTATCGATGCGGGGCGTGTGCTAATGATAGCTCGGTGAAGTGAGACGCGTCAGCGAGCCCGCTAACCGAGATTATGTTGATTGGTGTTATCGCAGTGACGCATCATCCGTCTGGACTGGGATTCTGACAAGGTATAGGATGATCTGTAGATTTGCAGATCATTACATTGCATTTCATTGCAGTACTGTATTGCAATATAGTATTGTTTTGCATTGCATTATGTACTTTTGCTATATTATTGTATTACACCGATGTATATGGCTCATGCTCCAGTTCGATTCATTTTAGGCTTAACGAATGCCAATGGATCAGTCCACTCAAAATTTGTTTTCAAAGAGTTGAAGACGAATGCGTTTAATCAATCAATGCGGTTTATTTTTATGTTTCCAGAATGCAGGATTTGAAACATAAAATTGATATTTTTGAGTGATTGGCGGCATTATAAACCCTCCAATGCTGCCTGTAAACTATGATCGCACATTTTGTATGTGCTGACGTTGATGCAGGAGTAATTTGCATGAGGTGAAAACATTTATATTCCTTTTCCCCTGAAACGTGACGATATAGGATTTCATATATCAATCTTCGTCGCTTCTACATTTCCAAACTAGCACTATATCTGTATTGAAGGTCAAACTAGGTCACGTTATATTAGGTCACAAGCTAAAGATATACAAAATGAGTAACCAAAAGCTTCGAAAATCACACAAGATGCAGTAGGAAACGACGAGTTCAGCATTTTCATTTTCATTTCAATCCGACCATTTCTCACTACTACCGATAAAACATATTCATTTTTATGTTAATCGTAAAGGAACACTGCCGAAAGAAAGAAACTCTGCATTTCTTTAACCATTTCCTGGGGCTTAAGCCGAGGTCCACATATTGACTTAATACGACCTCAGGTGACCTCACTGTTGACCAAAACATTCATGTAATGTATGTGTCCGCCTCCTCGATGACCAGAACTTCCTAACGGCGTTTCGCATTTTATCCCAGCTTACACAGATCAAACGTTAGTAAGGGCGTTCAAGACCTCCACCCCTGTCCGACAACGATAGACTTGGCGACCAGTCCGAGAACGGTTAATGTCGCGAATGACACCGCACCCAACAAGCTCCTAGTCTGCTTCCAGGCCGTGAGTGTCAACAACTGACCGACCACCAATGTTTCACCGCTTCCCACCATCCTGGCTCGCGTCTCCGTCAATCCGCCCAGAGCCGAGTTCTCCAGCCACGCCCTACACACATCCATCAGTGAGCATTGCACTGCCCGGTGCGGCACGCAAATTCACAAACGCGGTCACAAATCAACGGCACCACTATGGCGCCGCGATATTGGAACGGCGTGGACTGGCATGCCATTAGCTGTGACGACCGATCGAGGCCCTGTCCGGACCGCCGAGACTGCGGACGGTAAACCTGGCCATTCTATGACGTTGCGGAACGCGACGACGGACGTCTACCGTCACGAGCGGTGGGAGCGCCGCCGGTCGAGCCACAGTGCCGGGCCGTGCGATAGCGACCGGCTGTGTCATGCCAATATCAGCTGAGTGTCGATGGAAATGTGTCATCGTCCGACTGGCTGACCTTGAGCAGCGACGAGCACCGACATGTCCGCAGGCGAATAGAAAATCGTGTAAAAACACGCCGCTCTTGTGCGCTCTGGTCGCGATTATGTGTGCCAGCATCTGGCTTCCGGTGGCTCAAGCATCTGGCTTCCGGTACTCAAGCATCTGGCTTCCAGTGGCTCAATCATCTGGGTTCCAATGACTCAAGCATCTGGTTTCCGGTGACTCAAGCATTTGGCCTCCGGTGACTCAAGCATGTGGGGAGTCAAGTTCTGTCTGACAAACCAAGGAAAGGTGCTAGGACGTCCAATAGATCGAGCGATGGTAAAATCCGCAACGCTGTACTTAAATACGTACTTTTCCAAGCCCGCACTTCAAATGGCTGATGAGATGCATCCTGGTGCGCCTGACGTGGGGTGGCCCCACCTGGGCCATTCCACGTCAGGCGCGCCCTTCACCTCACGCCGGCGATTCCGCTCTAGTTGTCGGCCGCCAGGCGTGGGATGGGTGTCCCCGCGGCCAGCGGAATGGACGGAATGCCACTCACGGCTGTATTGCGGTGTTTCCTGGCGCTCGGGCAGCATGTATTTACCTGCGCCGTCTTGGGGTCTTCAATCGCCCCCTAGGTTTTTCCGCGGATAGTGAAAGAACGGCGCACGGCAGCGCGCCGAAATGTTTCGCATACCTTTTCCCACATCAATTTGGCAGATTGCGTCAAAATTCTGAAGTCAGATCATTTAGGGTCAACGAGTTAGTTTAGGTCAAATTAGGTCACCTCCAAAAAGTTCAATCCGTCGTCACTCTTTAACGAATACAGATATTTTAATGAAACTTTCAGTGTTTGCTTATCTTTAGGGATGCAACAAAGCGCACCAGAGGAATTTTCATTTTTTTCCGGTTTTGACTACTTATTAGTTTTGCATATTTGCCAATTAGAGTTCAAGTCGAAGATTTTGGCTGAAGTAAGCATTTTTTGTTGGGCCAAGTTGACTTGAAACATCGTTTTTCTCTCCCCTCTACACATTAGAGGATGAAAATTAAAGAAAACTGGAAAATTCCCAATTCTCAAGTAAAACAATGGGTGGTCAAAAATGTAATGATCATGGTTGATTTCACTGCCCTTTTCTAATTCCAACTAATTTTATTCTTCAAATCTAAAAAAAAATGAACTTCCCAGAGCCAAAAACTTTATGGAAGTCGTAAAAAACTAATGGCACGCAATGAACTTTTGCTGTCCATTTGTGACAAAATACTATGCGAATTTCGGTACGCTTGTGATATCTCCGCCAATGACTATCCAACTTCCTTCCTCACGGAAAACATATCACTTATGCCGATGACATCCAAGTACCGTTCGGCGCCACCCCAGATGAACCCAAGCTATCCGATGTAAACTTTTGCTTTGGAAGTTATCTTTCACTGCTCCAGACCTGATCCAAATCGAGTTTTATGAAAGTGCACTCCTTCAAACAGGAGCACAGCCAGGATTTCTGCAAGAGGGGCCCGAACAAAATATACATGGAATGAGACAACCCTTACGGGGCGCGAAGCGCGATAAAAATATATGGTCCTGCGAAGGGAAAGTCTCAAAATATTCTGTTTGATATAGTGTATTTTAGGTTCCTAATGGGGACTCGGGCCCCTGACACCCACCCCTTGGCTGTGTCTCTGCTTGCAAAGGCGGTTTTATGTTATTTGGTAAACCCTTCCATTCCCTGAACCCTTTTATGTGAAGTTGTCCAATTAGCGTCGCTCGCCATTTCTACAGCCTAGAAGTGTTGGGGCGTTATCCATGACCCGCTGCGAATCAGTGAATTATGTGTGTCCTGCCTCGGAAGAAAGGGCACTGCCTTCAGATGTCATTTGCACAACCTGGTAATCCCATGTGTCCTGCCTCGGAAATGCATTGCCTTCTGATGTCACTTCGCGGAACCTGGGAATCCCGTGTGGCCTGCCTCGGGAGAAAATGCATCTCCTCCGATGTATCTTTGCGCGCTTTCGACACCACTCATCTAAATCAGCCATTGAAGCCCTAGTCACGACACATACTTCGCTCCTCATTCTGCACTGCCTGACGGCGTGTGAGATGCCACCAACAATAATTTAAACCTAACACGCGCCCTGGAGGAGGTGGGGGCGAATCCGCCCACATGTCCCGTTTTCCGTGCATATCTCCAGATTTTATCGGTCGATATACGCATTTTTTTGCCTACCTGCTTAGAAATGGCCGACAGGTTACTTAAACTAGGAACAACGGAAATCGATCCATTTTTTCGAGTTAAGGGTCGTTAAAGAAAAAAAATGGCGTAGCGCCAGACCACAAAAATCGGCGCTGGTGCGCTTCTCGTATATTGGCAAAAGGAAAGTGTTCTTGGCAAGACTAGCGACTTGTTTTATGTATATTATTATGCTATGTAGTTCCAAAGTCCTGTTAGGTCACCGAGGTCAAGTCAGGTGAAGTACATGAAGGTTAATGGAACCAAACTTGGCCAACTGGAATGTTGTCATAAATGCAAATGACTGTCATGCGATTGGTGTCACTTTGCATGTTACTCACATACATCCTGAAAACTATTGTTTGTCATTGTGTACCTAAGCGTTTCTATTCTTTATTCATGTACTTCACTCCCTTTTTGCGAAGTCGATTGCGCCGAGCCGCCCGACGGAGCAGTCGGGCGGGCGGCCCGGTTCCAGTAACTGGAGCAGGAAATGACAGGATAAAGAGCTGCCATATAGGTGACCTGAAGCCAAATCCCGGGTCTAGCATCTGCATTGCACCATTACTAATGTCCAGAACATCACACTGATGCCAATTTTGGAGCATTTAAACACAATCACAGCGATCCATAACAATGATAAGCCATGTCACGTAAAATATATTTTCTTGTCGAGATATTATACATCATTTGACTTTGAAGATATTGAGCTATGGCCATTAACTTTTCACACAATAGAGACGAGAACCGCACTCATCCACTATATGAATTTCGTTACTCTAGCTTTAATAGGACCCGAGATCTTAGGGGCGGAATCCGTCTCACTCCAGCGCGCGTAATTTTCAGAGGCCCAACAGGGTGCGTGTTAATATCAATAGCTTCATTGGACGCACTGCAATTGGCCGCCGACGGTCGGACCCAGTCAGTTGCGTGCTCCTTATCTGGCCTGGACAAAATCGACCAACTTGTGTTTATTACTGACGTACTACAGGCATTCAAAACACTGCAAAATATCGCCGCTCCCGGTATAATTCGGTCGGGTTTAACTTCGCGCTCCGATATGTCGCCTGGCGCGAGGCGCGTGCCGTGGCAGGTGTTCAGCCGCACCTGTCCCTTTTCTTGTTTCCATTGTGCAGTCAAACACTTGCGCGACCTGCCCGTCAACGCCGCACATGCCCGGTCCATCGAGCTGTCTGTCAACGCCGCACATGCTCGGTCCATCGAGCTGTCCGTCAATACCGCGCGTGCTCGTCCGGTTCCTTGAATCACCCGTCAACAGCGTCCGCGCCTGGTCCCTCGAGCTGTC
The DNA here is from genome assembly GCA_034440575.1 of Imbricaverruca yamaguchii. NCBI lineage: Eukaryota > Metazoa > Arthropoda > Thecostraca > Neoverrucidae > Imbricaverruca > Imbricaverruca yamaguchii. The sequence continues at coordinate 100,636 of JAOTOL010001339.1, forward strand.
CGTCGATGGCGCGCGCACCCGGTCCCTCGCCAAGCTGAAGCGCTTGCTGTCAGTCTCCCCATCGTATATCCTTGACGATGACTCGGGAGTCACGCGGCTGCCTCTGCGTGTTCCCTTTCGCTCGCGCACTGATGTGAATAATATGAAATGCTATTATTTTTTGTGATATTCAACTAGTGCCTCCAGTCAGCATTCACGCAGCTTGTTCTGATTTTCTTGGTTGGTTAAGATCGCCTGGACGTACTACTGGGAATTCACCTTTTCTGCGCATATCAACGCTAGAATGGTGAATCATTATTGTGTTCATATTGCCTTAAATAGCATGGCTGGGTGATGCATGCCCGTGGGCGTTGCCCTGGGAACAGCCTGGCAGTACTATCTTTCCTCTCGGAGACTTGAACAGCGGACACAGAGCCGGGCGACTTGGTAGAGCCGGGCGACTTGGTAGAGCCGGGCAAGGGCATTCCATACAAACAGTGGGCGAACCACAGATCATATCGTAACACTCGGACGGGCCGCACGGAAAAGTGCGACAGGTTCCTGAAAGCACTCAATCAAAAGATTGTAAGGCGGACTAGGCACGAGCTCGCCGCACGAAAGGCAGTTTAGGTGCTTTGCACAGATGAAGGAAGAGGTCAGGGAGATTGAGGCAGTCATCTACGGTGATTTCATCGGAAACTACTCCCCGGAGGCACAGGACGCTGTCTAGGGGTACCAGTGGGACACATCCGGAGGTGATGCTCATCCATTCGTCGTGGGCTGGGAGGATGACACCACACGATGACACCAAAGCTGACACCAAAGAAGAAGATGACACCAAAGCTTCATTTCGAACAGCGCAAGGCGTGACACAGCAGTCGGGCACATATCTATTTAAAAGTTTCTTCTTGTAAGGATGTTGGATCGCCGTGACGATGTAGGGAATAGTGGTGATTAATGTACAGCCATTTACGCATGAATTAACTCTAGTAAGCCTTATATTAAGATAAGTAAACTTAATACAAGGCTTACCTGTACGTGAAGTGTTGTGGTCTAAGGTTGCCTTCTGGTGTGAAGAATATGTGCTAATTCAGCGGAAATAGAGCCTAATCGATACGATCAATATATTATCGAAGATATATGCAATTACGAGCAGGGATTTGATGCCCATGCGCGTAAGCTTGTTCGGCACTTCACATGGCAACTGGCCGTGTGACAACAGGGGTGGCACAGCGAGGTGGGCCACCCACCACGGCAGCGTATGGCACCCCGCGACGTGCCTGGTCCCGGCGGTCGACAACAGGCCTCCCAGTTCTTGACAGGTCATCGGATTCAATTCCGCAGTGGCGTACGGTTTCTGTTTGTTTCCAAGGAAGAAATCGATGAGTCGGCATCGGAACTTGACAGCCGTTTCTCAAAGGCAATCACCGTCACCGGCACGCAGCAATTCCAGTTTTTCATCGTCTGGCTCGCCAAATTCTCGACGGGCGAGTTTTCTTGTGGGCCAGAGCGAATGATAAAGTAATCCGGATAAAGATGGCGTAACATCGGTGAGGTAGTGCTGTGGCCACGCCGGGGAGTAGAAGGAATGTGCCCCAAGTTTGCCATTTGTAGAACATTGGAACTCAAATTAAAATGATCACTCCAAAAATTGGAGGTGCCCTTCTAAAATGCCTGCCTTGATACTTGCTATGCTCGTTGTATGAGCATATAACTACTGTGCATGCAACGCTGTGTCTTTGATATGCTTCAAATGTCCACGATCGTGCGTGTTGCATCGTGCAGGACTGTGACACTAGACTGTCTGTTTGTATGTGATATTCGGATGTATATGGAAAGAACTGATGCCGTGCGAATAGGGTGGAGACATATCAAAATGGTTTACGGCTATTTCGTGAAGCCAGTAGGACATAAACAGCATCGTAAAAAAAGATTATCCTCGGAGGAGTCCTAATCCAGAAGGGAAAAAGACAAGCTCCCTACTCCAGCTTGGTTTAAGCAGACGTTTGGGTACTTTCTCGGATGATGCACTTGAAATCCCCGCTATTTTAGCAACATCTTCAAGTCAGGCATGCATATGGTGCCAGAGCCATGAGCTAGGGAACACAAGTGGCCAAAGATGCTAAAAGATAGTACCTTTTCTCGTGGTTTCTTTTAGCATACTAGGGGTCCTGTGTAAGCAAATGAATGACTTTATGATGCTAATATTTCATCTTTCTCCATTAAGTATCTAATGTTAGCACTCTCAACTGCAATGTGCAAGCATCACACTGCTTCTATTGAAGTTAGAAATAGCACGAAATGCTTGTATGACGCTATACCGCGCCGTTTTCTTCAGGGTGTCATGAGGAAAATTAGCACCACTCAAGGTGTCATGGGGAAATTAGCACTGCTCAAGGTGTCATGAGGAAGATTAGCACCGCTCAAGGTGTCATGAGGAAGATTAGCACCGCTCAATGTGTCATGAGGAAGATTAGCACCGCTCAAGGTGTCATGAGGAAGATTAACACTGCTCAATGTGTCATGAGGAAGATTAGCACCGCTCAAGGTGTCATGAGGAAGATTAGCACCACTCCGGGGTGGATTTGGGAGAGGCTGGGGATAACACCAGCTTGACTGCATTGCTTGGTCCCACGACGGCTCAGACGTACACACAGAAGGCGACACGTGCGTTTTTCTGGGGTGCTTCCCCTAAGCATGGCTGGCTGATCGTAACACAAAGCAAAGCATTAAATACCAGCGAAGTCCAAATAATCACGCAAAACGACAGTAATGCAAATCTTTGTTTCAACCATATTACTTTTAATTCGCTTTTCCACTAGCCACCATGCACCTAAATATTGCACACATCGTTTGAAATACAGCTACGTTCACAAACGTTGCCATAGGAAACTAGCTTGAAAATGTTCAGACAGCAATCCTTTTCAAATGTGTTAACTGCGCAACATTTTGGCCCGTTGCCGATCTAGGCAGGTTCTGGGACGGACCAGGTGGTGATGGGAGCTAGCTATTCACCATATATGTCGCAGTGTGCTCAAATTCCTGTTAAGTTAGGCATGATATGTAGCAAAACGAAACATTGTCAGCAGCAAAGAAAGAACTTTAGCATAATTGATCAATAATTTCAGAAGCCTATTTTGTTTCGCATGATCAAGCATTCTGTCCAAAATGTACCTGAATACATAATTTAGTTTATTACAAATACAAGACCCCAGGCAATATGAAGGCATCTGTGTAATACCACTGATAAAGCATTGCTACCAGATATAATGTCGGGGACGAGTGGTCTAGGGGCAAGTTGTTTGTCTCACGATCTGATAATACCACTGATAAAGCATTGCTACCAGATATAATGTCGGGGACGAGTGGTCTAGGGGCAAGTTGTTTGTCTCACAATCGAAAGATTATGGGTTCGAGTCTGACATGCCGCTACTCTTCGTCCGCGATCAATCGGCGTGAGAGATTGGCAACGCTACATGACAACGGTCGATGTGTCGTAAAACCAACCAACCAAGTACGATGTTTTCCTTTCAAAACTCCTTCCACCTAAGTACAATTATGGCGTGGAGCGAATTGCCAATCAGCGCTAAGGAAAATAAGAATCACTAAAAATGTACAGGTGTCATACCAGATTACTTTCAGTACATTGCACCGCCCAACATTGTATCTTTAGTTTCAGATTGTGACGACCAGATCCTGCTGTCAGTGCTCGATTGTGAGGACCAGTGGCCTGCTGTGAGTTTCCAACTGTGAGGATCAGTGCTGTAAATTCCCGGCCGGTACTCAAAGCATCATACATCGTGCAATACACTTCCGTGTAGACGGTCAGAAAGGCAAGCATGCCGTGCGGACCTTTCCGTCCAGCATACGAGAGGAGGTTAGTGCCGATTCCCCTCCTGCAGCAGTGCGTGCGCCAAAATTGGATTGCTCGCGTGAACGTCTGAGTATCTACTGAAAGCCATCGAAGTGGTGTACTCCGCTGTTCTCCACGAACCTCCCCTGTGTGCGTAAGCTTTATTATGAGTTGGCCCTGACACGACATGTTGAAGATTTCGTTTCGGTTAGCCACTCGCAAGTGGGAACCGCCCATTTACCGACTATTAAATCTAGGCAAATTTCCTCCTTGATTTCGTTTGGTTACGTAGGCGAAACGGTATGGGAAACACGTTCATCTTTTTACGCGCTTCCAAACTCTGGTGTCTGACGCGCGTAAGCCGCTGTGAGTTCGCTTCCCAGAACATCGTGCAGAAGTGCGTTTCGCTTGTCGTCCCTGGAATGCGATCCGAGTGGCGATGCAGACTGGCTTGTTGCTTCCTCGGCCGCGCCGTTATCCGCCAAGTCACTTCGAGACCACATCCCTAGCTTCACGAAAAGAGCGCGGCACGATCATTGCTTCTCAAAACCTTTTCTCGTCAACGCCAGGCTCTAAGATCTTACTCCAGTGTTTTCCACCACAAGTGCCGCCTTGATGGATTTCCGTGCACGTCTGTTGACTGAGGGTCGAGTAGGTATTGCCGATGCCAAGCCCGGTCTGTTGTGCCCGCTAAAGGCTGCCTCACGCCGCAGATCTAGGAACGAACCGGAAGCGAACCGTAACGCAACGACACGATTCCGTGAGCCTTGCGTAAGAGCAGCGGATAGCGTTACGGTGTTCGACTGAGGTGCAGTGTGGACCGGAGCATTATGACGAGCATTCAACCCACCTAAAATGATTGCTTTCTGAACGGAACTACCGCTTAAAGGCTAGCTGCAAGTTCGGTCACGCAATGTAATCGAAGCATTGTTATTGCGGATCCGTAATATATATTTGATTAATAGAAGTGGGCAGAATTCGATATCGTCGAGCAATTGAGTCACCACCTTCAGTTTCTAGATGGTTCCAATCCCAGGTGCGCAGGAACGATTTTAAGTTCGAGGGGTAGGACCGTAGCTGTCTGCTGTTCCCGTCCCCGTGCCTACCCTGCTCGACACAAAAACTTGGACTTCGACACTTTTCGTTTTGGAGCCCTAAAATTTTTCCTTTGATTTTCACCGTCAAGGTTTTCAACTCAACTGAGCTGAAAACGCAGCCTCTGCTCTTCCCATTTTCCTATGCTCTTGCTTAGCCCAGATACGATCTCCCGATGCCCTCACCTCCTCGTCGTAGAGACAAACAGCGTGTTTCCACGGACATCACGTGGTAGGTTATGACGCAGGGTGTCGTGCTTTTACACTGTTACGACGTGGTGTCCATTGCGCATAAATGGCTATTGCTATTGCTATACCATGCCAGCCATTGCTATACCATAATAATTTCCTTCAGCAGCTGGCAACCAAAACCGCAATAAAGATGACGTTTCCAGCACTACCATAGAGGAAGAGATCAAATAATTGCTTTCTGCTTCACGGGTGGAGAAGATCATTGGTTAGGTTCAATGCATGGAGGCAAAGCGTGTTGCAAATTTGGTTGGCAGGGCCCATCCTCAAGCGCAAAGGAATGTAACGCGGCAACTGGTGGAGGCTGTACAAGAGCACATATTTCGGTAGCATAGTACCTGGCGTTAGCGACAACTTTTTTCCGCCCGCGCGACGAACCTCGTTTCGACGCATGTTCAGCGGGGAACTGTGCCGCCATGGCGGCCAAGCGACGTCACGGATTTTGGCTCGGGAGCGAGATCAAGGGCCTATCGTTTGATTTTGTCAGGCAAGGTCATAGGAGTGCTAGACAATTTCTGAAATCGGACGCATTTCCACTTAAAAGGTCACAATTTAGTTGCTTTCAACATTCGTTTTTGTAGCAAAGTTTCCCACCTCATTTTTTTTTTCGTGAGCGACAAATATCGGTATTTATTGTCCTCTGGCTATGCTTCCGAGAATAAAGCAATGAGTCCGTAGCTTCTGACATGTACCTTGATTATACAATATTAATGATTAATGCACACGGCTCAAAGAAGCAAAATCACTTCATGCTTGCGGTCAGGCTAGAAATGACGAAGAACGTTGTCATGCTCTCAAAATTAAATTCATGCTAACGATAGAGCAGGATTTAGGCACGGATGATGCTCTTGCCAGCTTCCAATGTCACAAAAGGCGAAAACCTCATCTGACAATTACCACGCAGCCCGCCGCTCTGCGGTACGATTTCCATAATTATCATAATTATTACGTTTGCTGAGTCTGCCGGCTACATTTTTTATTTGCGTTAGTTAGCACACGCAAAACCGACGTGGAAGGACTGCGACCCCATTCCCTGGGGTTTTCGGCATGAATTAATAATAGCCTGTGTGAACTCGATGTAAGTTTTTGGCAGCGTATGGTGCACGGGTGTTGCAACCAGGGTTTTCCTAAGGGGCCCGGCCACAAAAAGAAATGTTGTGGAGAACACGGGCTCGAAAAGCGCCGAATAGTTCCGGAATGGTGTAGCTGAAAATGCCTAAACTTTCATTGATCTTCTGTAGTTGCTCAGCCAAAGGGTGCGGCCCTCCCAATTGGCTGCACCTCTGAAAGCAAGGCGCCTCAACCGAGAAAACATATCTGATGAATTGCCTGGCAGTAGCAAGGGCAAGCCAATTAGTGTGCATGCGGAGCACTTGTTCGGTGGGCAGGGCACTCTCCATCTCTTTTGGAGGGGCGCACCATAGATTGAGAAAGGCAATGGGGCGAATCCAGACCTCACCAAGAGCCCTAGATTTTCCAGTGAGGTGACATTGGCTTAATATTGAGGGATAGAAGAGGCTGCACTCGACATTTCGATTGGGGAACGCCTTCCTGAGAGACATTCCTTTTGTGCCACCTCCGGAACCTGTTTTATGTTTATGTATGTTTGTATGTTTATTTTTATGTTATGTTTGTTTTTCAAAGTTGTACCGGCGAAACTACGATGACAAAATATATCAACAATGTGTCTGGATTTGCTGATACAACTCTAAACATTATTAAACCCTTCCATGTCTGAAAGAGTTTTCGTCCCCAGCTTGCATGTCGACTCAGGCTCCGCTGATCCGCCATTTGGGACAAGTTTCCTGCATGAGCCGAGCGTAACTTCGGCCTCAAATATCGCAAGCCAAATCGCGGTTAGTGAATTGCACTGGGGATGCCAAGCAAAGCGTGCTGCACCAGGACAATTATTTCATTTGAACCATGAGAAGTACTGAAGAAATGACCCGAAGATAATGGATGTCTATACTAGCCGCAGCTACAGAACTTAAGTGTGAGGATGCAGAACATACCTGTTAATTTTGTTTTTTTAAGACGCATGGCATCTGTGGAGAGAAAGCAGTTGTAGTGAACTCACCAAGGGGTACGATGAGTTCTGCCGCCCCTGCCCACCCCACTTAGGCTTCATGCTGGGAGACCATTAAGTAGTTGATAGGGCCAAGGCAAAATTGGTGGCGTACAAACCCCACCGTGTGGGAAACTCCACCCCTGTGCTGTTGTGAAATACAAAATGCTATGCAATAGCTGCACGCCCCTTTCAACGTTGGCACACATTTAAGGGCATGTCAGACAATCAGGCTTGTCGGGCACACGGCGGGCCTCGGTGGCACTGACTGCGACGGAGAACCCTCCGCCACACACACACTCCTCCAACCCCAGGAGAGACGTGGCCGGGGCGGACCGTCGGGCGAATCCATCCACCCGATTCAGATGTCACCTGACACAGAAACTGGGGATCTTCAGGAAGGTGACGCATTTTCCCGAGAGTTCGCCAGCTTCCCATGTGGGGTCGGGCGGCACCAAAACAGGTCAGGTGGGTGGTTCGGACCCCAGGGACCCCAGCGGCGGCGACGCCCTGTAGTCGAGTCCCATCTGAGTAGCTGGACGAAGACGTGAGTTGGTGTGGAAGTGGCTTTTAGTCATATCCCTTTCGTATTCTCAACGGATCTAAGATGAAAGATGCAAAGGCTACCCAACGGCACAGGGAGGACGTAGTCGGTGTTGCATTTCCTATATCTCTTCGGGGGAGCTGGTTCCTCCATTATTAGCTTATCTATAAAATGTTCAGGACTTAACGCTAGCTTCAGTGGGCGTATTTAGATGTAATATCATCTAAATGACATTACATCCTGGCTCAACACCTGATGATGATGATGATGCTGATTCCAAATCCCTCCCTCTGATGATTTTACGAAATGAGCACTTGAGTAGTATATTTAATAAGCAATTTTGACAATTAGCCTTTTCGGGTGCCGTTGTCATGCCAGCTCTAGTTGATCCTAATGCCGACCGGCAAATTATATTATTTTATTTCATGGAGTTGTGACCAGGCACGAGGGCATACTAATTGGATCACTGTAGCTAGGAGTGTCACCGCCTTCATTGTCCAGATTGAGTCCGTATGACCTCAGGAACGATTCCTATGTCAGATGAGAAAGGTCGTGGCCTCATGTATGCACGTCTGTGAAGTACACAATGAATCATGTGAGGTCAGCACGATTTTCTTTGTTCATAGTGCATGCGCTTTGTTTTTTCAGGAGCATGTTTGGTGCTTTTAGAAATCGTTTGATAAAAAAGGTGACTGAAACGTGGACTAAATTCGTCCACGAAGTGGTTTATTAACATACCTCTGGCCCAGGACACATGTCGAATTTCATTGTAGCTCGGGTTATACCTTTCCTCAAGTTTTGTTAGTTGTTTTATGTGCCGCTTGTTGTCTTATCTGTTGAATCTTTTAAATGTCGCTTGGCGTTTTATATCTTGGTTGCTCTGCTTGGTGCGTCCGTCGGTTGGTTTAGTCACCGCATGGTTTAGTCGTGGTCCTCGATCGATGCCTCGCATCATTTTATCGTATCGCATTCTTACGATCGGTGTCTGGTAAAGTGCGTCCAATATGTTTATTGGCATTACCACGACTTCCTCTACGCATGGAGATGTTCTGTTGGTGAACGGATGGCTACCTAAGTATTTTACTACAAGAAACGTACAATATTCTAGTATATTGATAACGTGTTATATTTGAGAAAAAGACAAACCAGACACCAATAAGCAAATAACACTCTGGATGCATAGCAGAGGATAGCAGAAGTGATCCATTGCATGTAACTCATGGCAATGCTCGGAATATCATTTGCGTCGTTCCCGTCAAGGTTGGAGATCATGCAAAAACTTAGTAGGTTGATTCGGACAGTGACGTGGAAGCTATGCCATGATTGGCTGGGATAATATATATTTCCATTGTTCTTGCATGTGAAGGGATGCGACGAATGTTCTATCGTTCGAACCTCCTGTACATTGCCATATGACTATGTTCACTTTATAACTAATCATGCATGTCTGTTACGTGTTCTACAGGCCTGAGACACGGGCGTAAAAAAACGCACAAGCTTCTTTTGTGAACGTAACCTTTGATCTCGCCTGCACCCGAACTAGTGTTTAGTTAACTATCACTAATTCGGCAAATTGATCAAAAGGGCACCTATCCTGAGATAAAATGGCACCTTTATCAACAATGATGAGGGTAATTGAGAAGGTCCGAGCAAAAAGGACACTACGACTTGGCGGGACACAAAACAGCTCGGTGCGAAATTCCCGCCCAGTTTAAAATTCTGCATTCTACCTTTTCAACTGATCGCAGACAACATCCCAGTCGACTTGGCGACGATAATATCACATCACCTTGACGACAATATTCCGTTACCTTAACGACAACATCCCATCGCCTTGACGCCGGCAACATCCCATTACCTTGACAACATCCCGTCGCCTTGACGACGACAAAATCCCGTCGCCTTGACAACATCCCGTCGTATTTCCGTCAGCGTAGAAGCCCTTGGTCTTCCCGAGGCATTGATCTCATCTCAGCGTGTGCAGCTTAGCAAGAGTATTCAAGCGACCTCTCTGCTCAAGGGAGTTCCCGGTGCGGCAAATGCCGATCTCTGAACAGTCGCTGACAGCTGCAGAAGTTAGACTATTTGACTTCACTTGAAGTGCAAGGCGCCTTTTCGACTTCGGGTGCCTGCCAGATCTCTTGAAAATGACTGCCTTGCACAAAGGGAGCTGCTGTGTATTCAGACCAATATTTCCAGTAAGCGAAATGTACCCGGGAGAGCAGTGGGCTAGAGGTGGCGGTCAATAGCGATCGACTTGGCACGGGTACCTATTAGAGTGCCAAATACAAACTGCAATATTCTTCAACAGTAAAACGTCATGGTAGCCATGTTGCAGAAGTTAGCAGACGATGCGGCAGCGGGTTCAGCAGCAGATTCAGCAGCCCAACGCACAGTCAGCGCATGTTCGGCTGGACTTTCAGAAGGTTTAGCAGCAGATTCAGCAGCCTGGCGCACATTCAGCGCACATTCAGCGCACATTCAGTGAATATTCGACAGCACATTCAGATTGTTCAACAGCACATTCAGCATATTCGGCAGCACATTCAGCAGGCCGAGCAGCCGGATGCGAGCTAGGCTTTATCTATGGCATTTAGCTGGGCTGGTGAATCTGCTGCTGAATGTGCTGCTGAATGTGCTGCTGGATTCGCCGCCGAATCATCTGCTAACCTCTACTATGTTACTATATATGGCAATGTACCATACAAAAAAAATTATAACTTGTTTTGCCCTACTATTTTTTTTTGTTATGCGTCGCATTCGTTATCAGTCTGCACTCCTATTTTAGGACTTGGGTATTTTGTTCTGACGGTGAGCTGTCTGGCTTGGCTAATGCATCAGGCAGCCATTAGTGATTACCATGCATGATAATGAACTCGAAGAAGCACCGCTGTATTGAATTGTTTGCAACTGACACTCAACACCTTTTCTCACTCACGACATTCAATACACTCATAACCGCAAACGCACCGCGGGCACTAAATAAGGATGGCTGAAAAGAAGATGGCATAGCAACAGCTACGCGGATGCGACAGTCAGCTGCTGATGTACTGCAATGATGCATGGTGAGCCATCCGTACAGATTTGCCGTGGTATGTGGTCCTTTGTGCATCAATTGAACTAATTGAGGTAGGAGTTGAGTTGATCTATATTTGATTAGCCATAATTATGGCAAGCTACGTCCAATTTCGTGGAATTACCCTTCCTGCCCCTTCATCTCACGATGTTATAATGATTAATATATCATGTCATTATGGTAGCTTCAGATGTGGATACTATTAGGTTGATCACTAATGGCGCACTAATGACAAATCTTGGAAAGATTTAGGATCAGAATGTCCAAGAATTACAACCTCCAAATGTCAGAATGATCAACAGCCAAGCAGTTGTTTGTCAAAAGAGTGTCGAGCCGAACGTGCATCGTTTTTAATCATCAAAGCTTATATTGATGATGCATGTACAGACCGATGCTTGAAATGCAATTACATGAAGTGCTTTATACAAATAGGTTTGCAAATACAAATACATACTTTATACAAATCACGCTGTCTGACTTGGTCTAATAGTTAAAATGTCAGGTAAAAAATGTGACGGACACTTCGGTAATCTGTACCTACTACCTGCTGTATTAAATAGGTTAGAAAAAGAAAAACTTGAGACAAATATATTGCTTGTTTTAAGGCTAAAAGTGAACCCTGTACGGCGAAATTACTACAAAAAAGAAAGTAAGTACGGTGTGGTAGTTCGGTTATCACCAATGTCTTCGATCGATGGTATAACGTTCCAAGTTGTTGTTTCTTTGTTGCCGTCAATGCTTTTAATAATTACACATTAATTATAGCGTGCTAGGTAGCGCATGGTCGAAGTGCACTAAAGCCCAAATATCTAACTAACTAACTAACTAACTACATGTTCGGTAGCTTACAGCTAACATCAAATCCTCTTGATGTCAAGAAATGTAGTATGAAGACTAGAACGGTACAGCCAACGGTGGTAGTGAAGATAATCTGACCATGGAACATGGGTGTGTAATGTTATGATGATGTGATGTTAAGTTGAAGGATGAAGATCGTTGAGTTTTAAATCTGAATAAAGAAGCAGTGTGATTAAGCTGTTTCATGTGTTGTGCAGTGTGTTAGGAATAAGCAAAAATGTATTAATCAAACCTTGGGCATCGTTGCAATTTTGCTCTTTTGAATTGGATGGTGAAGATGAATATTTCGGTTTTTATTTTATGACATTATTTGCTTTGAACTTTTGTTGTTAACTACGGACTTATTCTAATAAAATTATCAGCTTTTTGAAGGAAGCTAGTTTCTTTTTTCAATGCCATTCAACAAATTTTGAATAAAATGGCGTGCGTTGTTTATACAGCCATGCGCAATGAACAATGGTATTAGTACATTATCTTAAAACAATATGCTACAATACCAGTCTTGTGTCATGTACCTACCGGTCCGTTAGTCTGATGCCATCCATATTCTACTCCTCAACATCGGGTGAAGGCAATTGACATTTTGTAGGTCTATTGTAGCTGCGAGTCTTTGTTTTGAAAGTGTCCTATCATGGATATATCTTAGCTATCAACAAATGCAATTGAAGATATGCTGTTTTCAGCAATTAGCATACTGGACATCTTGGAAATATACTAGGATTAATCACCAAATCGTTCAATGCATGAACAGATTGCTAGCTTGAGTGTTGAGATGAACGCCACAAGTTGCATACTGATTAGCACAATTAGGCTCTAAATGAAGTTGATATCCATTGATAAAATACAATATTATGTAAAGACCTGGGAGATCGGCTGAAAGACCAGTATGTATCCAAAAGATTGGTCAAGAACTCCGCCGGTTCCGACAGAGATATCGGTCCCTACATTTGCCACGTCTAGTCAACCCACCGTGTCTGGATGTACGGCTTGATACGCCGCCGAGCTTATGCTGCGTCAGTGTGCTCCATTCTGTGTGCAAACATTGTCCAACCCTGCAGAGCAAAATATCGCCGATCATGCTCCCGGACAATTCGTTGTGTTGCGGCACGAAGCGTAGCCTGGCACGAAGCCAGGCACGAAGCGTACCGGTACCGCCGAGGGTGCCGGTACCGGTCCTGACATGAGCGTACCGGTCCTGACATCAGCGTGCCGGTACCGCCGAGGGATGGAGGGTAGACCTCATGCGCAGTTTGCCGCGCCCGTACACATAGTTCCCGTCAAGTTAGCAATGTCGCCCATCTATTCACCAAGACGAGTCGCCAACTCCAGTGACGCCAGGCCGGCGGCTTGGTTCACGCTGTGTTAGTCGCCTACGCCTACTACTGGCGAATGGAAGATCACTCACCCTGCTGCATATCACCGCGTGTGGGGGAGCGGCCGTAGAGCGCGTATGGCGGGCCAGCGGCGGAGCCCACTTACCCATTATCCATTATCCACCATCATCCATTATCCACTCTACCACCGTGTCGGTCACCGCTCCCAGCGCCGAGGTCGGGTCAGTCGCCGCTCTGTAGTCGGACGACGCCGCCGCCGTCTCGGCAGCCTCGTTCTATTCACGCCAAAAATCGCTCCTCTCATGCTTCTTTCCTTTGTCGGCATGTTGCAGCGGTGATTGCACAACACTATCACGGCCTTGCACCGGGCACAATTGGAACGATTGCAGGTGAGGTGTTTGTAAGACTCATGTAGGAAATTAATAGGCAAATAGCCCTAATTTTAGGCTGTTAAAACATACTTTCGTTCTTTATTCATTTTATCAGTATATGTCAAACGTGGGACGTTTTCAGCTCGTGTTCCTACGAAGCATCAGAACACCGAACAAAAAATAGTATGGATTATTGTGCATGCAAATGGAACTATCAATAATGCCAATGAAGTGCATATTACAAATATTAATAATAATATTTATACTACTAATAATTATATACTGAAATAGATAATAATGATGCTACTTTTGCTACTACTACAAATAATAGTTTGCTAATAAAACTGTTAAAATAATTATCATACCTTAGACCATGCACAAACAGGTGGGAGCACGTACTCAACTGGTGTAAACAGCACAGGTGTGTCAACATTGCACCACACATAAACATTGATACAGAACACACCTCACACGTTGGGCGCATTTCTCCATGGTTCATATATATATATATATATATATATATATATATATATATATATATATATATATATATATATATACATTGCATATATGTACACAAGGACACTACAATTCCAACTCAATGTTGACTGCAAGCGCACGTTACATGTACAAATGTCTGCATCAGGAAGCCAATAAAGCATTCTCAACGTCTCATCATTGCGTGTTATGCTTCCTCCCCAATGCAATATGTGGCTGGCATCTTGCCAACATGCGGTCTAGATCTGATTTTGCAGTGCTCAAAGTTGCAGTGGACTAAGTTATATTTGGCATGAATTCTCATGTGTTCACTCATCAGAAAATCTTCATCTTCTATATTGTTGTTTATGATGCTGATAGCCATTGCCTTGCTTTATAGCAGGGGTTCACAGGAGACTCATTTTCTGTCACAAAATTTCAAATGAGGCTACATTGCATAATTTGCACGTTAAAACATTGCGTCTCAACGTGGTAAGTGAACAAATGTCTTGCGGTACGCATGGTAACAAACGCTTAGCTTCCTTGTCTACAGTGCAGTCCCATATTTCTGCACTATGCATAGCATTGCACTATGTTACTAATATAATGTTGCAACAGCACACCAAGCGGTCAGTATGGTCTGCCACACAGCATGTTCATAACATAGTGCGAAGCCGCTTGGGTTCTTGATTGGTTTTCAGCGTCAATGAAATCATTGGATATAGCATGTCTGAATTGCTTCCATTCACTCATCCACTGTAACGCAGCAACATACAAGATACAAGGTTTTTGGTTACAAAAAGCGTTTATACCAGCAACAATGTTCGAAAACTAGACGCATGCATTGAGTTATTACCTAGTATTCTAACCTTCTATTTTATCATTTACCTAATACCTAATATATATTCTTTGTTATAACCTAATATTCTCAATATAAACCTAATATTCCCCCAATCCAGTGCACGTGCCAAAAGTGCCTTATGAAAGGCTCATGACTCTCCCAGAAGCTGCGACAAGTGTTGCTTCACGTGGCAGCTCTTGTAGTTTAATTGCACTTTGAATACCGCACTAAAACCCTTGCACATTAGAGCAGTAGCACAACAAATGCCAGAGGGAATATTTGCCTTGAGCATCTACTGGAATCAATGAGGTCACGAATTATAGGTCATAGCGGTAAAAGTATGAGGGTCACTGTTTGCCGGTATTATTGTGTGCATTGCTTTCACTTTGAACTATCGCAGTCCAAAATGTTTCCCACCTGCATACAACTAGACCATGAACTGTTGTGCGAAATGTTTACTTCTACTACCATTTATTGCATGCCTTGGTTGGACATATCATTGACACATGCTCGATTTCGGTAGAATACCGCCAACGCTACACGCTTATATCTTCATCACATTTCCCCATGTCATGAGAACACTTCGGTGGGTAAATCGACTGGCTTTGGACCAGAGGACACACCAACTGCACTGCTCATTTTGCGCCCATAAAACATTGCTGAAAGCTCTGCTAATCGTTTTCCCACATGGCACGATTCCCTTCTACTCAGCTGGAACAATGGTGTGGAAAGAATGTGAGATGAAAAGCTTCCCAGGCTATGGCTCGTCGAGCTGATGTTAGCTGATGTCTCCGTCTAACTGGCCAGCATTGTCACCCTACGCTATCGACTTGTCTGAGGTCTGACCACTTCACTTGAGCATCAATCTATTATCAGTGATGTTCATCGCGTCACGTGTATGGAGCCATTCCTGGGTATTGTGATGTAAAACGACGGAGTAGGTAGAGAGTCCATTTCGTGCTGCAGTTACCGACAGGAATGCACTTGGGACGCACCAAATGACTCTCATGACACTCGATCTCATGACACTCGCGCCCTGGCAGCCACTCACGCGCACTCATCCACGCTCCAGTGGGCGCGACGTTCGGCCCTGCCACGCTCCAGTTGGCGCCGCGTCTTCGGATCTCCTGTCGGGGGTGGCGGGCGGGGAGGGGGGGACTCCCGACGCGGCCGGCCCGGGCGGAGTCGCGCCGCGTCCCCGCGCGACGCGGCGCGCCCCGGGCCGGCCGTGACGTCACCGTCGCGGCCGGCCGTGACGCTGCCGGTGACGTCACGGGCCGCACTTTTAAAGCGGCGGCCGTGCTGACCTGCGTGTCAGTGGCTGTGCTCGGTGTGGGAAAGGTCACACGTGTCGGTCGGCTCCGGGTCGCGCGCCGCGTCGTCAGGTGGGTGGCGAGCGTCGGCTCCGGTCGCGGTAACGCGATCCACCAGCGTCTGAGATCGTCGGAAGCGAGGCGTGGCAGCGTTACGCTCTGTTTGGTAGTGCCATGTGGAGGGTGCCGAGTGGCCACCGAGCTGCTTCGGCAGGGTAGGGTGGGTAGATGTCGCCCACCGCCCCGCTGAGTACTCAGAATGTGCTGGGACCTGTGTTTGGTCTGGGAGGCGAACGTAACCTGTTCCCCTCCGGGGAAAGGTTACGTTTCATCCGGGGGTAGAGTTTCATTTGATTTTAGCAGTGTCTGGGTTTCACCATCTTAGCATTCGCCTCATCGAACTCTTGTTCTTTTAACATGAGACCCTATGGGGTGGACCCCACCATCAAAATTAGCAGCACCCATCGCCTCCCCGCATTAGACCCCACCAATTACTTCACAATTTCGCGTCCATGCCCATCATTAATATGTTTTGCCTACGGCTTGTCATTCCTAGCCTAATTAGCATTCTCAAGGAGGGCGCCAGACGTTAGCAAGATGACAGGAGACGGGTGACATTCTGCAGTCTGATGTAATATAGAACGCCACTGGAAGGCGGACAAATGACTGGGGATTCCGTATTTACTTACGTTCCACGCTTCCGCCGACTGTAAACAAGCCGCCGCCCCGGGAAACCGAGGATAGTTTCAGTACCGACTGGGTGGGGCACTTTCGATGTGAAGATGGCTGTTTGGTCGGAGATGAAGCTCCAAGCCATTTTCGCTATTTATTTGCGTAATAAATTGCACGTCATCTGGCCACGGGTTCAGGATTGTTTATCACGTATCCCAAGCGGATACTAACTGTGTGGACAAACGCATACTGGTAGGCGTTTGGTTGTATATATATATATATATATATATATATATATATATATATATATATATATATATATATGCATGTGTCCACCGGTGAAGAAACTAGACGCCACTCGGGTCTGAATTTGCGATACCAACATCCCACCACCCACCACCACCGGCTGAACCGCCGTGAATCTGTTCCAGCAGAATTCCTGTCTCCGGAACGCACCAGCGGCAAGCATGAAATCATGACGGTAGATCGCTGGGCGCTGCATGACGAATGTAGTCGGTGCACCCTGCAGCCCCAATAACGAACTAACTGACGGTAGACCGCGCTGTAAAATGAGCAACATATCTGTGTTGTAGTGCTAGTTATTGGGAGGGAGACGTATGCTGTTCATCGGGCAAGACAGTCCACCTGTCGGTGTCGGCGCTGCCTCGCGAGTCTCCAGCACTGGCCGACCGTAGAATCCCCACCACACACATACACACACACACACACCCACACACAACCAATTTGTCAAGCCACTGACTCTAAGCAGACGTAATCGCCTTCAGCGGCAGCAAGGCGATGCGCAAGAATAATGGTCGGGGTCGGATCCGATACGGGGCTAGTGGCGGTGCCAAGTGTCAGCATCGGAGCGACACCGATAGCACCCGGTTAGTGACGGTGCCAAATGCCGGGAGCGGGTGGGATACCGATAACACCCTGGTGGTGCCAAGTGTTGCGCGTAGTCCACCACTTGACATGCGTCCAGGTGTTCCAGTGTGTCCGTATATCTGTCGTGTCGATCTCTTGTGCGGTAGTATTTTCCCATGATGCTGATTGAAGCATGTTCCCAATAGGGCTGCTGACGCCGATGCTCTATGCTCCGTAGTTTCCTGTTGCTTAACGCTGGCTATCCAAGGCGGGAACCACGAACAGCTTTCACCCGACCTTGCCCTCCCGGCCATACCCTCCTGAATATACCCTCCCGACCATGCCCTCCCGACCATGCCCTCACGACCATGCCCTCCCGACCATGCCCTCCCGATCATGCCCTCCCGACCATGTCCTCCCGACCATACCCTCCCGACCATGCCCTCCCGACCATGCCCTCATGTGATGACGTCTCACCTGTGACTTTCCCAAAGTCCAGGTCACGCGAGGTCATTAGTCTGGGGTGACGTCGTACGACCTTTGCCGACCAAAATACAGTCGGAATATTTGTGCAGCTCGAGCTCGAAGTTAACGCAATTTGTTCGCGCAATAAACTCAAAGGCAGCCATTTGCATGCCTTTGCTAGCAAATGAATATCACGCTGAATGTGAACTGCAGATATTTAATTTCATCCGTCACATTAGCCAATGGTGGATCCATAGACTCTTTTCAGCCTCTGAGAAACCATCCAGAACTTCCTCGTGTGACCCTCGATTTCAGTTGCTAAGTGTGAGGATCTTGGTCGATCATTTTTCCTTCATGGCACTCGTCCAGATCATTCGAAATGCATGCTGATCCATGGAAAGTTGCTTCTTTGGTTACTTTCGATGGGGCCAGATTTGGTGGGGTCACTTTCGTTCATTTTCTATGGGCTCACTGTCGGCCCTTCACCAGTGGATTGACAATGGACATGCACGTACAGTACCAAGTCAAATCGGACGTTGATAGATTCGTCGGAATGTAAACTGCCCCGGGCTCACAGCCCAGTTGGAGCTGTCTGATCACCTCACATGTCGGGAAATGTTAGTTTTCGGCATAGACTTGAAGTTCGTTACTAGATCGAAAGCATCAAGTATGATACCGCTGTATTTGCATCGGAGCACGCGATGCCTTCGACTTTGACCCATGACTGTATCTTAATTAGGGGCGAAGTAGTGATCGGTGGCAGCTTCCCCGCCCGTCCCCGTGAAAGCTAACAAAAATCGGTAAGGGAGGGTCGACCGTAGTTCCAGCAGGATCAGCAGGGAAACTTGTGTATGATTCTGAGTATGTATGTTCTGGGGTTACTGCCAGTTGCTATTCCATGTTCCCATAATTTTTGACAAGTTACTATTCCATGTTTCCATGGTTCCTGATAAGTTACTTTGTCATACTCCCATGGTTCCTAAAAAGTTACTGTTACATGATAGCATGGTTCCTGACAAGTTACTGTTCCATTTCCCCATGGTTCATAACAAGTTACTGTTCCATATTAACATGGTTCCTGACAAGTTACCGTTCCATGTCAACATGGTCCCTGACAAGTTACTGTTCATGTTAACATGGTTCCTGACAAGTTCTGAGTTACTGTTCCATATTAACATGGTTCCTGACAAGTTACCGTTCCATGTCAACATGGTCCCTGACAAGTTACTGTTCCATGTTAACATGGTCCCTGACAAGTTACTGTTCCATGTTCCCATGGTCTCTGAAGTAAAACTGTCTGCGAGGGAGTGGCAGAGGCACCTTCCGCAACAGACAGTGAGCATGGCATCTCTCAAGATAAGCAGCATTGGTCAGACCGCGGA
This sequence comes from Imbricaverruca yamaguchii, assembly GCA_034440575.1. NCBI lineage: Eukaryota > Metazoa > Arthropoda > Thecostraca > Neoverrucidae > Imbricaverruca > Imbricaverruca yamaguchii. The sequence goes on from JAOTOL010001339.1 coordinate 120,076, forward strand.
AATGTTTGGCTGATGTTGAGCAACCTTTCTAGCCATCTTATCCAAGCTGTTGTGGGAAATTAAGACCCAGATGTAAGCCTTAAAATGCCATGGTCATCGAAACTCGTGAAAATAGATGCGGCAGGACATACTTCATTAACACTTCCATTTCAGCGGCTACGTAGTGTAAAAGAACAGAGAAAATCCGATCAGTGGTAGTCCACGCATCTGCCAGTGTAAATAGTGAGGACCTGCTACACAGAGGCATCCGTGCATCTGCTTAGTATAAGGGGTTCAGCGGTGATAGGGTGAGGGTATGATAAGTGATCTTTGTGATATGATATGGTACCTTTATCTCAGTGATAAGGCTGTGAACGAAAGTCGGTTATTAGATGATTCCATTGAAGATTGCATTGGTCATATCTAACATCTCACAATCGAAAGGTTGTGGGTTCGAGTCTCACCTGTCGCTATTCTTCGCCCGCGACCAATCGGAGTGAGAGATTGGCGACGCTGCATGACTCAACGGTCGGTGTGTCGTAAAACCAATAACCAGTCAGCTAATTCATGTTACAACACAAGTTTTCAATGCACCAATAATTCACACACAAAAAATTGTTTCCTCACGTCTAGCATCTCTGCAATGGAGATCTGCAATTATCGACTGGTACAACCAGAGAAACCCTCAGCGGATAAAGAGATGGGCTTCGTGGTTCGATCGAAATATAATTATTGTCCATGGGTGCATGGTAGTCCATGTTTGCTTTGGCTAAAGCACATGCGTGGGCTGGGACCAGGTCGCGTGTTTCCGCTCCTCGCTCGCTGACCGGGACGGATTGGTCTGGGCTGGGATATTTCCGGATATCTCGCCTCTCCAGTCTATGTTACCTGGCCAGCTGCTGAAAATCTGCCGTCGGCAGGCAGTAAACGCCTTTGAGTACGCGAGGTGCGAGTTTCCCGGAAGCGGAAGTTTATTCGAAATCGACCGCAATCGGTCAGCAGGAAGACCGTAACATTGGCGTGAAGGCGCATCTTGCGATGTTTTGGCCTACGGCCAAGTTATCTGCTGGTGGAAAATTTACTCGAAAGCAATTTACATCAGTAATTGAAGGAACAACGATAATGCAACGGCTGTTTCATCACTTCCACTTCAATAATCACTTCTCAAATCGTTGCCACTGCTTTCTTGATGACGGCTGAAATACCAAGACAAAACGATACGAAGCAGACTAGTCAGTACAGCGACGCTCTTATTCACAGCACTCTTCCATATCAGCAATGCTAACACCCATATCACTTCGGAAATGTGGCAATTTGCTGCATGATGCTCCACGGGGAGGGGGGATCAGACGGGGAGTCCGCTACCAACCGCAGACACGCCGCTTTACATCTCCGAGACCGCGCTCACTCAGCAACTGAGCGTAGAGACGGCGGCTGACCCGGCCGGGGTCATGCGCCCACTGAGAACACCAGCCTGTCTGTCTGACCCGACCGGGGTCACGAGCCCACTGGGAACACCACCCTGGTCGTTTGACCCGACCGGGGTCACGTGCCCACTGAGAGCAGCAGCCTGACCACACGACCTGACCTGGGTGGGGTCACGCGCCTACTGAGAAGACCAGCTGGCCATTCCGGGGTCGCGACCTACCATACCGTGGTCACTTAGTCGGCCGGGGTCACGCATCCGCTGAGGACACCAGCCTGGCATGCATGTGTTCTGCATGGACATGTCACAGCAACAACACGAGATGAGCTCTAGCTTCGGCCCGGTTACATAGGGCGCCGTGAGCCATTCGAACGCACGTGGCAATGCGAGTAAAGCCATAAGCAAATGCACGACTACAGAGATAAACTTAGAGCTTCGAGCAAAATTACAAGGTTGTATCCTTTGGCAATACCACACACTGGTTGTTTTTCGCTTAATGGCGAGTTATATCAATGAAATGAATCACCCAGAGCGACACAAGGCCTCATAAACGGAGCTGTCAGCTTGCAAGTCTTGTGCTTGCGCTAGACTTGGCTCACCTGGTTTCGGCCCTGAGAACTTGCCGAACGTCATGCGGCGACTACATCCTAGCGATGCAAAATCCGCCGACACATCCCTGGCTGGGACCCACCCGTGTCGCCCCTTCTCGGCGCACGTGGAGCATTGGCACACTGTTGAGGCGCTTCTGCGTCACGGTGCTCCTCAGCCACGTTTGGAGATGACGGAGTGCGCTGAAAGTCCTTTGCGCCCACTATATCCTCCAAGAACTTCCTGAAAATGCCCAATGGGCGAAATGTCGGACGTGGAACCGTGGATGTCCTTTTGCGAAATTGGCCGGGGGCGGGGATGACCTATTTGATGACCCAAGCTGCCCACAAAACCGTCTTTTCTGGTGTAAGTCCTTACAGGCCCAATGGCGAAGCTTATATCTAAATGGGGGCGTCGGTGGCTCAGTGGTTAAGCTGAGCGTCTGGCACGCCAGAGGTACGGGGTTCGATTCTCTCGATGCCCGCCACTCCTGCCAGGGTGAGAGGCAGGCGACGCCATATGACCTCAGCTGCTGAGTGCGTCCTAAAGCCACACTCTAATCCTTATATCTGAATGGATGCGGAAACGTCAATAATTGTGGGGGACGGTTGGGCTCCTTAGCAGACACAATGGTACACTGCTGCGTGAAACCCGAGCATTTTTTACACTCGCCCAGCGCCAGCTAAAGGTCAGATCTCAGAAACATAGTCAGAGAATAATCTAAGGCAGACTCATAATCTCAGACTCACTCAGAGAACTGTGGTCTTGACTGTATCAGCTCCCAGACACATAGCCCAGAAAACTGTGTTCCAGACCATGTCAGATCCCAGACACATTGTCGAGAAAACTGTGGTCTAGACTATAACATATTCTACGTTCGAGGCGCATGCATTGCATGCTGACATTTTGCCTAAGATGCGGCATATTGAGCCTCATCAGATACCACTTTTAGACATATGTTTGCAACATTTTTATTAACCTTTTAAGACTTTCTTTAACACGAATAAATATGGGCATAATTCCGAGAACGCGGCCGTCGGCACCTGGCGCGCCTGTGCCCAGCAGCCCGAAGCCCGCCGTGCGCATACCCTGCACCCAGTGGTTGCGACGGTCATGCCGCTGCATTCCGAGCGTGCAGACAGCGCAGACAAACTGGGCCGAGCCGACATACCACGGTGTGCAAGGCCGTTCGGCGGCAATCGCCTCCTCGACTGCTCCTTCATTCCACGGCCAAACTGGTGGCCCAATAGCAATCGTCTGCACCTGTCACTCAGGGCGACGAGAATGTCCACCACAAAAACATCTGACAGACAGAAGCTGAGCCGTGGGAAAGTGTTGGCGTGGGAGAAGGGGGCACTGTCATCCACATCTGACACCAACCTCTCATGCGCAAGTTTGAATATGCACCATGTGTTTGGGATGTTTGTTTGTATTTTATTGATTTCTATACTGCATTGGTATAATATACTTAATCCTACCAACTGCATAATGCAGGATGAAGGAGATTGGTTTGCAGGGCAGCATTATTTCCACTTCGTGAGTATTCAAAGCGATGCTACTTTCATGTTTTACGAGTTCGGCGCTGGACGTTATGAAACACACACTCTGATAACCGTTGCGTAACGCTAGAGAGATGATGGCTCTCTTGGACTTGGATGCAAGATGACTCCAGTCTGGTTTCGTCTTGCAATTGATTCGCAATCATGCTGTAGTTTTTGTAAGCGAGCTAGTTGCCATTTCGGGCACGTTTCATGCTGCATGACATCAATATCTTCGTCTTCACGATGTCTGCATGTCACCTTCATATTCCATCTTGATCACGGCATATGCTTGACATATTCATCTGGAACGGGATTTGCTCTGCTCTGAACAGCAAGCAAAACTACGTCCGAACCCATGCGTCCCTCCTCATCTGCAATCATCCTAAAGAAACGTGTTTACACCTCAGAGCACTTGCATTGGTGACCCATGGGCAGTGGATGGTGCATCTAACACGCCGTTTTTATATCTACACACACACACACAAATATAAATATATATATATATATATATATATATATATATATATATATATATATATATATATATATATATATATATATATATATATATATATATATATATATATATATATATATATATTGTGTATATACATATGTATATATATATGCATACATATATACGCATATGTGTGTGTGTGTGTGTGTGTGTGTGAGCGCAGCACAACCGCGACGTCTGGTTCTTCAGCTTCAGCTTCAGCTATTCAGCCCGTCCAGCTGCGTCATCCGAGCCGGCACGACGCGTCAGGTCGGAATGCCGGCGCTCGCCGGACGATCGAGTCCGGATCGGGTCCGGGTTGTTGCCACACACACATAGCCTCGGGGCGAGTCGGGCGCGTCGCCGGCGCTGGCCGGGCCGGCCTTCGGTAGCCTTCGGTGGACCTTCGGTGGCCGCTCCGGCGACCGTTTCGCAAGCCGTTTTTTCCCCGTGCGCTTTCGGTTTCGCTTCCGAATCGCCCGATCGATCGCCGCCTTGTGACGCTCGAGTTGATGATGTGTGTGACAAGCCGAATGTGCTGCGACGCCGTGCATCTGATATGCATCGGCGGTGTGGCGACGTGACGCGGCGACATGTTGTTCAGCATGCTCACACACCCGACAGTAGGCTGTGCACCGCAGAATGTCCGCTGTACAGGACATGGTCGACTGTGCTGCATGTTTTGGCCGCTGTGATATCCTTGCAAATATTTACCTCGTCTCTCTATATTCTGAACTAGTCGGGATTTGTTTTCCGTCGGAGACCGGGAGATTCTGTGAGTTTGTGTCTAAGTGGTTGGTTGAGTGGGATCTAAAACATCTAGTGGTGAAAACTTCGTCCGGCCGGGAGCGCACAGTCGCTGAAATAAAGCTGGTTGTACGGAAGGAATATTTTGAAATTGGCTGAAGTTGAGGAACGAAAACAGCCGCCCTAGAAATGATGGCTTCGGGGTAAAGTTCAGGAGTGGTTAGTGGATGATCTACGTTACGGCTTTGATTTTTTTGCAGTGAGGCAATCTGACAATATTATATCTCTCAAAGCCCGCTGTAATCTCTTGATAAACACCATTATGATAAACTCAGAAGTGAAGTATTCTATGTGCGAAACATCTATCGGTGTTTTACTAATAAATTGCTGATCAATAAAGATAGCTGATGAAATTAAGATATGAAACGGCTGAACTAGTGTAAAATATCACCAGGAAGTGGTGGATGTCGACCACTCCTCGCTTAGGCAATGTTATTGCTGCCCGAGAGCATATTCAATATTTGGTTACATGTTCGTTTTTCATCCAAAGCTGTCAGTGCTTGAGAAAGTGTTAATGTTGCTGTTAATGTTGTTGATAATTTGTTGTGATCAAGTCATTATGACACTCATAGGACTACCAGGGAAGTTGGATCAGTGTGACATTAAACACAGTGGAATATCCTTTGCCATGCTACTTTATTCGATGGCCACCTTCCCCTTTCCCACTACGCAGCCAGCCAAAATCCGCACCATTATGCTATTCGCAGAACTGGTGCATAATGGAATAACTCAATGCCTGCATAGCTTCCACTAAATTAAATTCAGATGGTGCATATACAAACCTCGCCACACATTATTGGATCACTTCAGTTTCGTGGCTAAAGTCCCCATCGTCCGAACGGAACTAATATCTTCACCGACCGAGGTCTGGGAGACAACTGTTCTGTTCTGTTCAGCTTCGATTACACCGAAGCACATCAAGCCTGGTAGTAGCATTAATCCCGGCCGTTAGTGCCCAAATTGGGCCCATCTTGCCACGTGGAGCACATTATCCCGGGTAATAAAAAGGATGATGACCATAATTTGTTGCGACATCTAATGCGCTCGTCTGTATGGCGAGCAATGACCAGGCCCGCGCGCGCGACAGTGAGTGGTCATGCTCCAGCTGGTGATGTGTGCAAATCTCCCGAAGTGTGTGTGTCGCAACCTATTGCGACACGCACATGCGACACCCGTGTGATCAATGTGCCATATATAGATCAAGTAGGCTGTAGGATACGGGCGGTTAGCCGCGTGTGCATGCGTCACTGGGAACAGGTGATTCATGCCTGGAGTTGACTGCAGTCCGCTATGCGGTGTAGCAATTTTTGCGTGTTCGTTGATACATAATTTAAGACATATATTGTGAAAGAGAGAGAGAGGGACAAGGGAAAGATAAACAATGGGGAAGCGGTATCAATATATATATATATATATATATATATATATATATATTTATATATATATATATATATATATATATATATATATATATATATATATATATATATATATATATATATATATATATATATATATATATATATATATATATATATATGTAAGCTGAATCGAGGATGTTTATAAATAATGGAAGTGAAATAATGCAGATACCCTGAATAGATTGTATGCAGATTATGTGATTAGGTCATTGAGCAGACGCAGTTTCCATCTTCATAGCCTCATCAGACCTTGTTGAAGACTGTGAACGCTCTTATAGCGAATGAATACGCCAGTTAGTTTCAGAAACCTCTTTGATGCCGTACTCCATTCATAAGTCGTGTGAATTTCGGCGTGTGGCACTGGCATATAACCCTCTCTTTGCATAAGCTCGACACACAACCCATGTAGTGTGATAAAGCGCGCACTGCAGCCTGACGAATCACACGCTTTGCTAATCTGGGCTGGAATTAGCAGGGAAACATAGCATTTGATCAATACTCGGCTCGCTTGTTGTGCTCGGAACGCCCACCTGGTTAGCATAAAGCGCATCACTATGGGGATGTGCAACGCCCATTGTAAATTAGTGCACACGTTCACTGCGCTGGTGACCCAGATTTGCGAACCGGTTTACGTGTAGTGAACGAACGAAGTAATTGTGCATCGGTCAGCGTGATAACATAACTGGATCTGACGAAATAGTGAGCTGAAGACGGGGCACAGGGCTCCATAAATTATAATTTATGGAGCAACGCCGATGATTATCGGCGTTGCCAAATTTAGTGTAATATTTACTCGTCCAAAGCCTCATGGTAGCCTCACGTCAGCGTCTGAAGCCATCGGCGTTACATTGGCAGATACCGTCTAAGTACTACAGGAGCTTTCACTAATCCGTCAAGTGCCCCGCTTCTGACACCACCCGATTACGTGTTATCCACATGGTGATGCGATGTGAGCTGTTGCCATGGCCGTCAGTACGCAGGTGGTGTTGATGTGTTATCCACATGGTGATGCGATGTGAGCTGTTGCCATGGCCGTCAGTACGCAGGTGGTGTTGATGTGTTATCCACATGGTGATGCGATGTGAGTTGTTGCCATGGCCGTCAGTACGCAGGCGGTGTTGATGTGTTATCCACATGGCGATGCGATGTGAGCTGTTGCCATGGCCGTTGTGTTGATGTGCTGTCCAGAGCATGGTCATCCCGGAAGGGAGGGGACTACCGTACCTGAAGACACGCGCCTGTCTGTGTCAGTGGTGACGCTGGGGCTGACCCGTGTGGAACCCAGTGGGGGTGGGGGAGTGTGTGCGGCTCGGACAATTTCGGACACCGTGCCGTCCCCGGGTCGGGCAGCGTGCCGACGGGACGGGCACCAGCTCCGAGGAATGAGGAGTGACCACGGGGTGACCGCCAGGTGACCATCGGACAACCACCGGGTAACCATCTGGTGGTTGCCATCAGGTGGCTATCAGCTGACCGCCTGTTAACCACCTGGTGACCACCAGACAACCATCATGTGACCACTTGGTGGCCGGCGGGTAACCACCAGGTGATACCGGGTAACCGACTGGTGACCACCAGGCAACCGACAGGTAGCCAGCCGCCAGGTAACCACCTGGTGACCGTCGGGTGACCGCCAGGTGACCGCCGTGTAGCCACCTGGTCTCTGGTGGGCCGGTCGGGACGCCGCGCTGTGCACGCTCCCAGGCTCCGTCGCGGCGCTGTCGATACTGCGGCCGCAGGCGCCGGCCGCCGCCTGACCCGCCGGTGCCGCGCCGGCGGCGGCGTGCGTGCGATTCCCGGCCGTATCGACCCGATTCGGCCGGGCCGGTGCGCGCCGGGCGCGACCGACCCGTGCACCGGGCGGCCGCTCACGTACCGGCCGCTCGGGCCGCGCTCGGACCGGCCGCCGACGGCCAGTCGATTACCGCCAATCGCGGATCGATGGTGAACGCCGCGCTGTGTGGCGGCGGCGCTTCTTCAGCTGCACGTGGGCGCGGCGGCCGCGACACTGGCCGGTGGGGCTGCAGGTGGTCCAGCCTCCAGCCCGCTGGTCACTGGAGGGGTACAGGTGGTCCAGCCTCCAACCATCTGGTCACTGGAGGGGTGCAGGTGGTCCAGCCTCCAACCCGCTGGTCATTGGAGGGGTGCAGGTGGTCCAGCCTCCAGCCATCTGGTCATTGGAGGGGTGCTTCCTCTGGTATTGGGCAGGTGGCCCAGCCTCCAGCCCTCTGGTCATTGGAGGGGTGCAGGTGGCCCAGCCTCCAGCCATCTGGTCATTGGAGGGATGCAGGTGGTCCAGCCTTCAAACCCGCTGGTCATTGGAGGGGTACAGGTGGTCCAGCCTCCAACCATCTGGTCACTGGGGGGTGCAGGTTCCACCTCCAACCCTTTGGAGGGTGCAGGTGGTCCAGCCCCCAACCCTATGGTCAGTGGAGGGGTGCAGGTGTCCTCAACTCTGGTCAGGTCGTCATCCCGCTGGTCATTGGAGGGGTGCAGGTGGTCCAGCCTCCAGCCATCTGGTCATTGGAGGGGTGCAGGTGGTCCAGCCTCCAACCCCTCTGGTCACTGGAGGGCTGCAGGTGGTCCAGCCTCCAGCCCGCTGGTCATTGGAGGGGTGCAGGTGGTCCAGCCTCCAGCCCTCTGGTCATTGGAGGGGTGCAGGTGGTCCAGCCTCCAACCCGCTGGTCATTGGAGGGGTGCAGGTGGTCCAGCCTCAAGTTAGGTGAGGTGGCCAGCCTCCAGCCCTCTGGTCATTGGAGGGGTGCAGGTGGTCCAGCCTCCAGCCATCTGGTCATTGAAGGGCTGCAGGCGGCCCAGCCTGCAAGCCCGCTGGTCATTGGAGGGCTGCAGGCGGCCCAGCCTCCACTCCACTGACTACCGGATGAGTGAAGGTAGCCTAGCCTCCACCGCACTGACCACTAGAGGGTCTCCACCCCAGCCTCTCTGTCGAGACATCTCTGTTGAGTCAGGACGGTCGGACTCGTGCATGGGAGCAGCACGTACTGAATGTGGTGGTCCGCTGGTTTGATTTATCGGGCACTCGCGAGTCTCGCCGCCACCAACTGGTCATCGTCGATCTGCGCCCCCGCCGTCAGGTCAAGGCCGCAGATGGCCCGCGCAGACGGCCATCAGCAGGCTGTCCTGCAGCACACAAACCGATGGTAGAGAGGACTATCGGACAGGGCCCATCGGGGTGGATTGATCAGCCCCGTGGGGTCTCCGTGAGGTATCGGTGAGGTCTCCGTAGGTTCTCTGGTCTACGTGCCTGACCCGCTCCGGCCGGCCAGAGCTAAACGGCCGGCTGAGGTGTGCCGGGAAGAGACAGAGGGCCAGGTCAGGTCGTGTCGGCGCCAGTGTGCCGGCGGCCGGCTGACGTGATGCGCCCGACACCCAATCATGCCAGTCACGTGACGCAGGGGCGGGGTCGAGGCCGCCGGTGACGGCGGTGACCCGGGGCGCAAAGGTGTGCCGATGCTGCGGCAGTTGCGCAAGGACGATGGCCGGCACGGTGGCTGGCCGCTTTAGAAAGCCCGCTGTCGGCGTGGCCCACGGGCAGGTCACGCCGGGACCGGCCGGCGCCGACACGCCCGCCCCGCCCCGCACAGACTGTGACGTCACCGTGACGTGACGGTCTGTCTGGCGCGTGGCGTGGCGTCCGGCGGGCGGGAACTCCCGGCCGCCGCCGACAACCTCGTCCTCTCACCACCGACAACCTCGTCTCCTCGCCGCCGAGAATCTCGTCTCCTCACTGGCGACGACCTCGTTCCTTTACCGCCGAGGAATCTCGTCCCATCACCATCTATAGCTTCGCGCCTCGCCGTTGAGAGCCCAGCCCCTCACCGCCGAGAATCTCGTCCCATCATCATCTATAGCTTGGCCCCCTCACCGTTGAGAGCCCAGCCCCCTCACCGCCGAGAACCTCGTCATCTCACCGCCGAGAATCTCACCCCATCACCGCCGAGAACCTCGTCATCTCACCGCCGAGAACCTCACCCCACCACCGCCGAGAACCTCGCCCCTCATCACACGCCGCAACTCGCACCCCGCACGCCAATCACGTCCGAAGACCGTGTCTGTTCCATCTCGGAGTAGCCAGAATAGTCTCCGGTCGCCGGTCGGGGTCGTCTGTCTGTCCACCACCGGCCGGGCCGGGCCGGGTCGGGCCGGGTCGGGTCGGGCCGGAGCCGGGATCGCCCGGCAGGTCGCCGGACACGGTTGCGGCACCGGCGGCGCACGTCGCACACGATGACACAATGACACAATGACACAATGACACAATGACACAATGACACAGGCGGCGGCGACTGCCGGCCGGCAGGCGCCAGTCTCGGCTGCCCTCCAGATCTGGACCGATGGGCCGGCGACCTTGCGAGGCCGGCTGCCCTCACGATGTGTGGGGGGGGGGGCACCCTCACCTGTGACGTGACGTGACGTGACGTGACATGTCACCGGCGCCGCACGATGGCGCTGCTTGGGGTGAACTTGGCCGGGCCTGCTCCTGCCACAGACATGGCTGGTCCGGCTACCGGCTCTGCCTGGCATTTTGGACCGGCGGTGGTGGAGTGATGTACGGTGCAGAACTCTGGTGTGTGCGGCTAGGCGGAGCGGGGTGATTTGATTTGAAGCGAAACGTGGACCTGAGTAGCGAATGTAGAGGATGAGGGAAGTTAACTTCTGACCCGGAACATTGCTGACAAATCGTAGGGCTTGAGTCATTTTTGTATTCAGCCACTTTTGCAATTTAAAGGTTTTGGCATGGTAAGTTTATCCAAGCATCACACAGCTATTAACCTTCAAGGATATCGAGTTCTATCCGTTTTGAAACGCCATTATGAACAAGTGATCTATTCCGATTTTTGTATATTAATTATCTTAATCATTCCACCAGTGACATGCTATGCTATGCTGCCAATGACTAAAACGCCAGCTAACTCCCATCGTTTTGTTGTGCTTTCCTCCGGGTTCGCCTATATCTCCACTGATCAAAAAGAACGGAGAAAAGACCACTCATTCTCCGCTTTGATAACTGACGATACTGCAATGCTATATGGCTGAATCACTTTGACTCAGTTCACTTAGACAAGTAATCCGCACCGTAGGGTTTCAATTCAGTAAAGCCAATAGGGGCCTGCGCATAATAGTTGCATCAGATGCCACAGACATGTGATGCAAACATGTCACGGTCATGTGTTTGCCACGCTGCGGAACGCGTCACATGCCGCGGGTGTCCTCGGCTTATTCCGGAAGGTGGAGCTCCGCCGTCGCCCTCCGCCCCCCCCCGGATGCTCACCGCGACTGACGTGCCGGCCTACAACACTGCACCGCTCGACGTCACAGCACGTGCGGATCAGCTGACGCGAGAAGCGGGGTGAGCACGTCGACGTCGGCGCGCCGCACGCCCGACGTTCTGCGGCTGTCGCGGCCGTGACGCCACCGTAAAAACGTCACGCATACACACACATACACAGCTGTCGGTTCTGTCGTCGGCTCGTAGCTGCTCTGACGGATGTGCGCGCGCGACAAGGTCGCGCCGGCACAGTGACGCGTGACGCTTCCGAGCCGGGCGTCAGCTCGTGACGGACGGCCTGCCCCACCATCTCCCCCCCCCACCTCGGCCGGCTATGAATGACGCGACGGCGACCTGCCGCCTGCGCTCGATCGGCAGACGCGCCGCGCGTCGGTCCGTACGTGCCCGGCGACTCGAATCGCCGGAGTGGGGCGTATTTCACTGCCGTCGGCGCGCGACCGACCGGCTCGGCAACTGTTCGCCGCGCAAAACGAGCAGAACGCCGCCGCTTCGAGCGAGCATTGCCACACGCGTCGACGGCGCGAGCCGCGCCGGGGCCCGAAGCCGAGTGCCGCAGGCGACGGTTGATGTCCCAAGCGGCGACGGGTCCGAGGGGGCGAGCCGGCGACCCTAGCCCCCTGTGTGGGACCCGAAAGGTGCTCGTGGAGATGCTTCGCCGTTTCGGGATGCTTGAGTTATGCATTCATTTCCCTTAAAGTTGTTGGGCCGGAAGCGCTTCTCCGAGTAGAAAAGGTGTAGATACTCGAGTCAGTGACGGATCCAGGGGTTGTCATTTGGCACTTTTCTTGAGCAGCACCACTGCGAAGGTGCCTGGAAGGGCTTCTTCTGCCTGGAAGGGCTTCTTCTGCCTGGAAGGGCTTCTTCTGCTGGAAATCCGTTGAACGGTGGGGGCACACACTAGCACACTGAACGGGAGTCTTTTCCCTTCCGAAGGTTGCACTGGCTAAAAATCTGTTGGGCGGGGTGGTTGCAGTCGAGCACACTAAAGTCTTTTCCTATCTAGGGGTACCTATTCCTCTCCGAGGGGTACCTCTGGATTAAAAAAAAAAATGTGTGGAACGGGAGGGATGTTCTCGAGCCTTCCCAGATAGCCTTTTCGTGACTGAGGAGCGGGTATACCACTTTCCATGGGAATGGCATATGCCGCAACAAAGCAGTCCAAAGCATGTGTTGCACCATGTGCTTACTATTAGTGAATGCATGCAAGACACGATGCACACGTTCTTCAGTGAACGTCGCATGCTTGGTATGTTCCATTGTTTTCCCAACGAGCCGATCCAAGAATTATTATGAAAGAGCTGGAACTCGTCTAGAGTGGCGCCACATCCTTGCAGATGTGCAATTGTTGTAATCCCGGAAGGGGCGACTTTGGCTGAAACTCAGTTGAGCGAGAGGATGCACTTGAGTGTACTGCAGGGGCATATTTTCCTCTGAATCTTTACTGCATGGCCTATTTCTTTGTGATGGGTGTCATTTGCCTGCAAATTCGCTTAGGGAGTCGGTGTGGTGTTCTCGAGCCTCCAGAATGGGTGACTTTTTCTGGTTAGTGGGGCGTCACCTTTCCATGGAGGGGTGCATTGCCCAGCCTCCCTGTATCCGTCCGCAGGGTTGAATGCAAGGAAGTTTTGAGGGCATGTGTCCTCACCACTCCATGTGAAGAGGCCGCTCCTCCGGCCTGAAACAGCCGCCCGTCTGTGAAGGCTCGGGTGCAACCCGCACCCCGTCGAATTTTTTCGCCCAGCAATGAACCTCTGAGAGGAAAAAGCATCCCCTTGAAAGGAAATCTGCCCCTCCCGAGTGCACCCCCCCCCCCCCCACCTCTCGATTTTTTTCAATCGGAGGCGCCCCTCGGATGCAAAGCCGCCCGGTGCCTCCCCAGGTACTTTCGAAGATGAGCCCGTCTGGACATGTGCACCCCCCTCATGGCATGTCGTGGACCCGCCATGTGTCCACCCCTGAATTCTTCTATATGTTTCGAGGAGGCTGAAGAGACGCTGTTCTTTCGCCACCCTTGCCACTAGGTGGGTGTAGATGTCGATTCTCCTCATATGGTCCAAGTCATGCGGCTGTGGCTGTGATTGTGTCCATATCATGTTTGTCACGAGCATCCATTCAGAGCATATTTTCCCTGGATTTGTATTCACGAAAAACAGAGGTACCGTAGCAGCTGGGTTGCACGTGCTCACGTGGTTGTGGATCCCGTTAGGATAAGCAATGTTTGTTTTGAGCAGGGGATCTAAGTGGATGAATTGAGCGACAGGTGAAGGAACCCTCTCCGAATCAAGGAAATGTCTGAATCCGCTCTTGAGCGCTGCTATTCGTCAGCATGGTCATGATATGAACGTGTCGCGATCTGTGAAGTTTATGGTTGACTAAGATTACCTTCCCATTTTCGTTTTCATATCAGATTAATCGCTTGGTAGCATCTAAACGGCCTAATACTCAAGCAAGGATTGTGACAAAATTGCATGGATGTCTTCTTAACCAGTGCTGCCCTCTTTTCAGGATGGTTTTGCCCGTTTCCTGGGCGCTGCTGGTAGTCGGCGCCACCGTCGCCGTGGCCGATCCCGACTTCTACTCGGCCTGGTGCCCGTGCCGACGGCTGGCCGCGTGCCCAAACTACTACGGCCGCTTCTTCGACGACGTGCTGATCTTCGGCCAGGTGCCGCCCTGCAAGAAGTTCGACTACGTGCGCTGCTGCTCCTCCGACAACATCCCCGAGGGCTTCGACCTGGAGCAGCAGGTGCAGTACTTCCCGGAGAGCGTGGAGCCGCAGCGGGCCGTGGTGCAGCGTGCGCTGGCGCAGCGCGACTCCGTCAACACCATCACCGCCGTCGCCGCGCAGGAGGTGCGCGACTTCAAGGCACAGCAGGAGAAGCTGAAGCGCGACATCGCCAACGGCATCGACAACCCGAACCCACCGTGCGGCTGCTACACGGAGGGCACGTGCCCGGGCCGCTACTCCACCAAGTCCACCGGCCGCGACATCGGCTGTCTGGCCGGCTACGAGACGTGCTGCTTCCTGGACGACCCGTGGCCCAACTACAAGGTCACCGACCTGACAATCAAAGCACCGTGCTCCGTCCGCAAGACGTGCGCCATCTTCTTCGGCACGTCGCCGTACGACATCGCGTCGTACGGCCCGCTCGAGCCGTGCTACCTGGGCCAGAACCGGTGCCTCGACTTCCTGCAGGAGGGCTCCGACCCGCGGCCTGCGCGCGTGCGGCCCGAACAGCCCACCCAGCGGACGACGCCGCGCCCCACTACGCAGCGCCCCACCACGCAGCGCCCCACCACGCGTCCCACCTACCGGCCCCGTCCGCAGCCCACCTACCGACCGACGCCGCGCCCCACCACGCGTCCCACCTACCGGCCCCGTCCGCAGCCCACCTACCGACCGACGCCGCGCCCCACCACGCGTCCCACCTACCGGCCCCGGACGCGTCCCACAACGCGCCCCACCTACCGGCCTCGACCCCAGCCCACCTACCGGCCGACGCCGCGCCCCACCACGCGACCGACCACGCGGCCAACCTACCGGCCCCGTCCGCGCCCCACCTTCCGCCCAGCGCCGCCGCGCACGTACACAACCCGGCCCACGTACGCGCCCACAACCCGGCCCACGTACGCGCCGCCCACCACCACGCCCTACCGCGCCACCACGCGCAAGCAGCCCGACCTGCTGCCAGACGACAGCGGCAGCAACAACATCTTCGACTTCGTCGCCAACGGTGCCTACCTGCCGCCGTCGCGGGAGTTCGGCGACCCAGCCGAGCGCGCCAAGAACGCCGACCTCACCTTCGCGTTGCCGTTCTGAGCGCCAGTGCGTTCAGACGCCAGCGCTGACCCTCTGAGCTCTGGCTCCCGGTCGGCAGAGATAGGAGCGGCGCCCGCCTCTCCGAGCTCTTTGTGTATGTCGCTGGAGCCCTGGCTATCCCCTCTCTCTCTCTCTCTCTCTCTCTCAGCTCAGAGACCTGGTGGCCTGGGCAGACCTGGGCAGTTGGCAACGCCGCTGTCCAGGTTCTGTGTCCAGTTCCGGACTCACCGCCGGAGCTTCGGGCCTTCCACGAAATGGAAACATCGCCCGTAGACCTCTGTACCTTTGTGAGACCTGACGGAAAGACTCCGGTTGGTACGTCGTGACTGAAGGAGAGGAGTGAGGTCTCAAGAGCAAAGGTCATGGGGCCGTGGTCACTGTGACCGGGGACGTAGGAGTGGGAGACATGTGAATCTCTGTGCTCGTGTTCGCCCAGAGTGACAAGAATGCTTGCATTGATCGGCGTGCGCGTGTGCTTGTGTGGTGCGTGTTGTATGCGGTGATAGGCACATGGCCTACAGCACTAAATTGATTTTTCGACAGGTCGTGTGTGAGCTAATCAACATCACTCATTACATCGCCGACGTGACGTCTCATCGTATATCGCATCGTCGCATATCGCAGGCACGGATGTGGACTTAGCGATCTCCACAGACCACTACCAGCCCTATATTCGGCCAAAAGAAAGTTCACATATCTGTGGCTGGATGTGAATTCGACTTTGTTCGTGTCGGACAGCCAACAATGTGGCCAACTGGGAGCCGAGCGGGGAGCGTGGCGCGCGCTCGTGTGAAACAGAACATGGACCTGTTACTGTGCCGTCAAGCTGGCGGAGACCGAACAGTCGGCTGAAAATCAACTCTTTCTGAACAAAGCCTCGCGTTAATGTTACGTATGTGACTATCATGAGAATGGAAGAATGGAAGGAAGACTCGCCCACCCGCTGGTGGCAATCAGGTGCTCGAGCTTGTATGTCTGTGTGCGCGGTTGTGAGAGCTGTGGTTACCGGCAACAGCTGGAACGCGGTGTAAATGGTACCTCCGGAACGCCGTGTAAATCGTGCCTGGAGACGAATTGATTTTCTCCTCGAAGTAAGTATTTTGCCCTGGTGGCTGGCAACTGTGCGTTACGCGTTCTGTTTGTTCTCGCCGTAATAAATCGGGTCAACGATGGCAGGACTTTTCAGCTTGAAGCAAGGGAGCCGCGGTCGTCTGGCCGCTCGGAGTCACCAGTATTCATGAGGCGCTGACTGGAGACATAAACATGTGGAAGACCATTGGCATGCGTTCATAAAATCAACATAACCCAAGGGTCGACTTGGTGATCTGTGAAGGT
This sequence comes from Imbricaverruca yamaguchii, assembly GCA_034440575.1. Classification (NCBI taxonomy): domain Eukaryota; kingdom Metazoa; phylum Arthropoda; class Thecostraca; family Neoverrucidae; genus Imbricaverruca; species Imbricaverruca yamaguchii. Next base: position 136,794 of record JAOTOL010001339.1, read on the forward strand.
CAAGCGGTTCGACGTGCTGCGGAACGGCTCTTGGAATGCATTTGGGAAGGCATTGTCAACGTGCTGAGCGATTTTCATCCGATTTCGACGGTCCTGCGAAATTCGATCTGACGCGTAATACGAAGAGGTATGTGTGGCTGTTATTTATGTCAAAAAGCACGGGGAAAAAATAGGGTCCATTTTAAGAAGGACGAGAATCTTGATTGGCGACGAAAGCAGGCAATACCAGTGCTGCAAAGCATTTCCGGTAATGACTAAATCAGTCATTCAGTCTGTTTGATCAGTCTGTGTCTACATTTCAAGGTTCTTCCATATTTCTTTACTGGTGCCTTGTCTTCTGACAATCTTGAAGCCTTGGGTTCAGGATTAACACGCGCACGTCCAGGGGCAGATATCTGCCCCCTCCTGTTTTTCCTCATTTGCCGCCAAACTAATCGGGTTAGCAAGGACAAATCTCGCATAGTTGTCCATTGGTCTTTTCCGCATATCCTCATACATTTTTAACTCTGGGTCATCTTAGATCAGGTCACCAGTTCAGACGAAGTGACCCAACTACACTCGGAGTTATAGGTGGCATAACTTTCACAATAATTCGGCGATTGATGTCAAACTTATAATACGTCATGATCTCATCAGTCACCACAATATGTACATAATTTTTTCGTAGAATTGACCCTAGCTCAGGTCGCGGCCATGGCTTCCCAATTATAGGGCTATGGTAAAATACACAAATGTGTCCTGGTTGCACATTTGCGCTCAGAATGATCTCACAACGGTTGTGGCATGTAGATGGAAGCTATGCTCAATGTTACCGCTGAAATTTGTGCTCAGTGACCTCACCAAGGTCATCTGAGGTTACCTGAGATCACTACACATTTCTGCGCATTATATAGCACTGCATTGAGCTAGAAGGCTGTAATTACCGTCATTGTGCTTGTATCACCAAGACGTGTCGATTGATACATTGCATGACCTCCCTAGGCGACTTCATGACCTTGACCTGAGTCGCGGTTGACCTGACCTTAAATTACACCGCCTATTGTCGGTAGCGCATTTCAAGGACTGCCGAATAGCGCTCGCCGTTTGTTTCTATCTGTTACAGGTACTGAGATATGTGTCAATATCTGAGTCCCACCTGATCTGTTCAAATTTGACCTATGATGACCCAGTGACCTGAATATTGACCTAAGCGGAAAAGAAATGGCAGAAACACTTTCGATAGAGCCCGTCACTAGCTATCCAACGCCGTTTTCCGTTTGTCGCTAGCTAGCATAGTTCTAGAGATCTTAGGGGGCAGACATCTGCCCCCCCCCCCGGACATTCGAAGCTGGCGCGTACCGCCGGAACTTCGAGTGTTAACCCGCGCCGTCTCTCCAAAGTCACCAATGTCACCCTGTGCCACCTCGATGGTCGGAGCTCGGGAGAAAGCGAGAGCGGATCGGGTCGACGAGAGCGGATCAGGTCGGTGGGACGATGGACGCGTCAGCTTCAAAGGGAAGATACGAGCATACCGTCTGAAGAAGGTTGGGGGTCCATTGCGGTCTCCGCAAAATCTACGAGTGCAGCGGGATCGACGGACAAGTGGAGATGGTTCATTGGTTGATTATTTGGGCTTAGCCCAGCATTATAGTTGGGCTTAGTCGGGCACCGATCGTGATCCACAGCCGCACTCTATTAATCCCCTGCGTCTTTCCGGTCAAATCCTCACACCCCGTTTCGGGGGGGGGGGCGAATAGTAACCGCCCTCTAAAATCCAAACTAAACGTCGCACAAAAACAAAAGAGGTGTCATCGGAAAGCGCTCGACGAGTGTGGTCCGGATCCATCCCCAAAACAATCTCCCCCGAAAAGTGACGTCACCAGGAGGCTAGATTTTCACGACCTTTCACGACTTACCTTATGTTTTGGGCTCTGAGTTCATTTTGGGGATATATGAAGAAAAAGATATTTGGAATTAGAAAAGGACAGCGAAATCGACCAGGGTCATGCAATTTGTTGCCCCCCGAAAAAAAATATACATTTAATTTTTTTGAAATTTCAAATTTTTTAGTTTTCAAGTTTTCTTTAATATTCCTTTTTCAATGGGTAGAACAGACCGAGAAAAGTTGTTCGAAGTCAGCTTTCCCTCACAAAAATGTTTACTTTAGCCAAAATCTTCTATTTGAACTGCACTTGGCAAACATGCAAAATTTATAGGTAGTCAAAAACGACAAAAAAAATCAACTGGTACGTTTTGCTGCATCCCTAAAGATAAGCAAACGCTGAAAGTTTCATTAAAATATTTGCATGCGCTAAAGCCTGACGACTGTTTGAACTTTTTGGAGATGACCTCACTTGACCTTGACTAACTCGTTGACCCTAGATGACCTGACTTCAAAATTTTGAAACAGCATGCCAAATTGATGTGGAAAAGGGATGGAAAATTTGGGCGCGCTGTAGCGCGCCGTTCGTCCACTATCCGCGAAAACCCTGAGGGGGCGCTTGAAGACCCCCCCCCCGAGACGGGACGGGTCACTTGGCACTTCCATCAAGTGCGGGACGGGTTAAGGAAATTTGGGATATATAGGTAATATAGCCTTGTTACCAAGGATATGCCGGTACTGCCACGGCAGTAACCCAGCAAATTCCGATGTGGCCCAGCAAAAGCACACAAACGCAGGTTTACCCGTTGTCATGCCGTGCCATAGTGCCAAAACGTGGCACCTCCCGTTTAGATGCAAGAAGCTTCGGCGCCATCTTCCCCTCGGCGTGCGAACTACGAGTTCAATAATTGTGCACTAGATGTCACGACCTACAGACGCACTACACCTGTCGTGGCGACCGAAATAAAACACGCCTCGGGCCGGCCCGAGGCGTTGACTGGGCGTCATCAGTAGAGCAGCCGTGGGCGTGGTGTCGTGCGTGCCGTGGGCCGTCGTGTCGTGCGTGCCGTGGGCCGTCGTGCAAAGTCGTGTCTCGTGCCGCGGCACGCGTGCCATGCGATGACGATGGCGGGATCCGAGCAGCGCCGGGGCGGCAGCGGCCTGGAGGTGGCGACGGCCAGCGTGGAGCGCGCCCTGCTGCCGATCGTCCAGCAGGTGAGTGGCGGCAGGTCCGTGCGATGTCATGCGGCGGCCTCCGGCGGTGGGCCATGCCGCCCACCGCCGGGCGCGGATCCGCGCCAGCGCCAACGCTGGGTGATTGTGGCCTTGAGGGATTCTGCGGGGTTCCGGCCCAACTGACTTCGACCCCCGCAGCCATGCCGAAGCTATGGGAAACATGGACTGACTGCGGGGGCCGCTGCCGCGACTGCAGGGCCACTGCCTCCACCCAGCTAACGTACTACGTGGCTGTAAAGGTGGTGGTCACGCCTTCACACCAAATGTCTCCACTTATCTAACCATGGCTCCCGAGCCTTGGGACCTAAAAAAATCAGTTTGAGTGTCTGGTGATTACCAATCTCGTCCTTTTCTTGGGTATTGTGCTCGCTCGCAATTAAAATACAGCACAGCTATAAAGAGTTGGCTGTACCCAGTGCAATTCACGTGAAATCTATTCAGAAGGCCCTGCCAGCATGTGATCTTGGGCAGGTACATTTGGCCAATACTTTGTCTCTGGAGCACTCATGTATGTGCCAATCACTAAGGGGACACTGTATGAACGTGAGAATGTTGCCAAAAGGTGCTGCACATCGTGTTCAATGCGCGTGGCGAATTTCCACCGGCCAACGAACACCGTCTGTACACAATGCCGGCTAAAAAATATAGAGTTATGTGTTGTATAACGCACTACCGGACATTCTGTATTGACTTATGATAACAACACTCAGCATTGGGGACGAGTAGCCTAGGGGTAAGTTGCTCGTCTCACAATCGAAAGGATGTGAGTTCGAGTCTCACCTGTCGCTACTCTTCGCCCGCGACCAATCGGCGTGAGAGATTGGCGACGCTACATGACTCAACGGTCGATGTGTCGTAAAACCAATAACCAACCAACCAACACGCAGCATTATGCTTATATATATATAAACGATTCATAAAATTGTACGGTTAGTAACGTACGGGTGCTAGTGGCTTACTACATTTATGCGGACGGATGCCTTCTTTTGCTACATGTTAGCTTCCGATGCCGATTTGTGTTGTATTGTAATTGTAAATATTACAGCAAACAGGATGCTTACATGCGATATACCCTTTTAATGCATTCGCATACAAATTGCAATGCAAAGGAACTCGTATTTCCTACTTTGCAAATAAGGAAGGACATGCATAACTATATATATATATGAATATACTTTGTGATTTGCAAATTATGAAATACGTATTTCTTTGCATCACCATTTGTATACGAATGCATTGAAACGGTATATCGTCTGTAGGCATCCTGTTCGCTGTAGTATTAAAAATCGGTATCGGAAGCTAGCATGCAGCAAAAGGAGTCACCCGTCCTCATAAATACAGTAAGCCACCAACACTTGTACGCTACTATCAAGGAGACCAAATTAGGTTCAAGCACCCAAGGCGTGCTAAATATGTTAGCACCATAGGCGAACCGTACCCAGGAGGTGCTGGTTTTTGGCGTGAGAAAAAGCTAGAACCCTGGGGATGCTAAATTGAAAGCACCCCATGGTTGCTCATTTCAAGCACCCCACTACTAAACATAGCCCAATGAAAAGGTGCTAGTTATAAGCCCCATGCTTATATTTAGCACCTGAAATTTTGCGATGTGATGCCAACTCGAGAAAGGTGCTTAATTCAAGCGTGCTGTGGTGCTGAAATTTGACATCTGAAGTAGCACCCAAGGGGTGATAATCATTTTTTACAGTGTGGTGATCAATTCTGATCGAATGCGAGTTGCAAGAGCCTGGACCCTCCCAAAGGTGTGTTTCTGGGGAAGTGAACAGACGTCTGCCAGAAATAAGGCGAGCCTTTGGCATGACGGGAAACTGAATGGGAGACGCAACAAGTCCGAAAATCTGGAGGCAGTTCTTAAAATTAGTCCACTTATCACCAGCGGCGGATTCAACGTGGCTAACCTCACCGATGGATGGATTCTGTCCATGGGCCGGATCGCCAATAGCGGATTCGACGTGTCGGATCCCACCGAGGGATGGATTCTGCCACGTGAGCCGAGCACAATTATCCAGCTACAATCTGCAGTCAACCAACCGACACCAATCAGCACCAATGGCACTGTCAATACGGCGGATCACGCCGACGCGTCCCCAACATTTGCTGGGCATGCCGACATGCCGCCAACACCAGCTGGACATGCCGACGTGCCGCCAGAACCAGGTGGACATGCCGACGTGCCCCCAACACTAGCTGGACATGCCGACGTGCCTCCAGTACCAGCTGGACATGCCCACGCCGCTACAGTGTGGCACTTATTTCCATTCTAAAACAGGATTTCTGCACCGCCGCCACAAAAGCTCGGCAGAACGACCGCGTAAAGTCAACCAATTCCACGCGAAGCGTTCCGAGAAAAAAACGGCTCCTATCCGAGCTGTACAATAAAAGACGGGTTGTCCTACAGGAGTAGTAACAATGAGTCAATATGTGACCAAAGTGCCAACAAAGTGCTTGCAGAGAAAACGAAGGCACTGTTGTTGATCAGCTCATCTGCTGGCACACGTCTTGTCAGAGTCGGATAACATCTTGTCAGAGTCGGACAACATCTTGTCAAATTCGGATAATGTCTTCCCAGAGTTGGATGTCTTTTCAGAATCGGACAACGTCTTGTCAAAGTCGGAGGACGTCTTGTCAGAGTATGACTTCCACTCTGTTGCCTCGTCAGCTACCGCTCTGATGGTGTTCGGGGTTCTCCGATCTGACTTCCGATTCTGACGGCTTCTCCGACTAACGAGACCACTTCTTTGGTGGTCCGTGACGTCGGCAGACCATTTCTTCTCTGGTCTGCGGCACTGACGGACCACTTCTTCTCTGGTCTGCGGCACTGACGGACCACTTCTTCTCTGGTCTGCGGCACTGACGGACCACTTCTTCTCTGGTCTGCGGCACTGACGGACCACTTCTTCTCTGGTCTGCGGCACTGACGGACCACTTCTTCTCTGGTCTGCGGCACTGACGGACCACTTCTTCTCTGGTCTGCGGCACTGACGGACCACTTCTTCTCTGGTCTTGCGGCACTGACGGACCGCTTCTTCTCTTGTCTGCCGCACTGACGGACCATTTCTTCTCTGGTCTACGGCACTGTCGACCATTTCTCCTGTGGTCTGCGAGCACTAGCAGACCATTTCTCCTGTGGTCTACAGCACTGGCGGATCATTTCTCCCGTGAAATTCGGCACCAACGAATTACTTTGCTGTGGTCTGCAATACTGAGGGTCACGTTTGTGCACTGCAGCACCAGCGACCAGTTTGTATTTGGTCTGCATCATTGATGGACCACTTCTCCTGTGGTCTGTGGCACTGGCGGACCACGGCTCTTCCCGGCAGCACTGACGGGACAATTTCGCCCCGGGTCGCCACCCAGCCGACCACTTCCCTTCCGGGCGACAGAGTGTTACGCCTGAGCGTATAGATATCACCATCAGACGTGCCAGAAGCACTGCTCCGTTTGCCAGACAAACGGCGGCCCGAAACGTGGTCCCCAGCGCCAACGTGGGACCCAGCGCCAACGTGGGACCCAGCGCCAACGTGGGACCCAGCGCCAACGTGAGACCCAGCGCCAACGTGAGACCCAGCGCCAACGTGGGACCCAGCGCCAACGTGGGACCCAGCGCCAACGTGGGACCCAGCGCCAACGTGGGACCCAGCGCCAACGTGAGACCCAGCGCCAACGTGGGACCCAGCGCCAACGTGAGACCCAGCGCCAACGTGGGACCCAGCGCCAACGTGAGACCCAGCGCCAACGTGAGACTCAGCGCCAACGTGGGAACCAGTGCGAACGTGAGACTCAGCGCCAACGTGGGACCCAGTGCGAACGTGGGACTCAGCGCCAATGTGGAACTCAGCACACAACCGACTGCTCGTTACTGATGATTGCGCTGGAGCTTGAACACAAGTTACGCACATCATCTCCTGTCGGCAACACCCTGGAACATATTTGACGCTTGTGCTGTACCTAGTACTGGACGACTTGTAAACCGTGGAACATTGCCAACTTCGGAGTAGATTGTCTCATTAATTGGGAGAACAATTACTACATCGCGTAGTTGTTATTTAGGATATATGTCGAATTCGCATTGCAAAGGGTAAATATGCTTCTGTGTTTGTATTTAATTAATAACCGTAATTACTTTACGATCAGCCACAGATTGCTGCAGATCCGGACCGACCGATGTCGGGAGTCGCGCAACTCATGTCGGGTGATTCCCGACACTGGTTAGTTGCGCAGGAGTGTGTTGCGCAACACAGAGTGTTGCAGAGGAGTCGGCTGGCTTTTGGGCTGAGGCGTCGGCCCCGTCTGGCAAATGGGTTCTGGGGGCTCCACGCTGCAGCGAAACAGGCCACTCTCTGCTACACACGAATGGCAGGTCACCGAGCCCGAGCGCGCATCTTGCCGCGCGGCACGATAATATTGTCGTTGCGTGACATTGTTGGCCGTCATGCGCGTACGTTATATAACTAGAATTGTATGCATCGTTATATGTTTGATAAGTTGCGGCGGACAACGTACAATGTGCAACTGGTGAACAAGGAGCAATACATATCTGGCGAACCAGAAACAATGTACACATGGCGAACCGACCGCCCATCCAGATCGTCTGCCACGTTCCACGGCATGGAAAAGCGTGTTTCAAGCAAAATCGCTTCGAGGTATTGATCGTTAAATCCTGTTGAAAGCCTAACAGGAAGGACCCCTCGCCCCCTTTGCATCACCCACCACCTGAAAGATTTCCTGCAGAAGACACCTCTACCCGATCTTACAACAATTTGCAGCAGAAAACATTTCCTTTCAACAGGAGTAAGCTGATCCGTCTGTCAATCAACAGGGTGATGGGACCTATGTTCCAGCTCCTGTTGTGCTATTCCGATCTTCGGATGCTTCTCCCATCTCCTGACGCCCGTGACTCATTAGATTTCGACATTGGTACGGCTGGTGGCAAGGGAGCCCACTGTTTAGAGTTGCTCTTTACGATATGATGCTGAATGTACACTCGATGAGCCGAATATTATGCTGCTGAGAAGGATCGGCTTGGCCGCTTGTTTCGGCTTCTTTCTCCCACCTTCTGCACACTCTTAGGCTATCGCGCTTGTGTTCACTTACGTCAGAGGATATAGTGCACCCATCTGTCAACTTGTGTGCACTCGGAGCAACGTGCACTGTGCAGTGGTGGTCGATACTGTACATTGGTGGCCGATGCTGTGCAGTGGTGGCCGATACTGTGCAGTGGTGGCCGATACTGTGCAGTGGTGGCCGATACTGTACAGTGGTGGTCGATACTGTACAGTGGTGGCCGATACTGTACAGTGGTGGTCGATACTGTACAGTGGTGGCCGATACTGTACAGTGGTGGCCGATACTGTACAGTGGTGGCCGATACTGTACAGTGGTGGCCGATACTGTGCAGTGGTGGCCGATACTGTACAGTGGTGGCCGATACTGTACAGTGGTGGCCGATACTGTACAGTGGTGGCCGATACTGTACAGTGGTGGTCGATACTGTGCAGTGGTGGCCGATACTGTACAGTGGTGGTCGATACTGTACAGTGGTGGTCGATGCTGTGCAGTGGTGGCCGATACTGTACAGTGGTGGTCGATACTGTACAGTGGTGGCCGATACTGTACAGTGGTGGCCGATACTGTACAGTGGTGTAACTGACAGTGGTGGTCGATACTGTACAGTGGAGGCCGATACTGTACAGTGGTGGCCGATACTGTGCAGTGGTGGTCGATGCTGTACAGTAGTGTCTGATATTGTACAGTGTTGGCCGATACTGTACAGTGGTGGCGTGGTGGCCGTACTGTACGTGGTGGTCGATACTGTCGTGGTGGCCGATACTGTACAGTGGTGGTCGATACTGTACAGTGATGGTCGATACTATACAGTGGAGGCCGATACTGTACAGTGGTGGCCGATACTGTACAGTGTGGTCGATACTGTACAGTGGTGGTCGATACTGTACAGTGGTGGTCGATACTGCACAATGGTGGTCGATACTAGGCAATGTCGTCCACGATGGCTGTTCCTCGCGTCCTCTCGAAGGACAGTCCCTGTTAGACGGACGTCGGGAGTCAGCACTCTCGTCAGTGACGGTGACGACTCGATCGCAAGCCATCAGCCACCCGACGTTGGTGACTAATTGTACGTGACGACTGATGTTTTTTTGGTGCTTAGGATGATTAGTCTTTGTGTGGTGATTACGACGATTGGTCTTTTTGTGATTAGGATGATGGATCCTTGTTTGGTGATTAAGACTGCAGTGATGACGTCACACCGTACAACGCAGACCGTGGCATCGGTATCGGTTGTGGCATCGGTATAGGGTATGCCATCGATATCGGTTGTGGCATCGGTATCAGGTGTGACATCCGTAGTTGGACGTGGCATCGGTATCAGATGTGGCATCGCTATCGAATATGACATCGGAGCGGCATTTTCTGCATTGCCCCAATTACCCCAGGTTACATTTTCCGTACTCGTTACGTACGGCAAAAACCGAAATTTATCTGGCCTCAATTCCCGACCTTGACCTTCATTAAAATTTTGCGACCGGAAATGTTAGTTTTGATGATAAAACAAGAGGATCTGAGTGATGCGTTGTTGCATGTGATGCATACGTGTTGCATCTGATCCAAATGGCGGCACTTTGAAGATTTTATAATATTGTCATCTGATCCGTCCCAATTCAATGATCTTTGGTGACCCTCACCTGAAAGGTATACGAGATTGCACAAAAGATGCATGCAAAGGTGCTGACATGTTTTGCGTATCTACATGTGCTCAATCAGCCAGTGTCACGATAAGGCCCGAGGAGGAGGGCTCTCGACGTCCCGGCGGCCAGGTGAGCGCTAAGGGGTCGGTTTCCTCGGCCTATACTTTGTCACCGTTGACGACAAGCGAACAACGAAACGGTAACGGCACAAAACGTGGCCCCAGGACGTGACACAGCGTCAGAAACTTGCTTCCCAATTCACCAGTACTGAGTGTTCACACGGGAAATGCTTTCGTTCCCGGCTTCATAGCGTGCATCACTTGGATAAGTGGGCGAGAAAAAAAATCGTCCAAAGTTGAACACACGCGACATCCACAGTCGCATCCCCCACCTTCGACAGCTGTCTGCGCGGCGCCCGCGAGTGGAGGCGGCGAGAACGGGGGCGGGGCGAGCGGGGGCGGGGCGGGGGTTTACGGGCGGCCGTGTTTCATTTAGTGCGGCTGGCTGCAGACCAGGTCTGCGTCTGGCCCGCCACCAGACATCGACCGAGGTGTGGCGAGCCAGCCGGCCGACGCGTCGGGACCGACAGCGCCGCGGTGTCGCTGCCGACGGGCTGTCGGCTGAGCTCGGCCACCCATGGCGCCACGGTCGAACGGCAGCAGTCAGTGGGCCTCGCGACATGTACAGATCTCGGTTGGTTGGTTATTTTGGTTTTACGACACATCGACCGTTTGGTCATGTAGCGTCGCCAATATCTCACGCCGATTGGTCGCGGGCGAAGAGTTGCGACAGGTGAGACTCGAACTCACAACCTCTCGATTGTGAGACGAGCAACTTACCCCTAGGCTACTCGTCCCCACGTGTACAGATCGCCAGTGGCCGCTGGCAAACCGTAGCCACGGGCGAAACTGGCACAGAATAGCAAGGTTTATCTGGATTTTCAGCGACAAGAAATAATACGCTACAAAGAAAACGACAGTCACCCTCTTGCAGTGGACAATCATTCGATATTTGTATTTGCAAGCGGTGCAATTTAAGGTGAACTGGCTCACTTTTTGCGCGACTTGATTTCGTTTCATAACATGGACGTAGGTAGCCAGGGAACTAGTATCTAACTTTGGTTACGGAGAGACGAGGGTTGGCAAGAGTAACCGCCTCACCTCCACTTTGACCGGTGTCTGTGAAGGCAAAGGTGGGCGAAGCAGCCGGGGATTGCTCTTACAAATCAACACAATGTTGGTGACTCAACCCGCAATTTCCTTTATATTTCAGTGATGTCGATGTGCTGATCTAGAAAAGTGTTATGTAACACTGCTTAAAAAAGTTTTCTAAACTAACTGGAAAGTGTATTAAGCGCGTAATGCGTGCATCCAATGCGTACAATGCGTGGCTACGAAATGTGCAAAATCAGTAACTTAAGCTTAGCACATTATTGCTATTTATGTTACGCGTAATGGTATCAGGCCCGCCGACACCCGTGCTCTCTGAGAGGCATGCTACAGTTCATGACGTCATGACGTCACAAATGTCATGACGTCAGAATATCGATCTATTTTCACATTCGGCTAAGCACCTTTCCATCAATATATATTTCCAGCGAACCACACAATGCATTGAACTGCTGGCGCATTGCCAAGAGCCTTGCACTGCTAAGAGCACTGCGCTGCCAAGAGCACTGCACTGCCAAAAGCATTGCTTTGCCAACAACGCACCTCCTCTGCTCAGCGTCCGGTACAAGTGCTTTGGCTCGCGCTATCCCTGGGAACACTTCCGTCACTGGTCCATTGGCTCGCGCTGTCCCTGGGAACACTTCCGTCACTGGTCCATTGGCTCGCGCTGTCCCTGGGAACACTTCCGTCACTGGTCCATTGGCTCGCGCTGTCCCTGGGAACACTTCCGTCACTTCCATTGGTCGCTTCCCTGGGAACACTTCCGTCACTGGTCCATTGGCTCGCGCTGTCTCTGGGAACACTTCCGTCACTGGTCCATTGGCTCGCGCTGTCCCTGGGAACACTTCCGTCACTGGTCCATCGGCTCGCGCTGTCCCTGGGAACACTTCCGTGACCCGTCCTTGGCTTACGCTATCCCCAGATTTACTTCCGTGACCCGTCCTTGACACGCGCTGTCCCCAGGATTAATTCCGTGACCCGTCCTTGGCTTATGATGTCCCCAGGATTACTTCCGTGACCTATTCATTAACTTGTGCTGTACCCAGGATTACTTCCGCCAGCGTGAAAGGGCCTGGGAAAGCGACATTTCCGCCATTTGTATCCATAGTTGTACGACATTTTTGTATCCCCAGAAATGTAACATATATAGTTAATGAGCTCAGAGCAACACTCACAGCAACTAGAATGTTTAATTGGGATCATACACAACAGGATATTTCATAGACGTATTCAATGCAATCAATGCAATTGAAGCCATTACATCTTGTCACTATATGTACTCTCGTACAGCGACTTGACTGCATTACGTGAATGGATTTTGATTTTCAGTTCATTCTCTGATTGTGTTTGATGCACGAGTTTTGGCTGTCGTTATCTGACGGCCGACCGCCAGAGGCTCAGCACCAGCCGCTGGGCCGCCATTGCCCGCGGTGCGGCGTCGCTGTCAGCACCTATCGCAACCATTCATTTGTGTGCTAAATTCGCCGAATATAATCCTGGTGTGATCGGTGCCTCAATCTTACAATTGCATAGTACTGCTCCATATGTGTTAAGCTATCCAGAGCGTATTCAATTAATCCACGGTGTATTTGTTGATCTACTCCGAAGCATTATCTAAACCTCTACTCATGCTAGATGTCTTTCGAATTACTTTCAGACTTTTAGGAATTCAGTGGCGGACACAGGGGGAGGGAACTGGAGTATGTGCCCTCACGAAATGTAGCTCCCCTACGTCGAGAAAAGGCTCCCACACCCCTCCCATCTCATCCCACTCCACCCCGACAAATTTTTCAGCCAGAGGCGACCCTCTGAGAGGAAAAGGCGCCCTTCAGTGTATTCGAGTGCACGCTCTTTTTTTCAGCCAGAGATGCTAATACCTGCAGGGACAAATTACCTCGCATGACAATTCGTGGACTCGCCCCTGCAGGATTGACCGCCACATTGCACTACCCCATTTAGTGACCATTATTGCACGCCCAGAATACACATCTCGTTTAGCCGCTATCTCGCATCCCAACTCTTCGGACCACGGTCTTTCGCAATACTTTGCATTTCTTCGTGGGACAAGAAGCCAGGGCTATCACGCAAACGGTCAATTTTCGAATCAATGGTCGCAATTTTACTCAAGAGATGTCGTTAGTTCCAGCGTCCGGATTCCCAGCCATGCATCTTCGGCGTGCGCGCTGATGACACTGCGCCGCCATTATTGGTCACGCGAACGGGCATCTAGGGGCAAACTGCTCGCATGCTGAATGGCTCTACATGATATCCGACCAGCTGGAATGGAGGCTCCTTTCCGTTCTCCGCGGACGTGTACGCGAATATCACTGGTCGTTATCGCGGCTGTTCTCCGCCGTCTCGCAACGTGATAGTCCAAAACTTTGCTGTTTCCTTAGACTGAGGATGGTGAATAATGTACATGATCCTATGCGGTTCGCAGTGTTGGTAGCCATGCTATTTCTGCCTGTGAATAAATGCATGCCAGTGTAACAGGGAAGTCTTGAAAATGAGATGTTTGTCTTCAATTCGCGTGTCAAGACCGAACAGGGGCCTTACAAGATGACGTGAATTGCCTATGTTACCTCAATTGAACATAAATAACCATACATGGTGTGGTTCTACCGCACGTGCATCTACTGCAAGACTAGTCTTGACCAAACTTCCGTACGTCTTGAACGGTCTTGACCAAACTTCCGTACGTCTTGAACGGTCTTGACCAAACTTCCGTACGTCTTGAACGGTCTTGACCAAACTTCCGTGCGTCTTGAACGGTCTTGACCAAACTTCCGTACGTCTTGAACGGTCTTCACCAAACTTCCGTGCGTCTTGAACGGTCTTGACAAAACTTCCGTGCGTCTTGAACGGGCACCAACCGGGCTCGGTGATAGCGAGCCGATGGGGCTCAAGTTTCGCCAAGCCTGTGAGTGTGTGCACAACTGAAATCGTCGACTAGAAGGCCATCTTCTCTTCAAATGCCAAGCACTGGTGACGGGTACTACTGGGCCTCCACAACTAAGTTTCAAATACAAAGTACAAGATGCAAATACGTAATTTTTGTGTCTCTTTCGGAGTTTCGCTATGGATGAATGTTGCGGATTCACCAGTCCTAATCGTGCTGTTGAGACCTACACCATGCAACACACACCAACAAAAGACTGGATATTCTGTACAGGCATGGAGACGCTACTTATCAGACTCATCAGTGGACAAAGCAACTTATAATATGGGGAAAGTCTTATGGTATTATATATGTACTCACACATGTACAAGAGATAAAGGGGTAATGTGATTAAAATCTATTAAATTATTAAAGAGTTAGATCATGTCAATCTGAATGATGCCCTTCTATTTAGACTATCACAGGGGGTTATCAACTTCGGTTAGACAAATCAAGGGGTAGGACAGTTAAACGGCAACAGCTCTTCAGTCAAAGGATTGTTGATCAGTGAAATAGCCTGCCTGCTGATATTGTGGGGAGTCACTCATTGAATGTATTTAAAATAGTGTGGAAAATCATTTTAGGCTGCACAATCTTGTTTTTGAGTTCTAAGGGGTGGTGGACGGGTTGATGTCTATGCTAAGTGGGTGTGCACTGTATGGTCCCCTTTAGGTGTGCGTGGATGGAGCCTGAAAATTATTAGTGGGGCACTCAGGCCATATTTGTTTCATAAGATTAAATTAATAGGGCTGGATAGGCAAGATAGAAAGACATTGATGAGTGCGGGGGATGCTGGTCCCTGTGTTATTGTTGAAACTTGGACCCGTATTTGTTTGATCATGCTAATAAGTTGAGTATTATGCTAGCTATATAGGATACATTATAATACAAGCAATTTATTATACTATGTAGGGTGTACCTAGCAGTGGACTCAGCACCTTCCATTGAGGTGTGAAACCGATGAGATTGGCTATGATAGCGCAATGGGGCATGGTTGGAAGGATTTGGAATTGTTGAAGGTGTCTTATGCAATATCAAGTGAATGGGGTTAGATTTGTCGTTGGATAACCCTTTAACATGATTTAGTGTAAGTTGTGTACCTGAGTCAAATCAAACATGGAAATCTTGAAAGATAATAACCTCAATAAATGCTTACGAGATCACGAGGTATTGTTTGCATTTGTATTGCTTCTATTTGGGAATGTATCAAACCAATTCCAAATAATAGATTAACATTTGGTTGGAGTTAGCTTGCAGTCAGATTCAAGGAGCACTAAGGTATCATGAGCAAGAATGGAAGCAGTAAAATAACAGTGTAAAACAAAACAGCAGTAAAAGAACAGTGTAAAGATAAACACCAGATACGTGTATAAAATTTAGAACACGTCGTCGTGGAGCGTCGTGACAAACTCAACCCGTGTCCGAGAAGCGGCTCTGGTCGGCGACAGTACGTTCTAGGACGAGGCTGCCCCAGCCAGCCGCCCCAGCCACCGTTGCACGGGTAGAGCGCCGGGAGGCGTCCGACCGCCGCCTGAACAGAGACCGGGTCGCCTCAGGGGCTCGCGGATCATTCAAGGCTCCAGACACGTAGATGTTATCGCGGTGGGTGACGAAGTTACGGACACTACGCCGGCCCAGCGTTGCTACTGTCGGCGAGATATGATCGCGATGGAAGTTAATCGCATTCTCCACTCTTCCGAAGTGGCATCGGGCAGCCCCGGCCCAGACGGAGAGGCGGCACAGGATGTGTGGCAAGACGTGGGATGGAATCAGGAGTTTGCGTGCTTCGGTGGTGACAACGTGACGGATTTTGTGGAGACAGAACAAGATGGAGTTGCGTTGCTTGACAACGTGGGATGTGTGCTCTTCCCAGGATGGCGTGTGGTCGATGATGACCCCCAGCATTTTCACGAATAGCGAAGGGGATGGGACGTGAATGCCAATGTTGAGTTGGTAGGATGTGGCCGTGCCGACAAGGAGTAGGGTAGTTTTAGTGGTGTTCATCTTCAGGGAGTTGGATGTGATGTAAGTGTAGGACTCACTAGCAAGGATAGTCTTCTCCTGCCGGGATTTCATAACGGGTAAGTGGTCAGGATGTGCAGTTTAATAGCAGGGTGTCATCGGTATACGATACTATACCTCTGTATGGTGGGTACGCGGGCAAGTCATTCGTGAAGATGCTGAAGAGCAAGGGGCCGACCAGGGATCCCAGTGGGACACCATGGGATAGCGGAGGGATAAAGAGCCTCCCTCATCACCTGCCGCTGGTCAGTGTGGAAGCTGTGGAACCACCCTCGCTTCCACGCCATACCACTGCAGCTTTTTCAGGACAACATGGGCGACGCTGTCAAATGTTTTTCTCAGATCGATGGAGATGACCGAAACGATTTGGCCAGCGTCAACACGACGTGTGATTCACTCGACAGCGACGACCAGGGCGTCTTCCGTCGAATGACATGGCCTGTCGGCATACTGTGAGGCAAACATGTGATCAGTGATTAGCTAAGAGGACAGCTGGATACATACTACTTTTCACATAACCTGGAGAAGACTGGCAAGACAGAGATTGGACGAAAGCTTGGCGACATCGCTAGGCCTAGATTTGTGAAGTGCAACAACAGAGGCAGTTTTCCACGAAGCAGAGAACACGCAAGTGACGACATAAGTATTAATGAGGTGAAGTAGGTGATGCCCGATAACAGTAAAACATTTGCGGAGAGCGTGCAGTGGACGCCATCGACACCAGCCGCTCTCGACGAAGACGGGTCGCGGATGGCTCCAGATAGCTCATGGTGGGCCACTGGGTTCCATCGGAGGCCGGTGGCGGTCGCTCAAGGTAGTTGCGGTGGCATGGGGGAACGCAGCGGCTACCATCCTCGAGATCAGCTGCAATTCGTGGGCCAATGGAGGCAGTGACGATTAAGCTCGTCTATCACCGTCGACGTTAGGCCCCGCGTGACCCCTACCCCCTCCCCCGACTGGTTTGAGCGCAAAGTCCCGGATGCAGCGCCAGGAACTGGCACGGTCTGTCAGCATTTGTGCCCGCACAGTCATCCTGGCCTTTGCGAGCACATATTTCACTCGGTTACGCAGCCTCCGGTAAATTACCAAGTCATAGTCGGTGAGATAGCTACGCCAAGACTCGTAAGCCCGGTCGCGCTCACGCATGAGCTGTTGCAGGTCTTGACTGTCACCCTCCCACAGGCACCATACCCGGCGGAGTAAACGGTCTTGGCGGACGGTGCACGACATGGGCGATGTGGACAGTATGTATAGCTGCTCTGGTAATCGGCAAGCAAAGGCAATCAGAGAGCATTCACGAGCATCTGAGAATGTTTGAGTAAACAAATCAGAGAGCAATTGTCCGCATTCAGTCCCGAAAGCGCTTTTTCCAAGGCCGGTGGTTATACTAATGGGCGATCGATCTTATCTTACTATGCTGGACTCCATGAAATGCCTGACGCAGGACGACAATTGTCGCACCATACACACAATATTTATGCTACGAAGATGGCTTTGCAGCAAAATAAAGCAAACGCATGAGTGCAAAATTAGCATTTTGGCACTAATATAGTATGTTAACTTCATCACGAACTTAACTTCCTAGGGACGTAATGGTTATCTTATGTTACTTGCCGCACGAAATGCCAGAGAATGTTGCGTCAAATCGCTGACATATTTTCAAAAATGTTTCCCTGGGATGACGGAGAGTGAAGGTAGATGGTGGCTATATGTTTTACGAAACGTCGGCCGTTGATTCATGTTGCGTTGCCAATCTCTCACGCCGAATGGTCGCGGGCGAACATTAGCAACGGGAGACATTCGAACACACAATATTTCCATTCTGAGACGGGCAACTTGCCCCTAAACTGCTCGTCCCCGAGAGTGATGGTCGAAACAAGGTTTGCTTCAGACATGTTCATATACTGCCGGCAAATGTCTTGACGTTGACGAATAATATCACCAATAAAAGCAGGTCTCCACCGACGGGCGAAGCCCTAATTTAAGTCATAGTATGATGGTCAAAAGCTTGCCTTCACCGATAGGCGAAAACCCAATTTAAGACATGATGATTTCATTTTCACCCTCGACGTGGCTGTGAGTGCAACAAATGCACATTGAAGGACATGGAAAAACGTGATAGATATGCAGGTCTTTATCTTGTTGAAAAGCATCCAGTGACACCTCCAACGGGCCATTCCTTATCCGATTGTAACCACGAGTAGTAACCATCAATGTCAACAAGTACCGGAAGAACTGGATACGGAAGCGGAGGCTTGGATATCCTTCTAAGGGACAACTATCTATACGCTGATTTCATATTTCGACGAACCTGGCAATCATGCAACACACTAACGAAACACCAGACACAATACGTTAGGCATCAGACACAAAATACAAGAAGCTAACCACCTAAAGACAGTGAGGTCCCTCACTCAGGTGAGACCAACAACCCTTCCAACTGTCCGTAACTTCGTCCCACCGCGCGGATGATATCTCAGGTCATGGTAAGGCAAAGTGGCCCACAGGGAGGGCGAGCTGGCCACGGATGGGCAACATGTGACAACATGGTCAACATGTAGCAGCATGTCAAATATGTGACAACATGCTCAACATGTGGCAGCATGGCCAACATGTGGCAACGTGGTCAACACATGGCAGCATGACTAACATGTGACAACATGGTCAACACATGGCAACATGACCAACATGTAACAACATGGCCATCATGTGGCAACATGCCAACATGTGACAGCATGTTCAACATATGGCAACATGGCCAGCATGTGGCAACATGGTCAACTGATTGCGAAGCGGCCGTCAAGGGTAGTGCCCATCGAATCAGAGGCATGGCAGATGTGACGATGGTACTCGGCTTGTGTGTCGGCCACCGATTGCAAAGCGGAATCGTCCGCGCTCACGCGTGCGAGCAGAAGACGCCAAACCCCTGTGGGGTTTTCCCCGTGGGTGAAATCCCTGTCGATAGTACTCCTGTCCAATAAAGCGCCAAGCAACAGAGATATGTGATTCTAATTTCGTCCAGATTGTACCCTCTCGTCGGCAATGAGGTGACCAGGATTCGTTTCTGGATAAGCTTGTTTCGGGGTGCCGTTCAGTGGGAGTCCCCCACCGGACAGAGATGCTTCCAGCTCAGAGCGGTCGCCGACAATGCCAGCTAGTGCATCACCAACGATGCACCAACGTGTGTTCGGTTAGGAGCAAGGCACACCCAGAAGTGAATATCTTTAATGCGTGCTGCCCCAATAAGTTAGTTAGTTAAAGCGCCGGACTGTATTGAGTTCCCCTGGGCTGGAAAGACAAGGTTCGAATGCTTCACACGCACTCGCATAGCCCCTTCCCCCGGCTAGAACCATCAGTTGGCAGATGGGCCAATAATTCCGGGGACACAGCACCAGGGGGGGGGGGTGGTCGTGTCGGTGCATTGACGGTGGGTAAAGCTCTCGGTTGACATTCTACCGTTGAACTATAATTCCCGGACCGGCCGTGGTAGCGCAACGATGCGCACAACAAGCCCCGCTTGACACAGGAACCCCTCGTCTATAAAGGATCCCCAGTAGGAATTAGGACTAAAGCTTTCTTAATAAACATTGCTAATGATCTTTCATTCCCATCAATATTCCCTGAAAATCATCGTCAATTTCTCCAGATTCCGCCAGCAAAAAACGGACTATAGCACGCCCACCCACTCAATCGTTTCCATGTTTCGCAATCCTAGACTACTCAGCGAAAAAATAGCATTCCCACACTGCGGCAAGGTTGCAGTCGCAGAGAACTGGTGTGATACGCGAACATATGTCGCGATAATTAATGAAAGTGCTGACACAGTCCAGGAAAGCAAGCAAAACTTTCGGTGTTTATGATGAGACTTTATATATCCTGTTTCGTGAACGTTTTAGGGTAGTCCTTCGTTGACACTGGCTCTAGAGCTGCCCACCTCCAGCATTCAATAACGACAAGCCTCACATTATGTCCCTCGAGTTGTTCAGAAACAGAGAAGTTTTGAAATATAGTTCGGGAGCCATTTGTGTCTTACCGTATCTCATATTCTTGGGACAGCCAAACTGCGAGTTCCCAATCAGCTGACCAAAATATATCGCCGGAGTAGAGTGCAGTTGACAGTTAGACCCCGCAATTCACACCAACCCGGCGTAGTATCCCAGATTTTCTCCTAATCCATGAGGAAAATAGACTACTCGGGCGATCCGTGTCGTTGTAGGTTACTTCATAGGACGGTAAGCGTGCAATTCTGCCCAACAACTATTTTTCCGAATATTTGCTTCCACCTGGTGCCACATAAACCTTGATGATGGAAAACAAGTCAATCCAGTCTGAAATCGCACAGATCGTCCATGCCTGGCATAACAAGGTTCGCCTACAGCAAGCACAGTCCCGTATCAGTAAGGGAACGCTCGCATCATGGCGGCGGAATACATATGAACATTGCCAGCAAGGACAGGGTCATGGCAGCGGAATACATATGAACATTGCCAGCAAGGACAGGGTCATGGCAGCGGAATACATATGAACATTGCCAGCAAGGACAGGGTCATGGCAGCGGAATACATATGAACATTGCCAGCAAGGACAGGGTCATGGCAGCGGAATACATATGAACATTGCCAGCAAGGACAGGGTCATGGCGGCGGAATACATATGAGCATTGCCAGCAAGGACAGGGTCATGGCAGCGGAATACATATGGCATTGCCAGCAAGGACAGGGTCATGGCAGCGGAATACATATGAACATTGCCAGCAAGGACAGGGTCATGGCAGCGGAAATGAACATTGCCAGCAAGGACAGGGTCATGGCAGCGGAATACATATGAACATTGCCAGCAAGGACAGGTCATGGCAGCGGAATACATATGAACATTGCCAGCAAGGACAGGGTCATGGCAGCGGAATACATATGAACATTGCCAGCAAGGACAGGGTCATGGCAGCGGAATACATATAACCATTCGAGGCACCATTTCTGAGTCGTGCTTACACCCCGACTGCACTTCGTGCTAAGAACAGTAACACAAACATTGGAAAGAGGGGAACGAGAGGATACTTAGACCTATCCTTCCTTACATATAACGCCGTGGGCTTCGTGTTTGATGGCAACACGTCTGGGAAGGACTCGGCCTTCTGATGTGACACTGATGAATGTCTACGGTGGGGGTGCACGTCATTGGTGCTGCCACCGCCGCCGACGCTCATCCATCTATGGGACCCACCCATATATTCACCATCTAACACGACACCACCACTATCCACTTCCCCCCCCCCCCACACACACACGCACAAAATCGACGTTCTCGAAACAGCCAGATGCTTTGTTTATTGTTTGTTTATTGGTTGGTTCACGACACACTTTATGCACATTCACGGCTAATGGCGCCGCCCACGCTGTTTCGCCGGTGGGCCGCGGGATTGGGAAATGTCCGGGGGGGGCTAAAGTAAAAAAGGAAAATTTTTTTTCCTTTTACCCCACCCCCTTTACTCCCCCCCCCCCCCCAAACAGCCAGATGCAAACGAGGATCAAGGAATATCCTAGTAAATTTTGGCAGTGATGTTTCTAATAGCTGAATACTTGCGTTGAATTCGAACCAATTCAATTGATCCTTAAAACTACCCCTTTAAGCATTTGCTCCTTTCATTCAACACGAACATTCGGTCCCTAACAATAATGCACACAAAACTAGTTCACCCACGGTTTCCCCTCCAGTGTTACGTAGGCATTTCGCGTGTTGTACTGCCTTTCACTGGGGACTTGGTTAGTCCCTAAATGCATATGAATTACACGCTAAGAGGTCCTGTCGGTAAAAGGCCGACACACCTCCCCTGAGTGCATGAGTTGTGTTTATTTTAGCTGGTGCCCTCAAGGCTTGGCAAAACTAGGCGGTGAAAATTTTCGTCAGCTCTGTGCGGCTTTTTAACTGGACTCGGGCATAAATGACCAACTTGCCTTGCCTCGCCTAATTGACCCTATGCCTGCCCTTACACATTCAAACTTTCGACCGGGAGCGGTATTGATGGTGGACAAAGTTTCTTACGGACCGTAAAATATGTACCCTGGCATAATACCATAATGATGGTCTGTAACTGTGGGTGCTGAGACTCGGTAAGCCAGCCGACCTACCGTGCCCCGTAAATGTCGCGCCAGGTACTTTTCCGTCCGGCGCAGGCCGCGCGGTCACCGGCCGCCGTCGGAATTCAATCAGTGCTTTTCGGGCCGATGCCCGGCAACCGTGACGTGTGCTTTGGTCACCCGGTCGCGGTCGTACCCAACGAACCACCCGCGCTAGTCAGAGCTCTCTGTACTGTCGAGCGGTGCGGGCCTGTCGCGCGGTCGGTCGCGTTCATACATTAATAACTGTAGTTCGGCCTCAAAATTTAGAACTGGGATCAATTGCTATCGGCTGTCGCCCGGGAACATTATTGCGTGCGTACTTCCTGTATGCGAGTATTGCCGCACTATTACCGAGTATTCGCTCTACCTTCTGCACAATATATCGTGCAGAGAACATAGAACTTTCGCAACCGGAGTGGCGCGGACGCGAGGTCGAAACCCCAGACTACTTCCGCCTATATCGAGTCGCAAAAGACTTCTACAGGGCCATGTCTCGCCAAATGCCCTCTCCGAACAGTCTTGCTACCCTATCCTCCCCTAGTCAGTTGCCGGGGGTTGTGGAACGCCTAAATCCCCCTCAGCCAACGTTAGAATCACACGGACGTGGATCGGAGATTAACGGAGGGGGAGGTGTTTCCTTTTGGGCCGTGGTCGGCCTCTCCTTAAGTCTAGCGCCAGACGTCCTTCGGACCACCGCCACACCACGGTGCATATCGATGCCGCCACCATACCTCGGAACTTACTTCGTGCTTCCGTCCGAAGGCCTATCGGCACCCTAGACCATGGGACCAGCGGGAATTTGCGGTCCAGAGTTATCTGAGTTTATCAGATGCCCGGCTGGCAGCTGCCACTTAGAAACACCTTCCAGGAGTAACGATCACAAGAGTTTGTCATTGTGCTCTTTCGTCATGCCACCCCTCCCCCCTCACTCTCTTTATAAAGGGAAGGTCAAAAGCCACTCGCAGTCGGCGCCCGAGGACATCCCTCCCAAAGGAGGACAGCTAGCGGGCTGTCTCTCTCGCTATATCTGTAGGTGCCGTCAAACTCTTCTCGAGGCCATTCCTTATCTGTTGCAAATTCACCAGAGTGAACAAGAGGGACCGTGCCGGAGACAGACAGATGTTTAAGATGTTTAGACCGAGATCGGGCACTAGAGCACGGGCTCAAGACCGGGACCATGGTCGAAGTCGAGACGGTGACACAGAGACTGGCAAAGATTTGGACTGTGAGCAAGGTTGAGGGAGTGAACGATATACTGACCTATACCGAGATCGAGATTGCGGAAGTGGCATAGACCAAGATCAATATCAACCGAGAACGAATGGCGGAAACCGAGATCGAATGGCAGAAGCCGATATCGATAGCTTGACCATGCCAGAGACGGACAGATAAACTGGGACTTAGCATTCGCCCCAGAGTGAGAACAATACAGTGATAGAGACAGGGAGATATTTAGACTGAACTCAAGAGACAGACCGTTACGACGTCAAGTACAGATAGTTAGCTAGACCATGATGTAGACGAAGACATATTTAGAGGGAATTTTGCAACAAATGCCTTCCGATCAAAATAGGCTCTTCATAATTTTGTCATTATTGTACTACAACTTAGGTTTAGGCCACTATCCGGGCTTTCTCGTTGATCTTGACACCAGCTGCGTGCTCGCAAACTTCATCATATTGCATTTGCACTGCCGAATACCATGCACCGAGCCAGAAAGCGAGTCTGGTAAATTTTAGCGTAGGTCAGGCCAGAGAGGCGAAATCACAACTGGATTTATTGTATTATGTATTTATTTAAAATCACCAAGTGACATCAACTCCATTCACTGCCACCGCCACCCACACTCCCACTCACTCCTACGCTAAAATAGAAAACAGGAAAGACACCTGCTCTCTGGGGCGACAACTATCTCTGTTTACTTACCTGCGTACAAATGGCGTACACACACACACACACGCACACACACGCACACACGCATGCACGCACGAACGCACGCACGCACGCACGCACGCACGCACGCACGCACGCACGCACGCACGCACGCACGCACGCACGCACGCACGCAAGCACGCACACACACACACACACACACACACACACACACACACACACCACACACCACACACGCACACACACACACACACACACACACACACACACACACACACACACACACACACACACCACCAACCCACCCACGCACACGCACACACACACACACACACACACACACACACACACACACACACACACACGCACACACACACACACACACACACACACACACACACACACACACACACACACACACACACACACACACATCCCCCTAAACACGCGGGAAGTCGCCGGCTCCGGTGAGGTTGGCTGAGCTGGGACGGTGGAGATGACGGTCAATGCAAAGCAACACTCGCATGGTGCAAAGCAACACTCAAATGGAGATGTATGGCGGGTGGCCTCGGCTCGGTTCTTCGTCTCCCCCATCCGATAGTGTCGCCATCGTGGCCCACCGAGTGACGTCCACGAGAGTGTGCCGACCCGCCGTCCACCCCTACTCGTCCGGCAGGGTCCTGTCTGCACCGTAGCACGACCAATACTTCCCCTTCGTCCTCCATTTCCTCCGGCTTCATGCACTCTCTTTCTTCCATATTTTTTATTTCAAGCGAATGCTCTACAAATGTGTGGATGTCCAGCGTCCTCTCCCGCTTCCGTCGCGGGCCGGCCAGCTCTGCTCGATTTTTTTAATGTTAGCATTTACTTGCTCGTTCGCTGGAGTTTTTTCCTTTGCAGTTGCGACGTACGGTTTGGCTTGCGACGGTCTCGACTCCAGTTAGTTTCAGGCGTTCCGTTTTCGTCGATGTACGGCTGAAAGACCGTCTCTGACGGAAGGAGGAGACTGGAAATGGGCGTCACAGGCCGAGGTGTGGTTGATGGGGTGGAGGTGGGCTGGACTATCAACCCTGCCCTTCCGTTGTTCCGGCCGGAAGCTGCTCAGCTGCGGCGGGAAGAGGGACGTTGCCAGATATCGCAACACATTTCAGCTGTGAATTAATTTCTGCGCGGAACTTAGTAATACTACTTGTTCCCATATGGTTATTTATTATCTTTGAGAATTACGGATGTGTACTGGTCAATTAATCCCGTATTTTTTTTCCTGGGTTAGTTCCGTAACCGGAAATTCCGCGAGTGGTCCGCCGGGCGCGACATCTACCGGCAGTAAGCATAGATCGTAGTAGTAGTTCGATGCCGCCAAAGGTGGCGGGAACAGCCCGCTGAGTTGCGCGCCGCGCCCCAAGGTGCAGGCTGAGCCGTCACCACTTAGCGTCTCGTAGCAATGCTAATAACCATTGTCCTCACGGGAATATACTATTCTCATCAAGAAGCGTGGCCGAGCCTTAACGACGGGCCGTTTCATACTTGCGTCTGGGACGTGTCCGGCGTCCTCTCGGTTCGTTGTTTTGACGATTGTTGGCCTTTGCACCACCTGCAGACTCCCGTTTCATTGGCCTGTTTTATTGTTGGCGTCAGAGGAAGCTGCGATCTTGACATGTGGAGGTGGGGGACACCCGCCCGCGTGGCGCGAGGGACGGTTTTTGGTCGGCCGTCCGAATATCTTCTTGAAAATGAAAACTTCACACAATATTAAGTGGATAGTTAAGTGGCCATTCGCAACATGCGTCCACGGAATCAAAAGTGAAGTACATTCGTAGACCCTTATTTCACATGGGATTATGCCCAAAGTTATTTTGTCCTAACCACCACGATTTGATATTCTAGGTTGTGTCTCTTTCACTTCAGGAAAAGTAGGACACATCTTCATTGATTAAAGGAACGTACTGCAAGCTTGTATTCATGCTCGTCAAAGTAAATGTGGAAAACGAACCTGTCTGTAATGGTGGTACCCTGGATTATACACTGCCAGGATGACTGCTTGGAATGGCAGTCCCCAGGATTATACACTGCCAGAATGAATGTACCGATTTTGTCAGCTTACTGATTGCAGATGATAAAATCTTCGATCAGTAAGCTGACATTGTTTGCGACACATTACGGCATATGGCAAACATACACACATAGCACGCATCTTGATTATCTTGCGTCGTAATAAATGCCAATATGATTTAAGCTCTTTTTAAACATCGTGCAAATCCGCTCTCTGACACTAGACTTGGAATTCGATCGTCCAGTGCCTGTCAGGAGAGTTGCTGGTGGTTTTTCCCGCCAGGCCCCCACTGCCGGGATGGCACCTCATAGCCCACTGCTCACTCCCATTTCACGTAAGGCTGTCATTGCCCGCTTGAACTCAGCGCTCGTTTTTGCACAACCCGAATGTTTTCCAGTCGAACAGATCACATCAAGCTCCTGCAATGACATAATTCTGATGCGGCTATCTGCGTTTCTTTCTCTCTGCTGGATTTGTCCGGCACCGCCTGCCACCTGGGACCGCTCACGCACTGCACGAAGCGTTCGCTCTACCGCAACGATTACCTTCGTCAGTTGTGACGTCATGCCGATGAGGCCATCAGCTGATGACTGGCGGGAACACGCTCCCCGTGGGCGGCGCACCGGGGCCGGGGCTGTGCCGAGCGTAGCGCCCGGCGGGCCTATAGCGTGGATCTCCGCCCGGCCGGGCCGCTGGTATGGATCACCGCCCGGCCGGGTCACTGGTATGGATCACCGCCCGGCCGGGCCGCTGGTATGGATCACCGCCCGGCCGGGCCGCTGGTATGGATCACCGCCCGGCCGGGCCGCTGGTATGGATCACCGCCCGGCCGGGCCGCTGGTATGGATCACCGCCCGGCCGGGCCGCTGGTATGGATCACCGCCCGGCCGGGCCGCTGGTATGGATCACCGCCCGGCCGGGCCCCTGGTGGGATCACCGCCCGGCCGGGCCTATAGCGTGGATCACCGCGTCACCGTTGATAGTGGTTGCCCCTCGGGTCCAGTGAGAGCTGCTGGTCAGAGCCGATCACGGCTGTCTCCCGGGTGGAATAGGCTGACAGCAAGACGGATCGCCGGACCGCCATGAGACTCCTTTCCCCTCCAAAGTGTCCACTATATTTTACCAGACGATGTGAACTCGCAATCTTTGGTTTATCACCACATGCACGCATATATATATATATATATATATATATATATATATATATATATATATATATATATATATATATATATATATATGTATATGTGTGTGTGTATGTGTGTGTGTGTGTGTGTGTGTATGTGTGTGTGTGTGTGTTTGTACATGTATGTATCCATGTGTACACTCGACTTGATCCGTGTCTATTTACGCTCGCCTGGGCGTCCGATGATCATAAGTAGTGCATGCGCCCTGAATTGTGAGGAATCAAATCCCCCCACCCCTGTCGAACATTCCCGCTAACGTTCTGATGTGTTGAAATATTACATGATTACGTAATTTTCAATTAATGTTATTTGATCAGTTATACGCCTCTCAGCAACACAAGCGCATGAGTTAATTGTTCACGATGGGACAGGTTTGATCGTTTGATAATGACAACATTATCAAACGAACCTCGAAATTCCACCTTAGATTAAAAATGTGGAAAAATGAACGAAGCAGTTCCAGAAGTGACTATAAACAATGTCTCACAAATTATCAGCAATTATCTATAAAAATTGCTGAAATAAAAATAAACTGGCTTAAAATGTACCACATTTCATACCGCGCCGGCGTGCATGACCCCGACCTGCCACACCGTGCCGCCGGCGTGACGTGACCCCGACCTGCCACACCGTGCCGGCGGCGTGACGTGACCCCGACCTGCCACATCGTGCCGGCGGCGTGACGTGACCCCGACCTGCCACACCGTGCCGCCGGCGTGACGTGACCCTGACCTGCCACCCGTGCCGGCGGCGGCGTGCCCCGCTGCCACACCGTGCCGGCGGCGTGACGTACCCGACCTGCCACACCGCGCCGGCGGCGTGACGTGACCCCGACCTGCCACATCGTGCCGCCGGCGTGACGTGACCCCGACCTGCCACATCGCGCCGGCGGCGGGGCGACGATAATACCCGCTCAAACATACAATGTCCTATGTGCTCAGAAACCGCACGCCACAGTACTGATGTGGATTGCCGTTCGAATGACGAAGCCAGCCCAAGTCCAGCCGTTCTTGAGATAAGCAGGGAGGAAATTTTTTGTCGCCTTGCGGTTAACCCGTCCCGTCTCGGGGGGGTCTTCAACCCCCCCCCCCTGAGGTTTTTTTACGGATAGCGGACGAACGGCGCGCGGCAGCGCGCCCAAATTTGTCATACCTTCCCCACATCAGTTTGATATTATGATTCACAATTGTTACGTCAGGTCATCAATGGTCAACGCGTTAGTCAAGTCCAAGTGAGGTCACCTCCAAAATAGTTCAACCAGTCGTCACGCTTTAACGGATGCAGATATTTTAATGAAACTTACAGCGTTTGCTTATCTTTATGGATGCAACAAAACCTATGAGTGGAATTCTTCTCTTTTTTTTTCGTTTTTGACTGCATATAAATGTTGCGTATTTGCCAAATTGCAGTTCAAATATAGGATTCTGGCTAAAGTAAGCATTTTTTATCGGGGCAAGTTGACTTCCAACAACGTTTCTCAGTCTGCTCTACCCACTGGAAAAGGAAAATAAAAAACTTGAAAACTCAAAGTTTTGAAATTAAAAAAAACAAATTTTTATGGGGGCCAAAAATTATAGCCCTGGTCGATTTCGCTGTCCTTTTTTCATTCCAAATAAATTTTGTTTTTCATATATCCCCAAAATGAACTCCTCAGAGTCAAAAACATAATGTAAGTCGTGGAAAGTCGTGAAAATCTATCCCCCTGGTGACGTCAGTTTTGGGGTGAAATTGTTTTGGAGGGTGGAACCGGACCCTACTCGTCGAGCGCTTTCCCATGACACCTCTTTCGTTTACGTGCGATGCTCAGTTTGGATTTTAGAGGGGGGTTACAATTCGCCCCCCCCCCCCGAAACGGGGTGTGAGGATCTGACCGGAAAGACGGAGCGGGTTAATAGAGTGCGGCTGTGGATCACGATCGGTGCCCGGCTAAGCCCAACTACAATGCTGGGCTAAGCCCAAATAATCAATCAAGGAACAATCTCCACTTGTCCGTCGATCCCGCTGCACTCGTAGATTTTGCGGAGACCGCAATGGACCCCCAACCTTCTTCAGACGGTATGCTCGTCTCTTCCCTTTGAAGCTGACGCGTCCATCGTCCCACCGACCTGATCCGCTCTCGTCGACCCGATCTGCTCTCGCTTTCTCCCGAGCTCCGACCATCGAGGTGGCACAGGGTGACATTGGGGACTTCTTTCCAGCACCCATTTGCCGCCTTCCTTGTCCTCTTTGGGCGCCCGCCCAGCCCCGATGTATCTACCCCGACTATTATTGACCTCCGCAGCCCGAGGGCGATGGTGTCAACCAACACAGTTTCAGGGCTTGTATTGCCCTGCAATGCACCACCATGGACGATGCCATCGCCGCACTGTGCTGTGTCGGCCTGCGGGAGCTCTCACGACTGAGGTTGACCTTCAGCACGTTTTTTGCCTGCTCCCAGTGCCAGTGATGGCTCCACAGGATTCGAAGAGCGAGGACATATATTGCTTCAATGTTCGTCTTCTCCTCGGCCTACGTTCAGCCTATTCCCTATTCGACGACATCTTGAAAATTTTTGCGACCACTATGTGATGCCGACGGCCAGCTCCTCCTGCGTCTACCAATACCTAGATTACGTTTTTCCCTCCCACCTAGTCTCCCAACTGCCTTGACGCTCACAGCCGCTTGCTCCGGCTCTTCGCCGCCTTGCTATCCTTGTTTCCGCCGGAAGATGTATCCGTGACCGAGATAACACTGCTGGGTTACGTCACTGGCACAGACGATCTTATCATCTCATTCCCCTTGCCTAAACGTTAGGCCATCTGACCAGCCTTGACGTCGTCCGAAGCTCCCGCATGGTGCACAGAAGCCCAGAGTAAGCAAACTAACAAACTGGAGCAGCCTGCCAAGTCCCACGGGAAAATCTGTCCACGCCACGGAATGGATACCGGCGCCGCGGTGCCCGTTCGGTCGCCTGCTCAACAAGGCACGCTTCGTCACACGGCCGCACCGGCTGACTGGATGACCGCCGGCGAGGTCACCAGCCTCGACGACGAGGACAGTGTCGCTGTGCTGCGACACCGAGCGTACGCGAGCCTCTGCTCCACCATCACCCGACCGCCGCCACTGGTCTCCCTCTCGCTACCGACACCTCTCGTCTCCGCTTCGACGACACCAGTGGCACCACTCGGTTCAGTCGCAGCTGGCCACCCCGAGTGCCCCGCCTGACGTTGAGCAGATCCTGGCTGGAGACGGTGCCTTTCGTTGCGGCGTGCCTGGTTTGGAGGTCCTTCTGGGCTGGGCTCCGCATCACCTTCCAGGGCGACAACAGCGGCGTGGTGGGCATCTGGATCCGCAGCTGGTCCGAATACAGATCGGTGGATGCGCCTTCTCTGTCAGGTCCTGTTCACGGCGGCCCTCACCACTTCCATGTGCACGTCGTGCGCGTGAATGACCGTGAAAACATGCTGCCGATGCACCATCCACCACAACGCAGAAGGCAACCACGTTCCTACCAGCCAATCCTGACGCCGCGGCTTTGGAGGTACCTGGCCCGATCAAGTCATGGCAGCGCCTCCGGCGACTTCCACAGTGGGGTCGGGCCTGAAGCGAACCGCAGCAGGGCGCGTTCAAGCGCAGCCGCAACAGTCAGAGTGTGGCAGGACCAGAACACTCGGGATCGTCGGATCGAAGACAGGAACCGGCGGAGCATTGAGGGCGCAGTCCGGGCGTGCGGAATCGTGGCCAGGTGTTGGTCTATGGCGGACGTCACCTCTGTCTCCGCACAGCTCGCCGTCACACGGGACTGGTCTGTCCTCGCTGGCTACCGGCTCCGCCGCAGAAACCCCTCTGCCGGCCTGCTGCCCATGGGCAGCTGGCCGATGGCGTGATATATGCTGATGGCGATGATATATGCCGATGGCGATGATATATGCCGATGGTGATGATATATGCCGATGGCGATGATATATGCCGATGACGTGATATATGCCGATGGCGATGATATATGCCGATGGCGATGATATATGCCGATGGCGATGATATATGCCGATGGCGTGATATATGCCGATGGCGATGATATATGCCGATGATATACGCCATACACCATCTGCCGGCATGTCACATAGCCGTCACCTCTCACGTGGCATATGGGTATCGGTCGTTGGATCTTTCCCACTGTCTCCCTGTTCTAGGTACTTTCTGTTCAGTTTCATGTCCTCTCGAGTCCATGTTTTTGTTTCCCATCTTTGCAGCTTTCTGGTGGCGCACTCTCGAACACGCTATTACCCTGCATCCTCGTTGGTTCCTTCTTTTCTTTCCTTCTTTCCTTCCATCGCTGCTTCAGTTCTGTCTAGTTCTTTTCTTCCCTGACTATGTTCTGGCTCCCTGTCTGTATTCCCGTCGGCGATGAGATTCTTCTTGGTCTCGAGACCGGTCTCCTGTTAGCCATGAGATTCATTGTGGTCCCATGGCCGGTCTCCTGTTGGCCATGAGAACCCTCTGCAGCGTGCGCGACGGAGATGCCGCGCCGTTTTCGTAGCTCCCCCAGTTGAGCCGTGGCGTCCAATCGGCGGCTGTTGCTGCTCGCAACACCAGCGGGTGCACGAGACAGCTAGCGCGCCGGCAACAGTCCCGCACTCGGCGGCGCCCGACCTTTCGCCGGCCGGCCGGCGCCCCCGAGGCGCGCAGGGCCGCCGTCGAGTCGGCTGCGCCTCGTTCGCTGTCGACCGCCGCCCGATTCGGCGGCGGCGGCACCGATCGGGCCGCCGGCCGTCGACGGAGCCGCTTCGCGCGGCGGATTCGGACCGCCGGCCGGCCACGGACACCCGCGTGTCGCGCTCTATTCGCGGCGGCCGCGCCTACCGTGCCGGCCGCCAGTTCACGGCCGCCGGCGGTCGGCTACGTCTTCGGCGCAGGTCGCGGCCGCTGTCGATCGGCGCGCGGCGGACGGCGCCGGCGGCGGCGGCGCGCAGGCGGCGCCGCGGCCGCGTCGGCGGCGCCAGTGGCGCGCCGGCGGGCGGAGTGAGAGAGGTGGCGGCCGCGGCGCGCGCCCAGCAACGATCGGCCGGCGAGAAGTGCCGTCGTGCCGGCGGCTGTCATGCGACGGCAGCGTGCGCGCGACAGCCGCAGCGCCGAGTCGAGCCGCCGCGCTGCCTGGTAGCGGCTCTGCTGGCGCTGTTCCGCCAGCTGTTGGCGCGGCTGTGTCGGCCTCTGTTCGCCGTCGCCGTGCGATTCTGCCGGAGGATGGTGAGTTTGGCGGCCGGCCGACGCCGCACCATGCTGGCGTAGGTGCTGGTGTTGGTACTGGTGCTGGTGCTGGTGCTGGTGCTGGTGCTGGTGCTGGTGCTGGTGCTGGTGCTGGTGCTGGTGCTGGTGCTGGTGATGGTGCTGGTGCTGATGTTGGTGCTGATATTGGTGCTGATATTGGTGCTGGTGCTGGTGCTGGTGCTGGTGCTGGTGCTGGTACTGGTGTTGGTGCTGGTGTTGGTGTGCGATGTCGGCTACCGACACGTCCGGCCATCCATTACACATTACTTCCCCGTCGCCGACTCAGCGGCGCGTGTCCTGTGTCTGGCAACTGACGCGGTACTGGGTTCAGCGGTGGGCCCGGCCGCATCCTTCCGGGCGGATCCCGTTGTGGATTCGGCCTCGGATCCGGTCGCAGGTCCAGTCACGCGTCTCGTGACGAATCTGGTCGTGTGCGTCCAACTATGGATCTTGCCGCGTGCGCTCCACAAATAGCCCGGCGGTGGTTCAGCTGAGTCGGTCCCCCGACGCCCTTCCACAAGTGACCGATCCAGTCGCTGGCTCTGCTGGATGTTCTGCCCGGCGGCTTACCACTGATCCAGAGCGGTGTCCAGCTGCGCGAATCGTGTCCAGCTACCGTGCGCATGCTACGACCGGTGCACACGTGGGTCCAACTGAGGACGATGCCTTGTTTCGTAAAACGGACCCAAATGGGACCCAGGAGCGACGACAAGCTTTGGGCGAGGTAGGATTCGTCAAGTTATAGGAAGTTGACGTCTGTTGTAAGGCGCTCTCCACACGTCAGGAGACTCATTTTTGTTGACGAACGCACCGGCATAGGAGACCGAGAAAGCGAGATCCTGAGTCAATCAAGTGAAGTAGTATTTGAATATCTCATAGCACGTGAATTAAACAAGAGCAATGGACTGTGCTGCTGTACCAACCATGCCAAAAATCAGTAGTCTTGTCGGTAACTTTGTATTTCTATGTGAGTGTGCAATTATATACTACAAACAAACTTAGTTCTTTACCAAATAAATTTGCACAGCAATGCTTCCTTCATTATTACTTGCTTTACGCCTTCTCCATCCAAGAGAAGCACCAAAAGCACCATTAGCATGTCCAAGTGTGACTAACAACAACTAGACTTCTCTGACCAATCAATCTGCAGTCAATGGCAAGTCATATAGGAGATGATTGAGCGAGCCTGGGGAAGGGGGTGGTAGTTGGGGTTCGGAGAACTGGGAGAGTGCCGTTGCTGGCGTGGCATAGGCACAAAACCATCTCATAAATATCTGCATAGCGAAGTACAAGTGAGCATCAGCACGCGATCGCCTCACTTTCCCTGTCGTCCACTGAAAGTATATTCAGATATTCAGATTCGTTGAATTTTTAGCTAGTTTTACTCCTCGGTGGCATGTAAACCTCGGTTTATTGTGCAAGCTCATAGATCGTATGTTTCTTAAGTTCTCAGGTCTAACGTGTTCATTGAGTTAGAACTTCAGAAGTATCGCTTAGTTTGCTTTTTTTCCTCTGCCAGGTACGAAAAGCAAGTGGGTCCGGAACAGCCTCCTCAGGTTAACACTACCAGAGGATGCTCTCCAATCGTAGCGTACACTAGAGAGCGGAAGGAATTTACTCAGACCAAGATCTCGGAATATAATGGGTACACGCATTTCCAGCACAGTGAAGAGTTTCCAGAGCCCTCCAGCATGATGCTGGCGGAATCATTGATCGCGACAGTTGTATATTGGTGAAGGTAACCCGAACAACATCTGTCACTAGCGGAATTTTGCCCGACTTTATTTGCCATCTGGAATTATTTCAACAGCTTTCCACAGTTATAGCCAGGTATCGCTAAAGACACTACGAGAATGCCGATTGAACTGTGGCTCCTGGCTGGTTTTTAATACTGGATTAAAGTTATCGATATTTCGAACAGGGAGCAATAATTTGTTCGTCATAGAGTGAATCCACATGCAAAACCATCAGTGCTTGTTATCGATATTTCCTGTTAATAGGAATATAAATAGGTTAATAGGTTCATTATTAGGTAAGTGTTCAAATACGTTGCGATTCCATAGCATGCCAGTCGCCCTCATTCTGCGGTCTTATCCCATGGGCTATTACTTAGATTAGGGCTGCTGTTGCAGTACGTTGCGGTTGTAATTCCCTGGGTCCGGACAGTGCTATTTCCGGAGCCGCTAATGTCACGCGGTTTGCCACACCACAATGAGTGAACCATACGCTTGCGACCCTTGCATGTCGGACTATCGATATGTGGACGCACATACACACACATACACCTACACACATCCACACACATATATCGTGATGTGTGCAGCTAGGGTTAAATATATATACATATATATATATATATATATATATATATATATATATATATATATATATAATATATATATATATATATATATATATATATATATATATATATATATATATATATATATATGTATATATATATATATATATATATATATATATATAATATATATATATAAATATATATAAATATATATATATTATATATATATACGTTTGAATTATGAGCAACATGTAAAATACACAAAGGAATAAATGAAGTGAGTGAAGGAAGCAAGTTGCGAAGTATTGTCTTGCACATTTCTCCAGACATAAATGACTAGTCAAGTGCCGAATCCGGACCTGCTCACCACAATTACGTTTTCCTTCCGAAGAACCATTGCCGTCTTATGATGATGCATCTTAATCGCGCATGCCATGGTGAAAATGCACCCCAGTAAAAACATTTATTTTCTTACTAGTGGCTTCGGTTTTGGTAGCCGGCAGCTCTGCCGGGCGTCGCGTCCGTCACATCGAACGCTGTCAACGTCCACAGTGTCGGATCGTTGGAGCATTGCGGGTCAGTATCGCAGGGTGGCCCGTGAACGTCCGTGACGTAGGCAACCAGACTGACATCGTCTTAGCATCCGACGCACGAGCATGCTTTCACCCATCACGTGCAGCTCCGGCAATGAAAGTAGGTTTGTGTGGCCTATGCGTTGCCGCGCCCCACGCGTTCATTGCACTGGTGCGCAATAGCGCAACGACAAGACATCATTCCGTTCACGATCGTGCGTGTGTAGACCATCGTTCTGCAAGCGATGTGCTGCGTGCAGCGACATCACAGCAATCAGATGTGATGCGATACGTGTGGTCACCGTCCGACGTCTCCCACGTCGACGTCGAGAGATTCGATCACTGCCGTATCGCGGAAGCTTGCAGTCGTGCTGGACACATTTTCATTCCAGCGGTCGCATCTGCCCATGAGAAAGTCGGCTGTTTGCAAATAGTGGCGGCTGAAATCCGCTCGCCATAAGCGCAAGCATGTGTGCTTCATGTCTGCACGTCTCTACTCTGGCACTGAATTGGTGGAAACGAACACACTGTGAAGGTTACACTTGCTTGTTAGTTAGTTATGTGGGTTTAAGGGCGCTGGCATTTGCTTGCCGTGCACCTAAGTCTAAACTGCTGCCATCATAACAGCACTAGCACCATCAGGTGCGACGGACTTGACCGCCATCTTGACTGTTCGGTGTCGCCCCACCACACGCGTACTACGCTCCACCTTACGTGGTCGCTACATTCGGTTTTCTTCCGCTGCATCGCGTGACCTTGACGCACGATCCTGCCGACGTGACCTTGACCGCACGCCCAGTCCCGCCGGGCGGCCGGTCTCCGATGTTGAGGTCAGTTGTCGCCCCCGGGAAGTGATCAGGTGTGCCCACTTTGGCGGCTTCTGAGCCGGTGCACTGCCCGCGAATCTGCGCAGGCGGCAATCAAGCCGGCCGTGCTGATGCCGTACAACATCAGCAGTGAAGCCTCGCTGCGACGAAGCCTGCCGACCCACGCCAGGCTGCGGCGGGGCTCTCCATAGCTGTTCATGATGGCGGCTGGAGGAGTGGACTCGCAGACACGAGGCTTTCAGTTCCTGCTGATGAATCTGTTCTGCATATTTCGCACCAATTTTAGGTCGAGGTTATTGAAGGTCATTGATTTTGGTTGGGTTACAAGGAGTAATGCTCTAAATTATTCAAAGTACCGCCATTCAGAGTATTTACAACATATGAACACCAACTTCAATTTATGTGGTTAGTTCACTAAAGCGAGCAAACTGCTACCTCGAAATTCTATTTAAGGACACTGGCGTCTAGCCAGATCGTCTTCCACATTTTCTTTAATAGCATGGGGTGTGGAAATTTTAATTTGGGATAATTCGCATACCCAAGACGGTAAA
The DNA here is from genome assembly GCA_034440575.1 of Imbricaverruca yamaguchii. Classification (NCBI taxonomy): domain Eukaryota; kingdom Metazoa; phylum Arthropoda; class Thecostraca; family Neoverrucidae; genus Imbricaverruca; species Imbricaverruca yamaguchii. The sequence continues at coordinate 173,493 of JAOTOL010001339.1, forward strand.
TAGCATATCATAAGAATTCTGCTTTAAAGCAAGTGTCAACAAGTAATTGCATCGGGTCAAATTAAGTATTTTGTGTATTTTACACAATGCCATCGTATACAGGATGTTGCTGTTGTGCGTGAAATCATATCTGACTTCAGTTTCAGCGACACCTAGGTAGTGCGACATGAATTTGGATGACCACCCAATGACCTAAATGACTTGACCTTGTGTAATCTGACCTGATTTAACCTGATTTGACTTTTCTTTTAGATGTCTTTCCACACGCACACCCACACACATGCATATATTCATGCAAACACACACACACACACACACACACACACACACACACATATATATATATATATATATATATATATATATATATATATATATATATATATATATATATATATATATACATATATATCCACCTTACACCATGTACGGTAAAATACTTGCTTAACAGATGCACTTTGTCATTGTGGACTGATTCCGTATTCGTGGATGGTCTGACTCGGTAAGTTATTCACCTAAGTTTGCCTCCTACGACCGTCTATCAGAACGCGTATTGTAAAAATATTCTCATTGATATCAATTTCGACACTCAAGTTAGCTTGTGGGAACTTCATATCGGGGCTATGGGTCTATTTTTTAAGTCAGATTTGCTCCATATTTGTCTTACCTGAGATGGCCTATGTATACGAAGGTGATGTAGACACTTGTACGGTACCAGAATGCTGAAACAAAGAACATAGTACACGGGAAGTGGGAAAAGGTATTATAATCAACTTTCGTATGTTCCCCTTTTTGTAGTTTCTAGGAACGTCACCGGTTATATAGTAATCCATATACATGCCATCGAATACCAGGCATTGATCGATCAAATGACACCAAGATCACACAAAACGATGGATAAATGCGGCAACAGTGGGGAAGCAAACATATAAATATCCTTCTTTTGATCTACTGTGTCCACTCATGGCAAGGCATGCAACATTTTTTGGTGTACAACTGTGCATGACTCTCCAAAGCATCGAAAACGACTATTATCACTAATCGATCGGTTCAGTGGTCAAAGATATGTCCAGATGGAGCAGATTCAGTTTCTCTACAGATTCGAATTCGTGGCATCCCTACAGTAATATAACTAAGCTCTTTCTGTTTTATCAATTGTATATATATATATGTATATATATATATATATATATATATATATATATATATATATATATATATATATTTATATATATATATATATATACATATATATATATATATATAAATATCTATATATTGCCACTTCAATCTAGACACCTTATAATGCAATTATGCTGTAATTCATTGATGTGCAATTGAATATTAATGTTTCCGGCATGATATAATCAAAAGTTTGTAAGAACAAGAAGCTGGATCAAATTGATTGGTTTCAGAGTTAGTTGACAAAATCAGAGAAGTAATCATGTTACCAGTAGTTATCTGGTGTACAATCCAACACCTTCACCACGATACACGTTGAACTTGATGGAATGACAATTAAGAGCGTGGGGAGAAGAATATCAAAGGATTGCTGCCTCTTCTTTCGATGCATCTGTCCTATCTAGCTCAGCCGCAGTGATCATTCTGGCTGCTATTGTGCACATTCATAGGGTGGAAATAAGCATTTCAAGCTACCGCGATACATTTAGTACGTAGTTGGGCCGAACAGACATTGCCGGAATATTGTTGATGTTGTGGCAGCAGTGATGACATTGTTGGGCCATTGCACTCGATTTTGCTCTGACTAGCATATCTCTAAAACAGCCCTGGGATGCGCATTTAGAACGAAATGGTTGTGAGCCATGTCAGGAAATGCCACGGCCATGTTCTGGCGAGATCAGGTGATCAATTTACGGAAGAGGATGGTGGCACCGTGCCGCTGCCGCCCACCAGCCAATCCGCCCACACACAGCCGCCCACCAGCCAATCTGGCTACAAGCAGCCGCCCACCAGCCACCGCTACCCATGCGCCAAATCTGGCCACACACAGCCGCCCACCAGCCAACCTCGCCACAAACAGCCGCCGACCAGCCAATCTGTCCACAAACAGCGGTCCACCAGTCAATCTGGCCACAAGTAGCCGCCCACGGGTCAATCTGGCCACAAGCAGCCGCCCACGGGTCAATCTGGCCACACACAGCCGCCCACCAGCCAACGCCGCCCATGCGCCCAATCTGGCCACAAGCAGCCGCTCACCAGTCGCCGCCGCCGCCTCCGTCCGGGGAGAACGTCCGGGAGGAGGGCCGGCCATTCCGGCCGGCCGGCGCCTGTAATGGTCTCGGCCGGTGCCGGCGAGGGGCCCGAGGAGGGCTGGGGCTGGGGACCGGGGGCGGCCGGCCGGCAGAGATAAGCCGGCCATTGTCCGCTGGTCGGAGACCCCCGGGCCAGCCACGGCCGCGACCGGCCACGGCGCGCATCGATCTCGTGTCGTGTCGGGCTTGTTGGAGCGGCGGGCGGCGGGCGGCGGGCGGAGCGACCCGTGCGGCACGCCCGCATCGATCCCACGCCGTGTCTCCTGTCTCGCTGTCCGTCTTCCGGGTCGGAGCCGTGTCCAGCGTCGGCCGCGTCCGTCTCCGTGAGCGGGGCAACGTCCGTCTCCTGAACGGGGCCGCGCCCGTCTCCCTGAGCGGGCGCGTCCGTCTCCCTGAGCGGGGCCGCGCCCGTCTACCTGAGCGGGGCAACGTCCGTCTACCTGAGCGGGGCAACGTCCGTCTACCTGAGCGGGGCAACGTCCGTCTCCCTGAGCGGGGCAACGTCCGTCACCCTGAGCGGGGCCGCGCCCGTCTACCTGAGCGGGGCAACGTCCGTCTCCCTGAGCGGGGCCGCGTCCGTCTCCCTGAGCGGTGCCGCGCCCGTCTCCTGAGCGGGGCACGCCCGTCTACCTGAGCGGGGCCGCGCCCGTCTCCCTGAGCGGGGCAACGTCCGTCTCTCTGAGCGGGGCAACGTCCGTCTCCCTGAGCGGGGCCGCGTCCGTCTCCCTGAGCGGGGCCGCGTCCGTCTCGCCTCCGAGGCAGGCGGCTTCTGGGGCAAGCGCTCTGGATCGGCTGCTGGAAGCGGACGTTATGGGGTCGGCAAGCCTTGTTCCGGCGAGAGCCGGGTGCGTGGTCAAGGTGATGGGCTCTGGGTAGCAAAGATCCCGGGTTCGATACTCGCGCCGCTCGGGACATTTCCCAATGCCGCGGCCCACTGGTGAAACAGTGTAGGCAGCGCCATTTGCCGTGAATGTGCATAAAGTGTGTCGTGAACCACCCAATAAACAAACCAAATGGTGAGAGAAAAAATGTGATACAATCAGAATGAAGTAAGGATAGACCTGCATCATTCGCCAGCTGTCTTAGTAATTCATACGCATCCATACCTGGCCTGATCTCGTTCTCATGTACTTGGACATGGCACTGCTCCACTTGATCTCGATCATGCGTGAAAACGGTTGGCAGTTTTTCGTTGGATAAGACCCGCTGCTGGAATCAAGTCGAACCTTAGGTATGCCAGGTATGCTGGACCAAGGACCATGGTCCAGCATGCCTGTCAGCACGTCTGAGGTGGTGTAGCGACCTGCGATGTGACCTGGGATAGGTCACAGATAGTTCCTGTGACCTGGGATTACTGGACTCAAGGGGAAGTCCAGTGGACCTGCGATAGGTCCACTGCACGTCCCCTTGAATCCGCGTCCTTCCAAATCATTTCGATCCAACTCTGGACTATCCCTGGATCGGGTGTACCCCGGGGGTGGCGGAACGGCTGCATTAGCCCGCCGAAGGGCATCCAAGTTAGCTGCTGGAATGCCACGATTTAACGCGCGAATTCCAAACACTTGGGATGCACAGCTCTGAGAGAGATTAGGCCCATCAGACTCCGATACTGAGCCTTCTTGAGGACACGTTCTGAGCGGTTTGAAGGCGACCGCAAAGGCCAGCTGTTCAGACGAGGTGTGCTTGATGACGAAGTGATATTTCGAGCTGCGATCATGCGATGCACGTCATCTCAGATGATGGCAGCTTCTGGTGCGGCTCCCAACACAAGCATGTAGCAATCATCCTACACATCATCTCAAATCGTCACAGCGTGTGGTGTGGCTTCCAGCACAAGCATGCTGCACATACGATCATACTTCACATCATCTGAAATCGTCGCAACGTATGGTGCGGCTTCCAGGATAAGCATGCTGCATGTGGCATGCCTTTGCTTGCATCACATCCAGACAAAGGAATTGATTGGTATTGGTCTCGGAACGACATGCACACCCACAGCTTCATCAGTTCACTTCATTGGGTGTTTGGTTGTTGATATATTTCAATTCTGCATCAGCCGACATTTGGGCTGACAGTAGCCGACGCTGGATGAAATAGACATGAGCAAGGTTTACAAAGACATGGACTTTGTGAGGCTTCCAGGGTCAATGGAGAAATTGATTGCAACGTTGTGACATTGGAACGATTGATGACAGGGACATACATTAATGTAAAATGTGAACCTTTTTGCGATATTTGCCAATGTTGCGGTTAGTGCCTTTATCAGGGTGCAAAAGTCACATTATTGCACCTTGATGATGAAAGCATATAACTGAAACGTTAATGAATGCAGCGAAACGTTTCCGTTTGAACATTACTTTACGTCTAATTGTCATCTACCACTCAATGGAGATGGTCACATGCCGTCGTTCACTTTGCTAGGCATCCACTACCTCTGCTTCTGTAACGTGTCTTATCGGACTTATGATGCGCCCTATGTATCTATCTAGCTATCCAGCTATCTATCTATCCCGCTATCTAGCTAACATATTTCTCTTCGAAGATTAGGAACTTTCCGGGAGAGCAGAGATGAGGTGCAGGGGAAGTGATCACGCAACAGTGCAGTGCATTATGTCATTTACTTCTTGACATGTTTGTCACTTGTATGCTTTGAGGACAACAATTTAGTCTGTTCCAACAGCGGAAGGAGGACAGTCCCACAACTGCAAACGTCTACTTTGCTGCCACATTCGTGCCACGTGCCGCATCTTCCTTCCACCGGCCGACAGGAGCCGTCCGGGCCTCGACGCGGCGACCCCGAACTCGCTGCCATGACCCACGGTCTCCGCCCCATACTGCGGCAGGCCGGACTGCCAGGGGTGTGTCGAGATTCGCGAGGCGATGCCGACGCAGACGACAGTAATTGGTGCTGGCGCTGCCGACAGCGGTCCGCTGGTCGCACAGCGCTGACACAGCGCCACCGGGCTGTGCGACCGCTGTTCAGCGACCATCGATCGAGCTGGACGTTTGCTGAGCACCGACACACGCCGCCGTCGCCGCTGTCTCGACATCTCCCGACCGCCGACTGTTGTCATGATCCGGTGACCTGACCTTTGACTGTTGTCACGACCTGGTGACCTGGTCGCCGACTGTTGTCACCACCCAGTGACCTAGCTGACGATTGTCACGACCCGGTAGTCTGGTCACCGACTGTTGTCTCCACCCGGTGGTCTGTTCACCGACTGTTGTCACGACACCGTGACCTTGGCCGCCGACCGTTCTCACGACCCGGTGACCTGGCCGCCGACGGCCGGCCGCGACCCGCCACTCCTGGCAGCGGTCCGGCCGGCCGTCAGAAGGCGCGCTCATCACCAAGGCAGCGGCCGGCTGCTTAGAGCAACAGTGTCAATCCATAGCGGCGGCGGCGGCGGCTGCGGCGGTCACGTCCAGATGGATGAGCGCCGCCGGCGGCGGACAGCGCTTGGCCGTCACTGCGGCTAATTATCGGTCCCGCCAGGGCCGCTCATCGCCAGACAGCGACGCCCCCTGGTGCCGACCGCGAGCAACGCGCCCTGGCGGAGATAGCAACGCGTCCTGGCGTAGACCGACGGCGACGGGGCCCGCGCAGACCGACGGCAACGTGCCCTGGTGCAGATAGATAGCAACGTGGCCTGGGGCAGATAATGACTGGCGTAGATAGATAGCAACGTGGCCTGGCGTAGATAGATGGCAACGTGACATGGTGCAGATAGATAGCAACGTGGCCTGGCGTAGATAGATGGCAACGTGACATGGTGCAGATAGATAGCAACGTGGCCTGGCGTAGATAGATGGCAACGTGACATGGTGCAGGCCGATAGCAACGGCCTGGCGTAATGTGCAACGTGGCCTGGTGTAGATAGATAGCAACGTGCCCTGGTGCAGATAGATAGCAACGTGTCCTGGCGTAGATAAATGGCAACGTGCCCTGGTGCAGGCCGATAGCAACGTGGCCTGGCGTAGATAGACGGCAACGTGACATGGTGCAGATAGATAGCAACGTGGCCCTGGTGCAGCGATAGCAACGTGGCCTGGCGTAGATAGATAGCAACGTGGCCTGGCGTAGATAGATGGCAACGTGACATGGTGCAGATAGATAGCAACGTGGCCTGGCGTAGATAGATGGCAACGTGACATGGTGCAGGCAGATAGCAACGTGGCCTGGCGTAGATAGATGGCAACGTGACATGGTGCAGATAGATAGCAACGTGGCCTGGTAACGTGGATCGACGGCAACGGAGCCCGCCCAGACCGGCGGCAACGTGACCTGGCAATCTGCTGACGACTAAGTGGGCAACAAGAGGCTAACGACTCCCCTCCCAAACAGGGGAGGCTAACGCTTTGGGTTGCAGAAACAAGGATTGTTTTTTATTCGGAAAATGTGTCATTTTGTTATTGCCTCTCAGCTCTCCATTGCGGAAGCTGCATTTGACGAGCATCATGCAGCACGTTTATACATATGTGTTGCGTGCGGCAAGGTCCGTGATGGCAAAGTATATCGCAAGTCTGGCACCAGTACCTCACATTCGCGGAGCATAGGCGGTTGCCTCAGTCCCAACAAACTCCCGGACAGGATAGTCGCGTGGTTCTCCCGAGTTCATTTTCTAAAAACAAATTTGAAGTGTGCATTCCTTTCTGCCGATCAGTTCTTCCAATTTGTACGAGCATGTCTAGGCAACGAGCCGTCCCCCATCACATCTTTAATCGTGTGGGATATGCATTGCACTAACGCCTCTTTACAAGTTAACATTTTCTGCACGGTATCCATACTGGTAATGTTCCAGTATGCAATGCATGATGGCATACCGTGCAATCTTGGGTGACGGCGTGATGCAACTGTTCGCACACTGTGAACTTACTGAGTCATCGACTGATCGAAACCCGTTTAAGAGCGGCATTCCCGGACGGAGACGGGGCCCACGTGAGGATCCCAATAAGTCAGAATTTATTCTCACATGTGTCCAGCTACCATTTTGCTGCATGATTCATCACCAGGAAGCATTCCAAGGATAACTTTGCTGCAATATACCGGTACCAAAAATACCGGTACCAAAGCATGTGTGGTAGTCAAATAGCTGATACGAGAACGAAAACTTGTGATATACGCTTGAAGTACTGATGGTAAATTGAAAATATGATGATGAAATGCGAACTTGCATACTACATGAATGCAACGGTAATAGACCAATGCATAATATACACCAATGCTTGATGATATCGGGACTTTCAGATGGTGATGTCAGACATTTGCCAATGCGCGAGATCAGTTCAGCAACCACAGCAAGTGTTTCCCTAAGTTTCTAATAGCATATTCTACATATATCTTCCTTAGCCACCGGATATCTCTGTTTCCAGGGAGATCACATCTTGTAGACGCCTAGCTTTATCTCTTTGTGAGTGCACGTGACCAATGTACAGCCGGTCGTATACTTCAACTGGTACGATGTTTGGCAAATGTACAGCCAGTCGTGCATCTACCACTGGTACAAAGTCTGGCCAGTGTACAGCCATTCGCATGTCTACTACTGGTACGATGTCTGGCCAGCGTACAGCCAGCCGTTTCCTACCACTGGTACGATGTCTGGCCAGTGTACAGCCATTCGCATGTCTACCACTGGTACGATGTCTGGCCAGCGTACAGCCAGCCGTGTACCTACCACTGGCACGATGACTAGCACACCCTCGGCCTACCTAGGATCTGATACACACTGGCCTTCCCGTCTGGGACATAAGTAAAGGTGTTGTCTCACTGTTAACGTTGCATGTGTCTCTAGCGCCGGAGGAAAAGGAAGAACCTTGGGTTTCTTTTACGACGTACTCAACCACTAAGCTATATGACGTCACCAATCTCCCACGCCGATCGGTCGCGGGTGGACTCGGTAAATGCCGTCGGTTGCGAGATCCGAACCCACAATCTTTCGATCAAGAGCCCGACGCTCTACCAACTGAGCTACCACGGCGCCCTCTAGCGCCAGAGTCCAAAAGCGCACGCTAATCGGAACTCCACTAGCGTTCTGCGGCCAAGTGGTGCATGGTCGTCTATTCATTGCCACCATGGACACTCCATCTATTGTCAATTAGCAGTTAGCTTTCCATTACTTACCGTTAGTTTGGATTCTCAGTAATTCGTTTCCCCCGTTCGAAGCCGCCCAATTAATTCAACCTCTTCCAGCACGATTGCAAGCGTTAGATTGGCTTTCAGTGTCGTTGGTGATTATCTCTGACAACGCTCGCGACAATCCGCAGCTGGCCTGCCTCCTCCGCTTCCGGTCTCCGGGATAGTACAGCATCGCTACCGTCATCTTCCGCGTGCAATGTCCTACTGTTGACATCGGCGACCACTCTGCCTGTCTGCAGGGGACGAGTAGCCTAGGGGTAAGATGCTCGTCTCACAATCGAAAGGTTGTGGGTTCGAGTCTCACCTCTCGCTACTCTCCGCCCGCGACCAATCGGCGTGAAAGATTGGCGACGCTGCATGACTCAACGGTCGATGTGTCGTAAAAACCAATAGCCACTCTGCCTGTCTGCAGCATGTCTGCTGGCGGCCCGGCGCGCCTGTCGCCTGCAGGTCCGCAAACGGTGCCGTTCTCCATCCGTGCGCTGGTCCGTCCGTTCTCCAGGCGCCCGTTCTGCGCCTCCGTCCGTCCGTGCGCAGCGGCCGTTCCCCGGCCGGTCCGTCCGTCCGCTGCAGTGTAGCCGGCCGTTCCCCGGCCGGTCCGTCCGTCCGCTGCAGTGTAGCCGGCCGTTCCCCGGCCGGTCCGTCCGTCCGCTGCAGTGTAGCCGGCCGTTCCCCGGCCGGTCCGTCCGTCCGCTGCAGTGTAGCCGGCCGTTCCCCGGCCGGTCCGTCCGTCCGCTGCAGTGTAGCCGGCCGTTCCCCGGCCGGTCCGTCTCCGCTGCAGTGTAGCCGGCGTTCCCGGCCGGTGTCCGTCGCTGCAGTGTAGCCGGCGTTCCCGGCCGGTCCGTCCGTCCGCTGCAGTGTAGCCGGCCGTTCCCCGGCCGGTCCGTCCGTCCGCTGCGGTGTAGCCGGCCGTTCTCCGGCCGGTCCGTCCGTCCGCTGCAGTGTAGCCGGCGTTCCCCGGCCGGTCCGTCCTTCCGCTGCAGTGTAGCCGGCCGTTCCCCGGCCGGTCCGCCCGTCCGCTGCAGTGTAGCCGGCCGTTCCCCGGCCGGTCCGTCCGTCCGCTGCAGTGTAGCCGGCCGTTCCCCGGCTGGTCCGTCCGTCCGCTGCAGTGTAGCCGGCCGTTCCCCGGCCGGTCCGTCCGTCCGCTGCAGTGCAGCCGGCCGTTCCCCGGCCGCCCGTTCTGCGTCTCCGTTGGTCCGTGCACAGCGGCCGTCCTCTAGCTGTGGTGCGTCCGCTACGGTGCAGCCGGCCGCTCTCCGTGCGCCGGCTCGTCAGGTCCGACGGCATCACAGGCGCCGGGACGTGGCGACCTTCCCCGCCGACGACTGTCAATCGATGGTACGGTCGGTGCGCGCCGCTGCTCTCCCACTCGACGTCTCTCTCCTCCCATCCTCCACTCTGTCCGTCTCGCGCTCTCTGTCGTTCTCTCCCTCTTCCTCTCTCCTTCGCTCCATTTATGTCTCTCCTATTTCGCAAATGATCGATTCTGGTCGAAGCGACCTAACTCCCCCCCCCCTCCCAATAGCTCTCTCATTCTATATCTGGTCTCTCGCTCTCATCCGCTTCCTCGCCTCTCATGTCCTCTCTTTCGTCGTCTCTTTCAGTCATGCCTCTCATGACTATCTTTGTCATCTGTCTCATCCTCCCCCTATCTCTCTCAATCCTTTCTGTCACTCTTCAGTTCCCTATTTATCTCCCTTCCCCGTGTGTTCGGAAAACAACGGCACACACATCCTCTGCTTGCCTGTCGTTCCCGTGCTACTTCGCTGCTGTCTCGCGTTGTGTTGTCGTCCTCGGTCGAGACGCTCCGGCAAGGGCGCAGCCTACTGCCGGAAGCTGCTCGACGGCGGAACGCTCAAGTATGGCGATTGTGTCAGATCTATGAGCAAGTTCGCCGCTTTTGCCGCTTGCCGGGATCAATGCAACAAGTCTTGATTTCGGTTAAAAATTCCGCTCTCGTGCAACTTGTCGCGCCGATGTATCGATTGTGGATCTCGGCGCGCGCTGAGCGGGCTGCCCGGCTGTCCGAGTCGGATCTGCGCCGGCCGCCGCCACCTGACGAGATACTCGGCGCCGCGTTCGGCCGGGGTCGAGCGCGGAGGCTTGCGCCACCCGTCTGGATCTGTGTCCGGGCAGATCCAGACGGGTGGACTGAAGCGCTCTGAGTGCAGTACAATATGGCTTTGAATTGAAGCACGTGACGTTTGCTCACCGTTTAGAAAAAAAAACTATAAAAATAACTTTTTAAATCCACAAATGTTGATGCATATTCGGATTGCTCTTCTTCTGGTTAAATGTAAAGCACATGCACAGGACTAGTCAGGGCGATGCAAATATACATTTGCGAAGGTGGGGTGATCAAACAGCTTATCAAAGCTATACGCGACAGGTTTTTGGGAATAATATTATGAAGCAATAGTAATACAACACTTTCTAATTATAGGACATCTGTACTTAAGGGAATAAAAGCGATGTGTAAAATTACAAATAAAACCATGTCTATTGCATTATATATGCATGTCTACTCACACATTCATCAAGGTAAACAATGCATCTTTAGTTTTGGACCTCGGAGTCATTAACATAATTTCAATAAGACAATCTTATAATGATGGAATATTCATGAATGACAATTTCCATGTATCACGCAATTGGAACGAAATTGATCATTCAATAAAGAAGCAAATGACTATGATTATATAATGTTACCGAAAGCTGAACTGAAAATTGTTGAATTAAAGACGATAACAAAAAGAAACCAAATGTTCACATTAAGTTAATTGTGATCAAAAAGTAATGTAACATATTTCAGGTATTGCCCTTCTTCAGACACAGATCAGCGATGAATCTTGGATGTACATGGTTTCTTCGGCACATAATGAGAATTTCAACTCTTGCGTTCGTCTCTGCTTGTTTTCAGCATTTGCTGATATTTCATAAGTTCTCCTCTTCGGTTAGGGATTGGCTCGAAGTTGATTATGTTGCGGAGAGCTGTGCTGAGTATTGCTGAATTAAGGGCGATCATAAAATGTAACGAAATGCTCATAAATAAAATAGAATCACTATTTGGTCTAATATATTCGGGCATGGATCTTCTTCAGAAACAGCATTTGGTTACTTGATCATACTTAGTCATAATCATATTACAAATACATAGTTGAATTAAAGACGATGAAATCAATGATTATATTTTACTTAATATGAGCATTTTGTTACTTTCATAATCGTCTTTGATTATGACTATACACCAATATTTTCACATGATTAGAAGTATGCTCAATAATCGGAAAAGGTTGCATAGCCCACTTCATTTATACAATAATGTTTGTCTCCGCCATGAATTGAATTATCGATATAGCTATGCTGTACTCCAGCATTTTGATGTCTCCGATATTTGGATCATTAATTTTCCTTATATTGACACAATTACAGTGCAGATTTCAGCATATTTTCACGCCGATTCAGATGAAGCACCGTCTGTCCTCCGCCATATGTCTTCCGACCGGCTATGCTTCTCAAAACTGGAAGGAGTCACTTACACGGAATTATTTTATAATTCCATGTGTTGAATGACCGCAGTGATTTCTCGATGTTATAACAACGCTATAATGAATCAAAATGAAGTTCATACGCCACTCAAACTTGTCTCCTGAATCCGAATCTCTTGTTTGGTTTGACATTGCCAAAATTAAGTGCATAAGAGCTCATTGAACCGTCGTGACTGATGCCGGACCAAATTGAAGCTGATGTCTGTCTAAAACATCCACCTAAACTCACCATTCCTAGCAATGCTTACTCCAAAATCCAATATGGCGCGTAAGCGTATACGTCGCTCAATTTCACCGCGATTCAGCTTTGCAATATCCGCAGATTTTTCCTCCCTGGGTCACTGCGATGGAACAAGACATAAAGGCCGGCTCAAGCCCATCGGATCGAAGACCGAAGTTAAAAATGGCACTTACACGTTGCAACATAGTAAGATGGTGGTATGAAGATAAATTGGTATCCGTTAGCTGTCAGTGACCATGGTTTATACACGCACTATGTAGAACTCCAAGGTTTACTCAGGGCATCATTGCACCTTAAGGTGCAATAATGCCTTCAGGCTAACGCTTGACGTGCATGACTGAATATTTTACTCCGAAGAGAAAATACACATATTGCATGCATATAATTCGCCTGACATCTTAGCGTTGATTCCGTGGCGTCAAGAGTGGATGTAGGAGACCACATTTGGAAGCTTTCAGAAGGAATATGTTGGAAACTCACGTGCAACACGGCTGCCGCAGAAACGCACGGCCTTCGCAGATTACTTGCGTCCCATGATAGCTGGAGTTAGCCGCTCCCACACCTGCGCACTGCCCTTTGTTCAGCACTGACACGATGTGGTACATTCGCTGACGGATGATATCCGCTGCCACACCTGAACACTGCCCCTGATTCGGCGCTGACACGATGTGGCGCATTTCCTAACGGAGGATATTTGCCAACCATGTATTATCAATGTATCTGGGTAAATATTGATATTTGATATTTCCACCTTAGTTTTGGAATAATGGGCAAACGTAAGCTTGTTCGAAAATTGGAGTGTCGATGTCGATGAATCTTATATTGGTTTGATTCTTTGATATGTCATGTTAAGCAAACTTACAGCAAATTTAACCGGGTGCCTCGCATATTGTGTCCATATGAAAGCTCCCATGAACAAGTTTCCAGCATCGGATTACGAATGTAACTCTTAGAGGAGACGAACAAAAGCAGAACATCTCCAAATTGTAGAAATAAATGTCATATGCACCAATGTTACACAAAAATGTTGCCGGCTGAGAAAGGTTTTGATATTTGGGAATCAATTAATTCACTTTTCTACGGAAATATTTGCTCATTGGCTGTGCAATGGCACAAGCTGTCAGAAAATCTGCTGACAACAGCATCAGACAAAAACTATCACCATATTCACATTTTGTCTACTGTGTTGCGTCCCATTGGGATTTTGCAGGTCGTCTTCTCTTCAAAGGTCGATTGGGTCACAAAGAACGGATCATTAACAAGACATTCACGCTGCTGATTTGCTGTAGATTTCAGGGCACGGAGAGAAACTCCTGCCTCCTCTCGGAAATGCAAGGTTCCACGCATGATGGTTAAATCCGCATGCACTCCACGGTTGCTCTTAAGAACATTACAAACCTGCACCGGCCAGAATAATGTATGTAAGACAACAACAACATTGCGCCTTCCGTAACGCAAATGCGAGTAAAAAACCGCGTTTACGGTTTTGGGCACTTGTGGTATATTCTTGTTGGAGGTGCATGTGCAAATATTTTATTTAAAGAAAGGTGCCGGACGGCGCCGCCGTGCCGGTCACATGACGCACGTGGAGTCCAAGACGTCACAAGGCGCTTGATCGATGCCACCCTCTCTTCCGCGATTAGCGCGTGTTGGCGAAACCCTCGTCGGGCTGCCGTCGCCTCTAATAATTCAACAAGGCCGACAGCCGCCCACCTCGCCCTCCGCCGGCCGACAGCCGCCCACCTCACCCTCCGCTGGCCGACACCCCCTCCCCCACCCCCACCTCGCCCTCCGCCGGCCGACAGCCTCCCACCTCGCCCTCCGCCGGCCGACCAAAGCCCAATTTCCACTGGTCAGCGGCTTTCCCATCCCTCCAGGGCCGGTAACGAGACCAGGAACCAGGGCCCTGGTGACCAGCGCAGCGGCCAGACGGCTCGGAACGGGCTTTTCTTCTTCTTCTGGGAACCGTCCCGTCCAGACGCACCCAGCACTTTCCGCCGCGTCGAAGTTGTCCAACGGCCCCGTCGAAATCGGCGTCGTTCGCTCGGGCGAGGCGGCTCTCTGTTCGGACGGGGTGGTGTTCGTCACCGATCGTCGTTCAGTGATCTCCAAACCGGCGATCTCCATCCACTGGCTCTGTCGTGGACGAGACGATTCCTCGCGCCCAAGTATTGCCGACTGCGATATCCGCACTGCACCGCGTGCCCGTGCCTCCACGACGGGCATGCGTCTGCGGCGGCTGGGCATGCTCCTCCTAGGGCTGCTCGCGAACGAAGACTAAACACGCCTATCCGTGACCCAACGTATGCTTACTTCCCACCTCTGGATCCAGCGAAGTTGTAATGTCGATAGTTTCGATCGGCAGTCGTCTCTGGCTTGGACGATTCCGTGCCATGTATTACAGTTGGCATGCATTGTTCGGATCCTTACATCAGGACTGTTGAAGTTCAACTATGTCCAGTGTGCAGCGCGGCCCATTTTGATCCTCTCCACTTTGACTGTGTGGAAACGAAGCCGCCTACTCGACTTTGACGCGAAATTGTGAAGTCAGGGCGAGCTGTTCCTCGCTGGGTGATATCTGAATTCGGTTTCAGCGCCGCCAATTCGTGTAGCATGACATTGGATGAGAATTGAATGTCCTGAGATGAGGTGGCCTCATGCAAGCCGACCTAATTTGATCTCATTTGTGCGATCTTAGTAATTACTTCCCATGCAGTGCACACTCAGGCTAAGGTTGAAGAGATCGGTTCTTCACTGTACAATGCCCCGGCGTGATTTGAGGTCAGGCCACAAGGTCAGAAGCTGGACAGTTTACAAAGTTGTTTCATTGTCACATCGGTTCTTCTTGAAACACAATTTTACACTTTAAAAGTGATATTCCGGACGTATCCAAGTTTGAACTTACTTAACCTGACCAAATGGTTTGATCTGACCTGACCTTATAATTTTCAGATGTCTATCAGATATCAATGTTTTGCTTGAATGGTTCTGTTGAGATGGCTCGATATATGTTTATATTTTCAAGGTCATTCTACAAAATAAATTTCATGTCACTGGGTTGACCTCCTATAACCATGAAAAATATCAGCAAGTTGGAAATGGAGAATTATCACTCGCACGTCCGGCGTTCCGCGCCAACTTCACATGTCGGGGGGCGGGGCAGATGTTTGCCCCCCCCCCCCCTAAGATCTCTAGAACTATGCTGGCTAGTGACAAACGGAAAACGGCGTTGGATAGCTGGTGACAGGCTCTATCGAAAGTGTTTTGGTCATTTTTTCGTTCAAGTCAATATTCAGGTAACTTATGTATCATATCATATCATAGGGGTCACCATAGGTCATTCGACCAGATCGAGTGGGACTCAGATATTGACACATATCTCAGGACCTGTAACAAATAGAAACAAACGGTGAACGCTATTCGACAGTCCTTGAAATGTGCTATCGACAATAGGCGGTGTGATTTAAGGTCAGGTCAGCCGAAAATATTACCTCAGGTCAAGTTCATGAAGTAGCCGAGGGCATGAAGTAGCCTAGGTTATCTATCAATCGACACGTCTTGGCGATACAAGCACAATAACGGTAATTTCAGCCTTCTAGCTCAATGCAGTGCGATACAATACGCAGAATTGTGCTAGTGATCTCAGGTCACCTCAGATGACCTTGGTGAGGTCGCTGAGCAAAAATGTCAGTGGTAACATTGAGCATAGCTTCAAACTACACGCCACAACCGTTGTGAGGTCATTCCGAGGGCAAATATGTAACCACGAAACATTTGTGTATTTTGCAATAATTATATAATTGGGGAAGCCATGGCCGCGACCTGACCTCAGGTCAATGCTACGAAAAACGAGACATACATTATGGTCCCTGATGAGACCATGACGTCATAAGTTTGAAATAAATCGCCTAATTATTGTGGAAGTTATGTCACCTGGGACTCCGAGGGATGTTGGGTCACTTCGCCTGACCTGGTGACCTGACCTGAGATGACTCAAGGTTAAAAATGTATGAGGATATGCGGAAAAGACCAATGAGCAGCCTTGCAATGTTTTGCCTTGCTAACCCGATTAGTATGGCGGCAAATTAGGAAGCACCGCGGTGGGCGGATATCTGCCCCCGGACGTGCGCGTGTTATGTCATATGAGCTCTACACCATGTTGACTTTCAAATCACTTTTTCTGTTTCTAAAGTGCATCTTTCAGAAGACAGTTTTCAAGCCTGATTCTGACGTCAACTGACCTATCCTGATTTGAATATTTATTACCATATTCAATATAGCCGACTTTATCTATGTTCTTTCTTGAAAACTTAGGTCGAAAATACACCAGTACTCTCTTTTTTCTTAATAATTTTCCAGGACTCAAGTCAGGTTCTTATAACCTAGTGCAACCTTTGGTACCTGATTATCAGTCAAAATGTAAATCTGATGTATGCTTCGGGTTCTTCATGACCAGAGTATTCAAAAGACATTGCGCATTTCACCAAAGCGTACGTAGATCATAAGTTTCAGGGGGCTTTTAAGAGTCGCCCCCCCGCCCCCTCACCCTCTCCTCCGGGCCAATGAAGGAGGATTTGCTGGCCGGTCCGGCGAGGGTTAAGGTGAGGGTTAAGGTGAAGGTTTTCTGACACAGCCGAAAAGTATTGAAAAAGCCACAGACGACCGGGCGAGCTTCAGTGCAGTATTGCCGAGTTAGAATCAAAGTAGCACTTCACATGCTCTAGGTTCCATTTCTGTCATGCTATCCGAATTAGAAAATGCAAATGCCGCGACCGAGTCGCGGTCAATTTTGACTGCCGTGAAGACCTGCAACTACCTCATAAAATACTCGCAATAAACGTCACCGTGGCTCACAGATCCACCCGCAGGCTCAGGATCTGCGTTGTCGCCGGTAATGGAAAAACTTCCCGGCTGAATGACAGCGACGAACAGCTCCACACTGCTCGGAAGCGTCGTGTGGGCGGCCGGCCAGGCCTCCCTGTTGCACTGCCCGGCCGGCATCATCATCGCCAGCACCAATCAGCAGACGGCCAATGACGTCACGACACCAATGACACGACCAACATCAGACGTCGTTTGACTGGTGGTGTCGTGACCTTTGAGCATCGCCCTGACCCAGCAGGGAAGAATCGGCGCGACCGTCGACCGATGCCCTCGGCGAATTCTGGTGGAAAATTCGGCATTGGCGACGGGGGAGGCACTGAGGCGGAGATGTTCGGCTTCATGGTCCGTGATGATTGGACACTATCTTTAGCTATCTTGTGCACATTGTGGGGTCATTATCCGCGGAGGCTTCTTGCGATCAGGACCTGCCAGATTAGCTATTTCCCAATAATTCCTGGAAGGTGCGCGTCTTATTCTGCTCAGCTTGACTGACATGAAGACAATTTGTTGAAACATTTTCCTGCGACATTTTATTTTACCCGTTCGCACCCAATTGTGGGTGTAAATGTACGCGCATGGTGTGCACAATGCATTTAAAACACATGAACTCGCTCTATTGCGTGATATTCCAAGTGCTGTGGAAGGAAAGCTTTCCATCTCATTAGGCTGGTTTCAGGTGTGTCGTGGGATACAATTTCTGCAAATGTTCCATTATGTGGTGAAGAAATCTCACACCATAGCCAAAGTTTTCGGCTGTCTTTCACAAAAGTATGGTGGATAATCTGCTCCAATTCATAAGTCTATGGCGCACCGGAAAACGTTTCAGCCAAGAGCTATTGTGTCACCTCTGATATGCACAAGGTAAAAAAGAACAAACAAAGTCGACCCAACATTCGGAAAATATGTTCTGTCGTTAAGTGCAGCGCAAATACGGTCTAGCCCTTCGCGTGATAATGACTTAATTCCGCGTGACAGGAGGTGAATGATGCAGGATCCCATTGCAATGTTCAACTATGCTAATCACACTGAAAATTGTTTCCTATGCTGATGAAGGGGCTGTCAGCTATACGATCGGGTTCTTCAACTATTGAGGTGCTCGTTTGTTAACGAGCCCCGATGTGTGCTCGTTTTTGTTATGAGGCTCCTCTGATTGAAAGTGATTTTCATTATTGTGAATGAGTGCTATCTGCTGGCAATAGTTCACCCCCTGATAATGACTAGCTTCCATCGCAAAGGGCCGCCCTCCTTGTAGAAGTATGCCCCTGATTCTAAAAATGCGACTTGCTGAGAACGAATTACATTTCATTTAGAAGATAGCCCCGTACATCTCAAATGCCTTTCACTTAGACGATTCTGAGTAGCGTCTGCGATTTCAACGATCGTATGATCATAGGAACCCTGAAGCATGTCATTGTGTTTCACAGTTCTTCTGATCCCTATATACCCTACTGGTTCTTCAGAATTTTGTCACGTTAAGCCTATTGGTTGTGCACACAACGAACATTGCCCTACATCTTCACCCCCCGCGTGCACGCACACATATGCACAGGAAAGAGCGTAATGGTTCCCACGACTGTCACCATGCAGAGTAGCTCCTTCAGTCTGCACTACATGTGGACGCTGTGTGACCAACGTAGTCGATGCGCCCGTAAGCCCTAATGACCAACCGGTCTACACAACGTGGCCGCATAGAGAAATATAAGACCGAGAAACGGCGGATCGCGTGTATTGAGTCTGACTGGCTGTCTGTAGATGTAGCTGTGCGACTGTACAGGATTGCTGGAAGGCTTCCTGGGAGAGTAGCTGTCAGAAGCTGCCTGTGACTTTCCAGGAGGTCTTGGAAGTAACTTTGGAGACTAGTTGTCTGTAGCTCTCTGTGACTAGCCAGAACCGCCAAAAGCTTTCGTGGGAGAGTGTAGCTGTCTGTTCTGTCTGTGATTTCCCTGGACGTATAGGAGGTTTCTTGGGAGATTGTAGCTGTCTGTGACTGCCCGGGTCCTCGCGAAGTTTTCTGTCTATGAGTGTTCAGGACCTTCAGGAGGTGGCTTGGGAGACCGTAGCTCTCTGTAGCCGTCTGTGACCGTCCAGGACCGCTTGAAGGTTTCTTGAGAGACGATAGCAGTCCATAGCTATCTGTGACTGCCCAGAACCACTCGAAGTTTTCGTAGGAGATTGAATCTGCTTGTGTCTGTCTGGAACTTCCAGGACCTTACAAGGTTTTCGTGGGAGTCCGTAGCTGTATGTAGCCTGTCTTTGACTGTCCAGGATCTCTAGGAGGTTTCTTGGCAGACTGGGTGCTGCCTGTAGATGTCTGTGACTGTCCAGGAAATCGCGAAGTTTTCGTGAGAGACTGTAGCTATTTGTGTCTGTCTGTGACTGATCAGGACGTTTGGGTGTAGTTTAAGAAACTGAAGCTGTGTGTAGCCATCCAAGACTTCGTTAGGTTTTCCTTGAAGTTTGTATTCATCTGGGACTCCTAGAATGTTGAGAGATTTTCCAGTCTTCCGGTATCTCCCTTGGCAGCCTTCTTTGGTCTGAAACTGATCTAATTATCCTGGGTTCCCCAAGACGGCCCTCCTGAGAGACTGCCCAGTGTCTATATGTAGCTGGCTAGAATCTCCTGAGACCCTGCATGGGAGATTGTGGCCGTCCATACCTGCCCAGAACTCCCCAGAATATATTCTTAAAATACCCGTCCGCAGAGGCTTCGGATCTGCTGAACTGGCTCTCTGAGGGATCGGAGCGACGCCGGCAGCATTCTGTCTCCCCAGGGCATTACGGACCGGCTCTGACGCACCGCGTCGGTCCTCAGCCGACCCTGCAGATGTCCCCGGGCTCTCTCCGGGCCGGCGCGTTGTGTGTTTTGCGTGTCATTAGAGAGGGCTGCGATCAATGGGCAAGGTTAGCGGCTGGCGCGCCGCGCCGCCCGCCGCGCCGTCTGCCGGTCGGCTGGCAAAACCGGCGCATTGCCCCCACCAAACGCTCATCTGCTCATGCCGATCAATAACCTTGGAGGCTGGTCGCCGATCTGGGCCAAAGTCCAGGTGGCCCGACTGCCCGTCTGGGTGAAGGTGCGGACGGCCCGAACGGCCGAAACACACAGACCCGCGGCGAAATGATTCGCTGATTATGTCAACTGTTGGAGGGGCTGGGCTAGAAAAATGGGGAGATAGAGAGAGGGAGAGATGTAGCAGGGGACTGAAAGTAAGAGCCATCGTGTGATGTCTCAATTAGCAGAAGGTTGAATTGCATTTCCAAGTGACTGGCATATTTTGAGGCATGGAAATCGTCCGTCGTAAAGCTACCTTTCACTCATCACAATCCTCAAGTAGGACATGGAGCTGCTATTCAGTAAGCAATGGAAGCGACTCTGGTTACAATTTGTCCTTCTAAGCATAAAGAATTGATGCATCGGTGGATATTTTATTTTTGCAACGCTCAAAGCTGATATGAGCTAATACGATTAGTAGATTACCATCAATTAATGGCACCAGGTACCATAAATAATTCCAATAATCCTAACTACGGTAAGCAAAATCGTTTATGGTGCACTTAGTTATCTAATAGATCGCCATCTTGGTGCATGTTCGGCACCAATACCTCTTAAGGTCAAACAGTGACAGGAAACCCATCCCGTTAGCGATGTGTTCGCCAATAAAAATTGTCTAGCGAGCATGCCGCGGGTGTGATTAAATCCTCACGTGGCCAACCCGCGCCGCGCTCCTCCGTCCCGTGCACGTGACGTGCCCACGTGCCACGGCGGGTGGACGCGATGAGATCATCGGGTGCGGCGACGTGTTGTTTTCTTCCGGGCCCGCCCGTTTTGCCGTCGGTCAGCCAGTTGGTGGGAATTACGGCCCGCGCCGGGACGATCGATGTGTGCCGGTCTGCTTCACCCCGGCGGGATGAAGGCCTGCTTTTCTTCTTACCGCACGCGGCGCCAGCCGCGTCGCGGCTCTCTCTCGCTCTCGCTCTCGCTCTCGCTCGCTCTCGCTCTCGCTCTCGCCTCGCTCTCGCTCTCGCTCTCGCTCTCGCTCTCGCTCTCGCTCTCGCTCTCGCTCTCGCTCACGCTCTCTCTCTCTCCTCTCTCTCTCTCTCTCTCTCTCTCTCTCTCTCTCTCTCTCTCTCTCTCTCTCTCTCTCTCTCTCGAGAGAGAGAGAGAGAGAGAGAGAGAGAGAGAGAGAGAGAGAGAGAGAGAGAGAGAGAGAGAGGGGGGGGGAGAGAGTCTACGTCACTACCCACCCAAACGGCCGTGTTGTAGTGGCCAGGTTGTCCTGGAGTACACTGGTCGTGGACGGTGCATGAACACCGTCCTCAGCTGGTTGGAGCTCTGGCCCTTCTGTTCTGGATAAGACAGGGTTCAAGTCGCCTCACGCGCTCGCATTTAGCTACCGGATGGGAGGGTCTGTTGGCAACTGGCCAGATGAGATCGGGAGCGAGTTGCCGGAGTTGCCGGCTGTGTCGGTGCATTAGTGGCGCGTTAAACTTTTGGCTTAGATTATGCCGTTGGGCTGGAATTCACGGACCGGGTGATGGGGTCAGGGTTCACGCCGCGTTCCCTGCATAGCAATAGGATCCTGTGTTTTAAAGCTACATCAGCTAGAATTGGGACTTTTTAAAATTTTGGATCATACATTTTCTTAGGTGACAGACATTTCTCTGATAAGTAGGCTTTGATGAAGATATAGATTAAGCTCATTTCGCATCATTATACAAGCAATAAAGGTACTTCTAGATGCTTATATTGCTCACGCAATGATTCGTCATGCCGTGTGCTGTTATAGGCGAACATTTCTGCTGACAATAGCGTCGCTGGTAACCTACGTACTTCTATTAACGCTGGTATTTCCTACGTACTTCCCGGTGCCCCTTGTGACGCGAATTGAAGTCCTGACAACCCTAGTGGCTCTATTGACTCAACCGATCGACCTAGTGACGTAGTTGTAAGGAATGGCCATCAACGTGAATAAGTGATTCGTCGATATGAAGCCGGGAGGCGTTCGGACATTCAGCACATTCACACTCAGTTGGACACTCACGCTATGACAGGGGCACGAATGACATCCTATGGGTATTCAGTGTGGCTCCCTTGGAGAGTGTAGATGGCATGCCGCACGCCTGCAGTTGTACTAGCAGGTCCAATCGTCGGCTGATGGTGAGTGGGGTACAGCTGCGTCGTGGAAGCGAGAGCTTGACATGCAATGTTTGATCGTTGGTGTGGGAAAGATTACCTGGCTCCTGACCTGTGTGTCTTAGGGCTGTGACCGAGGCTTGCCTTTCCACCAGTGGTGGCATGGCATTGACGTAATGGAGCCTTGACACCCTGACACCCGTAAACTACCCCCAAGACTAGTGTGATTCCCACCAGGGGACGAGTAGTATAAGGGTAGGTTTCCCGTCTCCCAATCGAAAGGTTGTGAGTTCCAGTCTCACCTGTCGCTACTCTTCTCCCGCGGCCAATCGGCGTGAGAGATTGGCGACGCTGCATGACTCAACGGTCGACGTGTCGTGAAACCAATAACAAACCAGCCATGAGTGGGCACTCCTAAGGACTCGAAGCAAGGCTGGAGATCTCTCACCAAGCCAGGATGGTTCAGCTGCACTCAGATGGTCAGATGGTTCTCGACATACTTTCAGATTTAATATGGAAAATATTAAGTTAGAATTAGCAGAGTGAATCCAGGGGGTTCGATCCCGACCCACCCGGGATATTTAGCCGTGGCTTGAAAGTCCCTGCAGGTGCCATTGCAGCAGTACCTCACCAAAACTGTGGTCGTCTGCTGGTGAGTACATACATTGCGTGAGCTCATACATATCTTCCAATGTGAGCTTCCCCGCTGCCCACTATTGGTGGTCGCAATGCTGTGCCGCATCGCATGTATGTGATGCGGTACAGAAGTGTTCTGGAGGGTGGTGCAATCCCCTCTGCCCACTATTAGTGGTCGTAATGCTGTGCCGCATCGCGTGTATGTGATGCGGTACAGATCGACGTTTCACGGGATTCTTTTGCACTGAGTGAGTCAGTAAAGACTCTGGACAGCTTGCTACTCAGTCGGTAATTGCAAAATAGCAGATATGAGGTTCATTCAGGGGAACAAAGGAAGCCAAGCGAATTCCAGGTTCAATATATCAGTCGCCCCTTTTCATGTAAACTATCCACCAGTATATTTTACCTTCACCATGTCTTAAAATTCACACCTGTGAAGAAAAGCAAACCGGAGTTTATCATAGACTTTGACAATTATTTGTGCACGAAAGCTTGCTGGATAAACTTACGCTCTCCTTGGGCAGGTAAAACGTCTCATTGTTTGGGGTTAAACTGACATCGTTGGGCGTAGGGACGCAGCAACTCCTACTAGTTACATAGCGTCCCCATAATTGGGGTTTGATTATTTGGACATAAGGGCGCATTAACTGTTGCTGATCATATGGCGCCCCCTTGTTTGGTGCCGAACGTTGTTTCCTCGATAACTACACAAATATCAGGGTAGAAGGGAGATATTTGCTTAAAATCGCTGGGAGCAGCTCAAGGAGCTTGACAAGAATCATTTGAAACATTTTTATCCCAGATCCATAGCCGAGTTTCTATATCCAGATATGAATATATCGAATACGAAGTTAGGCTTAGAAGTGTCAATTCGGAATGATTCTAAATATGAAAAGTGCAGCGCAGTCAGGAAGAATGTGTGTGTCTTTTCGAAAATTAAAAACATAAAATGCAACTTTAGTAAGTTAAATGTTCAGGATTCATTGTTGTAGTTCCGAAATGTGAAGATTATGTTTGGTAACTAATATATATATATATATATATTATATATATATATATATAATAAATAGGTTAACCACACCCAGACACGCTAACTAAAGGGAACGTCACGAGTGGAAAATTAACGCATGTATGCTGTAGTTTGTCACTATAATCCTAATATTCAATTTCATTAACAATGATGCCATTAGACTCAACAAACGATCCGAAAATCTGAGAAGGTAGTTTTGCGGTAAACATTGGCGTGCGCAAACGGTGAGCATTTCATATTGATGTTTTAAAGGAATTTACAATGACAATTTTACAAATCTACTTGTGACGCTCACCTGACGTGACTTTGATCGGTGATTGTCAACGATCTAACGCCAAAGATTTCGCATTTGCATGCATAATTCAGATGGGAATAGGCACATGAAAGTTCGGGGTTCCGGCGTACTACCTTTTCCACTGCCGATGATATTCGCCTGTGGAATGGAGGGGAGGGGCAGAATTTCCCCCGCCAGCAGAACGCCGGTTAAAATAATTGCCTTACAATGGTACTCGTAATCTTCCGTGCTTATGAGTAACAGCTAGATGACCATTCATTTTCTCGGTTGTCGTTGGGTGCACACCTTCGTATCGGTGTTAATTTCCTGTTGTCTAATCTGAGAACCAATCGGTTCATCAGTTGAATCACAACTAATCAGCCGGAATGTAGAGTCTACAGTGTAGTCATTGTGCAGACATAAGAAATTCTAAAAGGAATTCATAGTGTGAACTGGACCATTTCAACACAATCCTAAGCGCCTGTCAACCACCTCGAAACTGATTGTAAGTTTTGCCTTGAACTGCCGATGGAGCAAATACCCCCCTTCCACTGCGGGTTTTCTGAGATAACTCCTGCACCCCTTGAGGCATCACACCGAAGCGTTGCTAACATTCTAACAATTCAATATCGAATCACGTGAGGGAAGCTGTTTTGCTGGGTGGCCATGTATCTCCGAGTATTCTAGGCCAACCAAACTTAGCACATATGTGTTGGATACACACCAAACTAGACAACGTTTTTGGTGGCGGGGGCAGAATGCTGCTACAAAACAAATGCAAGCAAGTCTTCACTTGCGAAATTTGCATCATAACTTTCACCTGTTTGGTCGTCGCAAAAAACTATTGAAGTATCGATCAACGTCCTCTTTACAAAACCAATCATGCTGCTGAACAACAAATTATTATATGCCTAAGCTAACACACCCTGGAATAAGGTTATGGCTAAGTGATGCTGGTAAGATAAGTTAGATTTTGAAATATAGTAAATGTAGGCACATATATGACAGGCATTAGCATTTCGCAACAATCATCGTCAGCTACGTTGGCCAGTCAGTCACTAACGCTATCGCGGGAGAAGAGTTTAAAATGACGGGTCTGTGGAGGACCTGAGATGAAGAATCCAAACCAAGAAACCCAGAGAACTGGCAAAGGTTGTTTGCGACACAAGTTTACCACTTAAATTAGAATCGGATGAATATCGACCCCAGCTGCTGATGAACATGTTGAATTGTTATTTGCCGCCACCGGTATTACCACGGTTCAAGAAGTCCCGTCTCGGAATTGCGGTAATCCTGAGGTGGACGTTAGAAGACCCGGTGGACGTTGTTGCTCACGGCGGACGTCGTCTGCCCGACGGACGTTGTCGACCTTAACGGACGTGTTCACGCTGGTGAACCCGGTGGACGTTATTGTCTCGGCGGACGTTGTCGGCCCGGCGGATCCTACCCGCCCCGGTGGACGTTGTCTGCCAGTGGACGTCGTCCGTTAAGTGGACGTTATCGATCATGTGAACGCCGTCGAATGTTGTCGGCCGACAAACGCCCTGTTTGTCCTATGGACGTCGTCGGCTCGGTGGACGTTGTCGATCGCGTGAACGCCGTCGGCTTAGTGGACGCCGTCGGCCTGCGAACGCTGCCGGTCCCACGCACGTCGTCGACCTAGTGGACCCTGTGACCCGGCTGGCGCCGCCTACCCCGACGCGCGACCACGTCGACGCCGGAGGCGCATCACTTGTGTCGGCGCGCGGCAGTGGCCGTCGGTCGGCCGGCGGCCGCCTCGTGTGTCAACGGTCGCGGGTCGTGCGAGCGACGTCGCGTGCCGGGCCGTCGGTCCACTTCATATCGAGCACGGCGCGCGTCGGCACGGCGCGCTGCTGAGTCTCGGCGGCGGGCCGGCTCGTCGGCAACGGAGGGGTGGCACGTCGGAACTGGCGGGTCCATCCCCACCCACCCCCTCACCCTGGGCAGCAGGAATGTCGGAACTGGCGCATCCTCCCCCTTACCCTGGATAGCAGGCATGTCGGAGCTGGGGTGTCCCTCTTGGGCAGCAGGCATGTCGGAACTAGGGTGTCCCTCTTGGGCAGCAGGCATGTCGGAACTGGGGTGTCCCTCTTGGGCAGCAGGAATGTTGGAACGGGGGTGTCCCTCTTGGGCAACAGGAATGTCGGAACTGGGGTGTCCCTCTTGGGCAGCAGGCATATCGGAACTGGGGTGTCCCTCTTGGGCAGCAGGCATGTCGGAACTGGGGTGTCCGCCCCTGGGCAGCAGATACGTCAGCAATCAGAGGGGAGGAGTGAATGGAGAGCATTGCTGTCGGTGTTCCCGTGATCCGAGCCAGTTAGCTCATGTCGCGATGAGAGCTATATCAAATGGCATAGCCTAACTCAACACTGCAGTGATGTTCTTTGTTCACGAATATCTGTTAGACTATGACAGGATGAGAACCATAGCAGGTGGCATAGTTTAACCCAGCGCTGCAGTGGCTTTCCTTGTTAGCTTAGAGCTCTCGGTAAGCCTATGACCGAATGAGAGCTGTAGCAAATGAATGCGCTTGTAGCATACGAGGAATATATACGCACGATGCTCAGATGCGAGCTGACAACATCGTTCAACAGACATTGCTGAGACAGAGACAAATAAGATCATTATTTCTCACGCGCATCTGGTTGGTTTAACTTGATTTCGTTCTTCGTTGCTTAGATTGGAACGGTCTTTTTGAAGCACCACGTTGACTTTTTTGAAAGTCAATCGCGTCCTCTTCTCGAATAGAAAATACATTTGCGTTCGTAAGATGTTGAGGTGACGTAGCTCGAGATTCAATATCTCCCATACAGCTATACCGTAATCCACATTTCACATACATAGCAAGTGATGCTTGTGAGCATTTTGCATCACAAAACACGGCAAGGCTCTGTGCATTCCATGCCTCTATGAATTCTGTACTTGCGAACAGTGCAGGGATATGTATCTGACAAGACTGCGCGTGCATCACAAACATCTACCCATCGTCTTCCGATGGGTGGAGACAACTATCTGCTTGCGTACATTACCTCTACATACTTTACCTGGCTGAGTCAATAACCAGAACACCTCAGAGCACTCCGAACTGAGTCCGTTCCACCCGCGTCCCCGATCGAATCTCCCACCCGTGTATGACTCGCCGTATCGACCAGCACAGGAATCCCCACTCGGCGGCGGGTTTACTTCCCGGGCAGCGGCGGGCCTCTGAAGAGGCGGCGGCGTCCGTTCAGCCACGGCCGAGCTGCCAGTGCCCGGCGCTGGCGTGAGCCTCGCCAGACGGCACGGCCGCCGTCGCAGCAGCCGGCTCGGCTGCTCTCCATTCAGGTTAAAAATCAATACGACGCTGGGCCGGCAGGCCCGCCGCACTCGAGCCGGGTGACGTCACCTGGAGACTTACCTGGGCCGGTGACGTCACGCGGCAGCTGTCGCGGCTCCCGGCGGGGACGGCGGGCGGCGCGGGCCGCGCGCGCGCGACACGGCAACAGCGGGTGGTGACGTCACGCGTCCGTGTGACAAGACAGCAGGAGCGGGTGGTGACGTCACGCGTCCGTGTGACAAGGCAGCAGGAGCGGGTGGTGACGTCACGCGTCTGTGTGAAAGAAGCAGGAGCGGGTGGTGACGTCACGCGTCTGTGTGACAAGGCAGCAGGAGCGGGTGGTGACGTCACGCGTCCGTGTGACAAGGCAGCAGGAGCGGGTGGTGACGTCACGCGTCCGTGAGATTATTGGCGACGGCCGACGGTGACGTTACTCGGTCGTGCGACACGGCGACGGCGATGTCGCCTAGTGGGAGACGAGCGTGACGCCGTTCTGGAGGGCGTGTACCTGTTCGGAATGGCGTCGTCACGGTGGCCAATGGAGCTGCTTCGTATTCTGGCGGTCTGGCTGCGGTGGCATGCTGCCTCGGCTAACTTTGCGTGCGTTCCTCCCCGGCACGTGGCAGATGAACTGATCCAAACATTTCTGCATTTGGTCGCTATATTTAACAAAATGCAGTTGAACGAGAACGAGTCTGAGGATTTATTCAATCACGGTTCAGCATCTGATGTTTTCTGGTTTTTACTGCAACAGCTTACTGTCATGATGAAGCGGGATGACACATTGCCAAGCTCACATAATATAGCTATATTCACTGAGAGCCTTCAATGGTAAGATGCATTCAAAGTTACCATGAGAATTTGATACCGCATTGGTTGTATATGTAGCGAGTTTATTTAGATTCTAGATACGAATAAGAACCATGTCTCCAGCCGTACATGTAAGTGTAGAAACGTGCAGGATGGAGAGGGGGAGAGCAGAAGAAATGGATGGTCATCTAATAATATATGGTCATGAAAGTCGGCCGGCCGCCTGTTACCGTCTGCAGTCGGCCGATCGCCTGTCACCGTCTGCAGTCGGCCGGCCACCTGTCACCGTCTGCAGTCGGCCGATCGCCTGTCACCGTCTGCAGTCGGCCGACCGCCTGTCACCGTCTGCAGTCGGCCGATCGCCTGTCACCGTCTGCAGTCGGCCGATCGCCTATCACCGTCTGCAGTCGGCCGGCCGCCTGTCACCGTCTGCAGTCGGCCGATCGCCTGTCACCGTCTGCAGTCGGCCGATCGCCTGTCACCGTCTGCAGTCGGCCGATCGCCTGTCACCATCTGCAGTCGCCCGGCCGCCTGTCACCGTCTGCAGTCGGCCGATCGCCTGTCACCGTCTGCAGTCGGCCGATCGCCTGTCACCGTCTGCAGTCGGCCGATCGCCTGCCACCGTCTGCAGTCGGCCGATCGCCTGTCACCGTCTGCAGTCGGCCGGCCACCTGTCACCGTCTGCAGTCGGCCGATCGCCTGTCACCGTCTGCAGTCGGCCGATCGCCTGTCACCGTCTGCAGTCGGCCGATCGCCTGTCACCGTCTGCAGTCGGCCGATCGCCTGTCACCGTCTGCAGTACCGTCTGCAGTTGGCCTTCATAAGGCAGTTGTGTATCGAAAGGGCCTTACCGCCGCCCGGCTCAAATCCATCAAATCTCTGACGGCCTGTCTATTTTTGTTTTAATACTTCAAACAGGTGCAATTTACGTCGACGGTATTTTGACAATGGACATCTCAAACACACTCGAAACTCGCGTTCATATCGTGCTTTGATGTAGAACAAAAATAACGTGCTTGTCACTGACTCGCCATGCCAACAACTCCAGGTCCCGCGCTGTCTCCGGGCCCAGCAGTCTGCAAGCTCCGCTCACTAGCTCGCGGTCGGCCCGCGTTGGGTTCTCAGGTGACAGTGACCCGACTCGAAGCACTGACCTTGCCGGTGGTTGAGCCACCGGGGAAGGGTGGGCGGGGCTTCGCGCTGGCGTAAGCGACAGCATCTGTCACCAAGACGATCCGATCGCGCTGTTTACGTATTGTAATCAATGACGTGCACCGTAAATATTCCAGCAACACCGATAGACACTAATAATACAAGTGCTGGCTATGTCTGAAATGTCCATCGTCAACGCATAATTTCTTGGAGCTGTTTGTGTTGGAAGGTATTCCAAAAACAAGGCGTCAAGAAGCTTCGTCAAGAACAAGGCGTCAAGTCAAGAAGTCGATCACGGCAGAGCTATGTCCCCACCCCAGTCTAGCAGCCCTACCCCGGTGCAAGAGAAGAGGGAGGGAGGAGGCCGGTCGCAGCTCCGCCCCGTCGCAGGGAGAGTCCGGCAGGGGATGGGCAGGTGCGGTCAGGTGAGCACTCCAGCTGAGAGATGCCTTTTGGACGGTATGCACTTCGAAGCAAATGAGCCTTTGATGTTATGATATGGCCCCTTCACGACACCACCGTGCGTGTTGCGTTCCCGTGAGCACGCTCCAAGGCGGCGCTGACGTCACGATGCACAGCTCCGGACGCCACAGGGTCCAAGAGCACTATCTGTCAAGCTCATAATGGTTGTCAACACTGCTCTATGTATTTGATTTCTACACAGTCAGAGTGTCGCAACACAGAAGACTTGCGTTCACCCGAGGTCCAGCGTAGGGCAGCTCCGTGCGAGCGACACGCAGAGCGTGACATCTCTCAACAAGACATGGGGGACGGGGGTCTTGTCAAGTTCATGGCTCACGAGCATAACAGATACAGACAACGAATCTTCCAGGCAGTCTTCATAGCTGGAGGGGTTATCGTCACTCAACATCCTACGGGACCTTCAAAGTATCTGAAAGTTTTACGTGATCGACATATATATATATATATATATATATATATATATATATATATAGAGAGAGAGAGAGAGAGAGAGAGAGAGAGAAAGAGAGAGATATGTATATTGCATGAGGCTACTGCTATAGATTTCGCGAAGTTTAGTTTGTAAGGCATCCAGAGTCGTAGTTTTCGTGCGACGTAGCAGCACATGCAAATTAGCTGGAACTTTTTGGCAGCAAGTTTATCCTGCTGAGATGTGCGTGTTCTGCCCAATTCTCTGAAATGTGTCGGGAATTTAAAACACGTTACCGTTTGGCGAAAGAAATACATTGTCCAGATAACATGCATGTTTTATGTATGAGACTTGGAGACTGGCGATTCGGAACGGGTTGCCATCATGGTGAATGGTTGTAAGACGTGACGCGATATTGGTATATTCTACATTTCACCTACAGAGTTATCAATGCAACTCAGGTTAAATTAGCGCTTTATGCTCATACAGGAATGGTTTCGACTTCAGCAGACTGTCTCGCCAGCCATCCCTATGCGCGTGATAACATTTGGAATAAGACACTTTTGCCGCGAAATTGGTTTTTCGTCCTTGTGCACTTTGTGCACAAGGAGCAGAGCACTGCTCTTTTTCATGATTATTATCAAACAAGACGATGAATTTGAATTTTGCACATAATTACTTTCGTGGTTACTGTAAAACGACGTTTTTGACCACATCTTGGCAAAACACATCTTACTCTCGAGCAATGCAGCTGAAATAAGCGCACTGGTGGATGCAGTCTGTAGTACGGCCAGCGCCTCGCGTGGCTCCGAGACTTCTAGATATGTGACGCTGAATTGTGACAGTTTTTCTGGTACTCCTGCTGGCATTTGCATTGTTGTTTTGCTACTCCTGCTGGCATTGGCGCTGCGCTTTGAATGCTGACAGATAATATGTGCAAGTGATCATGGCACGCATACATATCCTTGCGATATACAGGGTGTGTCAAAATAGATGGAACCGATTAACCTGATAATAATGTATTACTCTGAAAAGAAACTCCAAAAATATTATATTTCCTGGAAGCTGATATGATAACACTTAAAAACTGAAGATTTGAGGTCTAACTCAAAGGATATATTTATAAGAGCATATGTTCCAAATGACCGTCGCTGCGCCTCAGACACACTTGAGGGCGGCGAGCGAAGTTGTTAATCGCCTTGACACACTGTCTTCCTGACGGCACGAATCTTCTGAGTGAGAAATGGATTGAGGATGATTCTCATACACGTGGTCCTTCAAGAACCCCCAGAGATGAAAATACAATAATATGGGGGGGTTCAAATCAGGTGAATGCGCAGACGACTCGGGTTCGCGGCGCCTGCTGATCAGCCGACCAGGGAATCGCTGGTCCAGCATCGTGATGTTGGTTGTGTGTGGAGTTGTCCCAGCTTGTTGGAACCATTTCGCATCTCGATTTGGGACTTGGGACGCGTCGTGGCGTGAATGGAGGTGTGCAATGGTTCCAACAAGTTGGGGAATCTCCACATGCAGCCAACATCACGATGGAGTGGCTGGACCAGCGATTCCCCCTAATCGGCTGATCAGCGGACCCCGCTAACCCGAGTGGTCTCCGCTTTCGCCTGATCTGAACCCCCTAATTTTTTATCTCTGGGGGTTCCTGAATGGCCATGTGTATGAGAATCGTCCTCAATCCATTGCTAAACTGAAAGAGGCCATCACTCAGAAGATTCGTGTCATCAGGATGGAAGTGTGTCAAGGTGATTAACAACTTCGCTCGCCGACTTCAAGTGTGTCTGAGGCAAGACGGGGACCATTTGGAATATATGCTCCAATAAATATATTCTTTGAGCCAGAGATCTGAAACTTCAGATTTTGTATTGTTATCATATCAGCTTCCAGGAAATGGAATATTATTGGGAGTTTCTTGTCTGAGTAATGGATTAATATTACGTGATAGGGTTATATCTACTTTGAGATACTGTATTTGCGTACATTCGTACTGGCATAAACTGTGCTGTGTAGCTTGAGACTTGCACTTCGAGTAGTGCTAATTGTATTTCTTCAAGAACATCGAAGAATTCTTCGTGCATGTTATGCGAGATCATGAAGGTAAACGGCCCCTTTAAATCAGTGGCCGAGAAAAATGATGGGATAGAAATTAAATACCTAGAGCAATGTTTAGAACCACTATGAGCTTGCCAAGTAGTGCTCTCGGAAATTAATTGCAATTTAATTCCTAATGAACATGGCCCATATGTGATGTTTCCAACTGTGGTGTATCCATCCTAACCTGACAAGTCGAACTGTGGTGTATCCAACCTAGCCTGGTACGTCCAGCTGTGGCATATCTAAGCAAACCTGGTAAGTCCAACTATGGTATATTCAACCTAACCCAGTAAGCCCAACAATGGTGTGTTCAACTGTGGCCTATCCAGCATAACCTTAAGTGATCCGTTGACTTTGCAGCTATATGAAAGTTGTGTTGTGTCGCTGGCAATTAGAACATAAAGAGACGCTGGTAAATTCGGACAGCTTATTCGGCGTACAATTTGCATAACTCTGGAGGAATATAATGTCATATATTGTTTCAAAATCAGACATTTAACTGAAAGCACAAGGGCATGAATATCCCGAATGTAAAGGAACCGTCCTTTGTAACTATGACATCTTATCACAAGCAGCGCACTCGTTTCTTTTCTCGTTTCGCTAGCGTGGTCGTGTTGAAGACGCGTGGGTGTCGTAGCGTCCGTTCCCCTCCCCACTTCCTGCACTAGCGAAAGTGGTGAAATGCTGGGGCCAGGGTTAACATGCGCAAATCCAATGATTATCTTGTTGTTTTTCCTCGCAAAAGTCTGAGTTGTTGAGTCAATAATAACTGAATTGCATCGTCATATGGACTTCGTGTCTAATCTACGAATTATATCCTGTAAATTTGTGTGGGTCCATCATAGAGTCTGGATGCAATAGACGGATGGACAGTTTATTCTGACATTTGCCAGCCGATATTTGACGCAGTAATGAAGTTTCTGAGTGAGACGTTCCCAAGAACGGACGAGTTTAGCAAGTAACCAGCAGGGTGTGGTCCGTAACCTTTTCAGCTGACGGCAGTTGTTGCTATGCTTGACCTGAAGGCGCTTGCATCTGGCCGCCAGTAGTCTCCATTAGTCGCCATTAGTCATCATTAGTCGCCAGTAGTCGCCAGAGTCGTCATTAGTCGCCATTAGTCGCCAGTAGTCGCCAGTATTCGTCAGTAGTCTCCAGTAGTCATCGGTAGTCGTCAGTAGCCGTCAATTGCTGCCAGTAGTCGTTGGTAGTCGCCAGCAGTCGCCGGTCTGGCAGCCGTGGTGCGCGGTCCGTCTTGTGTACGCGATGGAGGTCGCAGCTGACTGGAGGCCGGCGGGTGCAGCTGTTTTTGTCGACACGCGCCGCCGCCTTCGTCTGTTGTGCCCGCATCGCTGTGTACGCCGCCTTCGCCTGCGCCGCAGCCGGTCGCCTCCCCACCCCAGCCCCAGTGTGCCGTGGAGCGGGTGCCGTTGTTGCTGGCTCGCATCAACGCCGGCACTCGTCGCCCTCGAGCGGCTGAGCTGAGAGCCGGCAGCAGCAGCGACTGCTGTTCGGCTGTCGCTCGGCCGGAGCGCTACTGGCACTCGACGGGTGTTAAGTCGGCGATTTGTCGGTACTCGGATGAAGCTCGAGTGTTGCTTAACTGGTACAGCACTAGTGCTCGACTGGTGTTAAGTCGGTGATTTGTCGGTGCTCGGGTGGCGCGCTTGAGTGCTGCTCAACTGGTACAGCACTGGTACTCGAATGATACTCAACTGGTGCTCGGACCTTGTTCTGTCGGTACTTGGCTGGCGATTGGGCGGTGCTCTACTGGTGCTCGTCTGGGTCGGTGTTTTGTCGGCCTTCGGTCGGTGCTCGGCCGGTATTTTGTCGGTACTCGGCCGGTGCTCTACTGGCACTCGGCTGGTGCTCGGTCAGTGCTCCGGATGGTGCTCGGCCAGTGCTCCGGCTGGTGCTCGGGCGGTGCTCCAGCTGGTGCTCCACTGGCACCCGGCTGGTGCTCGGCCAGTGCTCGAGCGGTGCTCGGTTGGTGCTCGTGCGGTGTTTGGCTGGTGCTCGGCTTGTGCTCGGCCAGTGCTCCGGCTGGTGCTCGGCTTGTGCTCGGCCAGTGCTCCGGCTGGTGCTCGGGCGGTGCTCGGGCGGTGCTCCATCGGTGCTCCGTCTGGACGGGACGGCGCTGCTGATGACCCAGCGCGCCAGACCGTGCCGACAGTCGATGAGCGCCGGTCGATGAGAAGAGAGGTGAGGTCGATGCCGCTCTCGGCCCAGCAGTCGCTGCCGCTGGGTCACGAGACGTCGCCATCCACTCAGGCCTGGGACATGATCGGCGACGTTCAGAAAAAAACACAAGCTGAATGCAGGCGGTATCGTAGCACATCTTAAGCACCATGGCATACCCGAGTCAATTGCCCATGGGGTATCGCAAAGTTCAGAAAAGATGGACTGGTGCAACACCCTGGGGTGGGCTGGATGGCCAACACAATCCATGATTACCCGCGGAGGAAGCTGGTTCGCTCCGCTCGAGGAAACCTGGACACCTCTCAGAAGTTGTGGACATGACAATTGGGAATTCCAAAAACGAATGTTCATGTGGTCATTGAAGAGGTTGGGGATACGTAGAGGAAGGGATCGAAAGCACCAAAGGCAGCAGATGAACCAGCTAACCTCCACAAACATCGACTGCACTCTCCGGCGGCCGACTTGGCGCCGAGATCGGCCGGCTTTCTGTCGCGTATGTCGGGCCGCCGCCCGCCAGCCGTCCCGCGCTGCAAAGCGGCTCTCGAACTGGTCGAGCGGCGCGCGTGCGGCGCGCGCGCGAGACTTCCGCTCAAGTCTGACCGGGCGGCCGCGTCGGCCGGGCCATATCGATCATCGCGGTTCCGCCTGGATGCGGATATCGACCTGCGCCCGGCTTGACGTCAGCTCTGCCACGAGACCGCCATCACGGTCGTCTGGTGGCCGTGATCGAGTCGACGGTGCCGACGCGGCGGCGCTCGCCGGTCGGCCGGCGCGTGCAGCCGCCGCCCGAACGCCGCACAGACGAGGCGGCCAGCAGTCCGCTGCAGGCGCTCCGACGGCTGACGGCTGGTGACGTCACTTCACTGATCAGCCACGCCGTGCCGGCACCGCGCCGTGCCTCTCGACCGGCAAGCCGGAGTGTGACTCTGATGCCTTCTTCGAACCCCGTATCCTCACCGCGCACTCACAGCTGATCGTGGCCGCCCCCACCTCCACTTCCAGATCTGGCGGTGGCCGCCGGCAGGTGACTCATGCAGCCTCCCGCCAGCTTGCAATTAGCGGTAACATCAGCAGCGATTGTCCGCGCCGCAGCGGCAGCCAATCAGAATGCGCTGTCGCTGTCCGGCGGCCAATCAGAGGCGGTGCCGCGGCAGCAGCCAATCAGAATGCGTTGCCGCTGTCCGGCGGCCAATCAGCGGCGGCGCCGCTCGGTCATGTGACAGCGCGATCACGGTCGGCCGCGGCCGGACACGAACTGCGGCGCAGTGTTCTCCGGTCGCTGTGGCGGCGGCCACCACTCCTCCGGTCACATGGCTTCCTACACACACTTATCCGCTTCTGCTTGCCCATGCTACAAGGGCACTACCGTGCATGCACTACAGCTGTATCTTTTGTGTGTGACGTTTGTTATCATCACGCAGATGCGCGCAGAAGAGTTTTAGCTTGTCGGAGAGAGACGGGGAAGAAGGATTCAGTTGAGGACCTAGTTTCTGAAGGCATGGACGCTAAGAGCTGTAGGCGTTGCGTGTTTGCTTCCCATTGACTCAGCACGATGAAATTCCCCATGGCGTTGGCTTTCCGTGCGGTAAGTGTGCAATCTCATGGCAACTCTAGTACGGCGGTACGTGGTTCCGTTCTTCCTGAAGTAATAGCATAGGGCGCAGGACGTGTTTTTGAAATTCAATATTGTCATGCCAGCAGCCTCTGGGAGGTGCCCAGTCTTCTTGAGTGGAGGGAACCGGTTGTTTTCAGGTAATGAAGCATTTGCTTGGCCCTGCTGTGCTCTCCCGAGCGTTGTACCAATGTATTTGTTCTCAACTTGGCGATACCCCCATGGACGGGGGAATCGGGCATGCTATGGTGATTAAGATGCGCTCCGATGATGCCTGTATTCGGCTCGATATTTGTTCTGCACAACTTTGCAGATCATATCATACCAGATCATATCCCCGGCCTGCTGCATTCTCAAGGATAACGTTACCCTGATAGCATAGATACACGCGGTTTAAATTTGATGTGCGCAATTGCAGCAATCAAGTCTTCCTACATCCCAAATGTTGTTATAATCGTCCACTAATTCCAGACATATTGCACACGAAAGACTTCCCATTTCACACTCACCACCGGTAACTGCGACATTTCGGCTGATGGTTTTCACCGCGAGCTACGATCGCCTTGTCTAGGTAATGGCCGTTCCGATTTTCTCAGCCAAAACACCAAAGCAGAGGCATATCCCGCAACTATTTGTCATGCTGGATCAGGTCGAGAGATCTGACACCGCAATGCTCCTGCAGATATTTACACCATGGTGATCTGACACCTTTCCCTGTCGGCAGATATTAAATGTGGTCTGACGCCGCCCAATCCCGGCAGATATCTAGAGTGGTCTGACACTGCTCCATGTCGACATATGTCTAGTGGTCTGACGCCACCCCATCCCGGCAGATATCTAGAGTGGTCTGACGATGCTCCATCCCGGCAGATATCTAGAGTGGTCTGGCTCCATCGATATTATGGTCTGACGATGTCCATCGTGGTCTGACGCCATCTCCATCCCGGCAGATATCTAGAGTGGTCTGACGATGCTCCATCCCGGCAGATATCTAGAGTGGTCTGACGATGCTCCATCCCGGCAGATATCTAGAGTGGTCTGACGATGCTCCATCCGGCAGATACTAGAGTGGTCTGACGCTCCATCCCGGCAGATATCTAGAGTGGTCTGACGATGCTCCATCCCGGCAGATATCTAGAGTGGTCTGACGATGCTCATCCCGGCAGATATTAGAGTGGTCTGACGATGCTCCATCCCGGCAGATATCTAGAGTGGTCTGACGATGCTCCATCCCGGCAGATATCTAGAGTGGTCTGACGATGCTCCATCCCGGCAGATAGCTAGAGTGGTCTGACGATGCTCCATCCCGGCAGATATCTAGAGTGGTCTGACACCGCTCCATGTCGACATATGTCTAGTGGTCTAACGCCACTCCATCCCGGCAGAAAGCTAGAGTGGTCTGACGATGCTCCATCCCGGCAGATATCTAGAGTGGTCTGACGATGCTCCATCCCGGCAGATATCTAGAGTGGTCTGACGATGCTCCATCCCGCCAGATATCTAGAGTGGTCTGACGATGCTCCATCCCGGCAGATATCTAGAGTGGTCTGACGATGCTCCATCCCGGCAGATATCTAGAGTGGTCTGACGATGCTCCATCCCGGCAGATATCTAGAGTGGTCTGACGATGCTCCATCCCGGCAGATATCTAGAGTGGTCTGACGATGCTCCATCCCGGCAGATATCTAGAGTGGTCTGACGATGCTCCATCCCGGCAGATATCTAGAGTGGTCTGACGCTCCTCCATCCCGGCAGATATCTAGAGTGGTCTGACAATGCTCCATCCCGGCAGATATCTAGAGTGGTCTGACGATGCTCCATTCCGGCAGATATCTGCACTGGTCAACAGTCAGGAGAGAGCGGAGCGGTCGCCGCTGCGGAAGGAGCAGCTGGCCGCCGTTCAGAGGGTGGGCCAGGCGGTCAGCTTGGCCGTGGAGCGGTTCGTCACCGTCGGAGAGACCATCGGCGACGACAACCCCGAGATCAAGGTCGACATGTACGAGGCGTGCAAGGAGGCGCGCGCTGCAGGTGGGTGGCCTGACTTCAGAAACACAAGGGTGGGTGACCTGATGTCAAGGACTCGGGGGCTGCAGGTGGGTGGCCTAACTTCGGGAACACAATGGATGCGGATGGGTGACCTCACCTAAGGAAGGGACGCTCTCCAATCACACTTCAAACAACCAAGAATAACCACACCTCTATACACATCTATGCGCGTACAGTCGCCCACGACTGAGCAGAAACACCTTCTGACCGATGACTTCGGGACGGAAACTGGCACCTCTTTTCCCACGTACAGCCGCCATGCGAACACGCCCCATCGCCTCGACGCTCCTCGTGCAAACAGCCACGCTACATACACACGGCACCACAGAAGCTACAACAGTTCATCCACAACGCTGACGAACAAGGGCGCAGCCAGGACCTTCTTCAGGGGGCCGACCCAAAACATTGAACAAGCTACCAATATTTCTGGTTTGGGGTGGTGAGAATCCCTGCAGTTATCATTTGATCTTGTGTAGGTTCTCTGTTAGACGGGGCGGTGGCGGACCTTGGCGCGCCTCCGCCCCTTTGGCCCTAGCACCTTGCGCCTCCGCGTCTGTTGGCGAACACTCTGAAACCATCTGTACTTGTGCCGGTGAACTTCAGTGGTGCATGGCAAACGAGCACACACAATCAACATCACGGTCTTTCAGACATAATTGACCGAAACGCGAACAAATCACTCCGATGCCGATGAGTTCAGCAAGAGTAAAACATTCGATGCGTACTGGCACTAACATCACGTACTGTTCGAAACAAAGCAACACAGACACACTAATATAACGCGAATAAACCCATTGCATGAGGACCCGCCACCGTGGCCTTCACCAGCCGGCTGGTGGAAGACGTAGTTGATTAAAATGTTGCTGAAAAGTGGTCACATGAACCCTCACAGCACAAGGAAGCTACGAGCCCGAAACTCTCCAGTTCTTCCCGTTTCCTGTACAGGCGACGCCTTTCTGTACAATGCCAGTGCGCTGATTCGCAGTTTTCAGTCGACAATCCGTTCAGCTCGCGTGGTGTTCAGACCGCTGGAACAGCGAGGCGCTCGGGGCCGCCGCTGCGAACCTGCTCCCATCTATATGCTGATGGAATCCAGCGGTGAGCGCACGCACGCACAAATGGGAGTCCATTGCCGTTGTGCTGGTCGTCGGAGCGTGACGACGATGCGGGCGAGGTGCGGAGGGGGCGGGGCGGGGGGCAGTTGTGTGGGCCAGCACGCTGGTCACGTCAGCAAACCCACCTGTCCGTTCGGCACTGGTGACGCGATCACAGAGGAGTGGGGGGGGGGGCGGCCGCTGTCGGCCGGCGGCACCCCTGTGGGGAGGGGGGGGAAAGAGCAGAGCTTCTCCAAAACCCCCCACCCACCCCAAACACACCCACCACCCTCACCCTTACCCCGGCCTTCCGACGGACTCGCTAGCCGAGATGTATCATCGTGGAGGTCTCGGATGTGATGACTAGTGGGGTCGATTCCGTGGCCTGTGAATATCCAGCTACATACCGGCTATTGCCGACAGGCAGTCGGTGTCCCATGACCAAGGCACTTTGTTAGACGTTAGCCACATTTTAAAAAAAAAAAAAGTTTCTGGAGAATCTGGCAATGCAAGAGGAACAATGGGCCGACAGTCGAGAAGAATGCGCGCAATAATTGGTCGCAATGCATTAGTTGGTTCTAGTGATAAAAAAAACCAAATCTTTTTTAAAAAAAGGGGCGCGGAAAAAAAAAAAAAAAAAAATTTTTTTTGCTTGGTTCCGTAACACACTGGTGCAATTTACGGCAAAATATACGGCATGCATCGAACAAGGATAACTCAGAAAAGTAAAAACAAAGAAGATACAGAGAGACGGAGAGGGAGAAAGTGTGAAATGCTAAACAGCATAGTATACAGCATGCATGGAACAAGGTCACCTGAGAAGGAAAAAAAAAAAAAGAAAAAAAAAGTATAAACAAAGAAGAGAGAAAAAAGGAGATAGAGAGAGAGGGGGGAGGGAGAGAGAGAGGAAGAGGGAGAGAGAGAGGGAGGGACAGTAAAAGATTGATACAGACGGCATAAATATGGAGGGAGAAGTGAATAGAGTTAGAGAAGTAGGAAGGTTAAGGGCCTTTTTTTTTGCATAGGCTGTGGCTTCGACTTCTGAGGGGTTCATGTTTTAATTAATAGAAGCCTTGATTTTGCAATATCAATCGAAATCGATTTCGCTTTCGAAAAAAAACTTTTTGAAACTTTCCCACTGGGAACGTTAAAGGAAAATTTCCAGCCAAGATATCCTTAACTTTTTAAATGACCTGTCTCAGTTAGCAACCTGCTGTATGGGAGGGCGGTGTTTAAACCCCTCGCCTTCTTCGGCGTGTGCGAGGGTTAAGTACCAATTTGTTTATTTCGCTTTCTGTGCTGGGTGAGACAGTTTCTGGTCTGAAATTATTTGGTGTCGATGCTATTGATGTATGATACTACTTTTCCAAGTGACTGAAAACCAAGTCGAGGTGTTCATCTGTGACCTGTCTCAGTAGCAAAAAGGTATCTTCGGCATATGCAACTCTTTTACATGAATTGCTTCTTAATGACCTTTTTGAGGAGCAAATATGATTCACAAGACCGCTAGTGCCCAGGGAGAAACCCATTGTCGATATGCAATCCTATCGCATTTCGTCGTTCACCATTAGGTTTCGCATAAGTACTACACTACAAGAATGGCAATGGATTAATGACTCATCCAGATTTTACATTTCTGAGTAATATTATGTTATTATTAAGTTTCTATATTGGTTCTTATTTTGCTGTTGCTTCTGTGTACGACGCCAGTATTGGCTGTAAATTAATTTGCGTAAGTATATGGTTTCGTAAAACTGAATTTTTCACTTACCCTGACTACAACGTGAACTATGAGACTTCACCCATGGCCCGATTCGACAGCGTTCTACATTAAGAAGACTTGAGCATTCAAGGCTTTCTATTTCCGCCTCAATCTGGCCAATCCGTTACGTCGGTATTGTGGCAGACTAGTGTGAATTTTCCACCTTCAAAAATGCTATTTTCCGCATGGCCTGGCCTGTGAGACCATCGATCACTCCGAGATCATAATGTGCAAAGCCATGGGTACGTGTAATGAAGAGCTATGAATCACCGTTTGGATGGGCTCGATTCGTCCCTCGGTTACTTAGTTTGATCGGGGGCTTTAATCCCCCGTCAGTTGATAGCGTTTGGCGCAGATCCCAGTCAACGCCAGGTTAGGCATAGTTTACCGAGCAAATTTTGTCAGCCTTCTCATCTCAACGGGCGTGAGTGCTCCGTCCCTTAACACGCGCCCTGGAGGGGGGGGGGCGAAATCCGCCCACCCCTCCGGTTTTTCGTAGATAACTCCAGATTTTACCGGCAGATATACGCCATTCTTTGTGTGCCTGCTAATAAATGACCGGCGCGTTGTTTAAAGTAAGACAAAATGAAAATCGACCGGAAATGTTTAGAGTTAGGGGTCGCTAAAGTAAAAAATGTTATCAGCGCCAGACCACAAATATCGGCACTGATGCGCTTCCCGTATATTAGGAAAAAGGAAGTGGTCTTTGCAAAACTAGCGACTTGTTTGATATATATTGTCATACTACATTGTTTTAAAGTCATGTCTAGTCACCGAGGTCAAGTCAGGTCAAGTTCATGACAGGCCTACTCACGCCCTGGAGGGTGGATGGCGAAATCCGCCAATCCCTCCAATTTTTCGTACATTACTCCATATTGTACCGGCCGATATACGCCAAGTATTTTGCATACCTGCTTCGAAATGACCGGCGCATTGTTTAAAGCAAGAAAATGCAAATCGGCCGAAACGTTTTCAAGTTAGGAGCCGTTAAAATAGAAACAATTCGCAGCGCCGGACCACAAAATCGGCGCTCATGCGCTTCCCGTATATTGACAAAAGGGAAGTGTTCTTGACAACACTAGCGACTTGTGTGATGCATATTGCTCTGCTATATAATTTAAAAGTCATGTTAGGTCGCCGAGATCAAGTCAGGTCAAGTTCATGACAGGCTAATGGAACCAAACTTGGTCAACTGGAATGTGTCATAAATTCAAATGGCTGTCATGCGATTGATGTCACTTTATGTTACTCCCTACACATCCCGAAATCCACTGTTTGTCATTGTGTGCCTAAGCGTTTCCATACTTCATTCATGTATTTCATTCCTTTCTTTGCGAAGCCGATTGTGCCGAGCCGCCCAACGGAGCAGTCGGGTTTGGAGCCCGGTTCCGGTAACTGGAGCAGGTAACAACCTAATAAAGTGCTCCTATAGAGGTGACCTGAGGTAACATGGCGGATCTGACATCTGTATTGCATCATTAATAATGTCCAAAACATCATTAATGCCGATTTTGGAGCATTTAAACACAATCACAGCGATACATAACAATGACAAGCCAAGCCACGCAAAACCAGAAATTTTTTTGCTATTTTGACATCATTTGACCTTGAAGATATTGACCTAAGGTCATGAACTTTGCACACAATAGAGTTCACTATCGTGCCCATCCACCCTGCGAATTTCGTTGCTCTAGCCTTCACAGGAGCTGGGATCTTAGGGGGCAGAATCCGGCCCCCCCCCCCTCCAGTGCGCGTTATTTTCAGAGGCCTTCCAGGGCGCTTGTTAAACTCAACACCATATTTGGGATAGAGTCCAGGGACAAAACAATTAAGGCGTTGCATTGACCGGCATGAATCCAATATCCATTGACCAGCCCAATGATGAGTCCAATATCGCCCAACTTTGAAGCATATCTTTCGGCTAGCCATCGATCGTCTCGGGCAGATCAGAAGTGCAGATGTCTCTAGAAGTCTGGCATCGCCATCTTTATTGCCATGCAACTTGCACGCTTAATGGCCACTTCAGGTTACGTTGCGCGTCAAGCGCCGACACTAGCCGCCGGCCGTCGGGTGGCGAAACTAGCGCCGCCAATCGGCCAGCGGGGGAAACTATAGGCAGAGCAGCCCGACATTGTCACAAATTCAACAATACCAGGAAACCATGCAATAAACGATAAAAAGTTGCAGCACCGCATTGCAATGTCCTGAATTCGGCAAACATTAAGCTCAGTTGCGGTCAGGCTGTTGAAAATTTCGGTTAGAAATTTGGACCCCCAATACGATGCAGCCATTGATTTCATTTGCAACATCAGTGGATTGACGACATGCTACTTTCAACCCCAAAATGCCGTCACAATTTTTTTTCCGCAAGGACATCCGGAATGCGATACATATAAAGAAAAACATCAGAAGTTGATTACCCCAATAAGGCACTTTCACAAAAACGCATCAATTGGATCCTGTGGTCGATAACTATAGTTATCCAGGGTCGCCAAAGACACCACTACAGTTAAGAACAAACGTGATGTAAATTCACTTGCTAGAGCTTGCAGATTTTCTTCGTGTTTGCATTAGTAAAAAAAATAACGGTCACAAAATTCATTCAATTCATGCCGCATGAAATGTCTTACAATCTCCTGCTTTTTGCGAGAAATGTCACGTGAGGTTATTCCAGGTCAGTGACCTTATGTGATCTGAAGGTTAGGTCAGGCGGTGTTGTCCGAGAAGATCTGGCAGAATGCATCGTTACCATCTGATGGCATTGCTGCATTAGAACAGCTGCGTAAGTTACGAATTCTGCAAAAGTCATCAAAGACGCCCCCTAGAAATGAAATCACGAGTCCGTAAGTTGACATGACCTTGAAGTTCTTAACCAGGAGGTCTGCTAACGATTGATCATCGGTCATACCGAGCCGCAGTGCGCTGCCTCGCGCGGTCTTCGATGATCTTACAAAACGTTGTGGTGGCACACCCCCTTTCTTCCTTTTCGCAAGACAAATTGCAAGACGCAGGTGAAAGATTCATCACGACCATGGATGGCAAGTCTCTTCAAATTCCTTCCAACACGCTTAACGACATGCAACCAAGACACTTTGCATGCAACCCAATGAACCGACTCAAAATATGTGTTAAGATGAGGT
This sequence comes from Imbricaverruca yamaguchii, assembly GCA_034440575.1. Lineage (NCBI taxonomy): Eukaryota > Metazoa > Arthropoda > Thecostraca > Neoverrucidae > Imbricaverruca > Imbricaverruca yamaguchii. The sequence goes on from JAOTOL010001339.1 coordinate 217,796, forward strand.
ACTTTTACGACATAACTGCCGGAAATGATTATTCTTAATTGATAGCTATAGGGCAGAAGGAATTGCAAAAAGGAGCGCATTGGGAATGGGGAAAGCCAACTGATGGGAACTGGGCATACAGCTTCTCACGCCTGTCGGATCCCACCCGATAGATTCTTTCACCACCCAGCGAACCGTTTAATTGGCGGCTTCAGAACACGTCCACATTCGAGAAGATAACTGCAAACGCTCTGATGGAGACGAAATGTGCCGTTTAACGATCCCAATTGGATATTTAGAGCACGTCTCAGAACGAAGACGATCATTGAATTGATGATTCTGTTGATGTCACGAGGCTCCCCTGTTCGTTGTTCAGACGAAGTACTGAATTATCAGTTCCTTGTCTCCGTTTTTGTATACGTGGAGCAGATTGTCAACTGGGATATTGCGACATGGAGAATGCTGGTGTGAAATCAAGGTGCTTGATTTCACTAAAATTAAGAATTCATATTCTGAATAAAAGGTTTATACACACGATAACGGCTGAGAAGCACATTCCTTCAGCCAAATAATGATAAGCATGGGACCCGTTTTGAATTTCATTATATTGTAATGCATAATATGTTTTTGCTTACTTCAGACGCCATCCTCGAAGGCTAGCATCCTTCTCGAAAGTGTTGCAGCATAATGCGGCCAATAGTGCTAATGCGTTAGCTTGACATCACCAGCAGCAGTGTTATGGTGCTCTGTGCCGCATTAGCAACAGTGCTGAGATGGCCTGTGTCCAATCAGCAGCAGTGCTGATATGATCTGTGTCGAATCAGCAGCCGTGCTGAGGTTGTCCGTGTCTCATTAACAAAAGTGCTGAAATGGTCCCTGTCGCATGAGCAGCAATGCTGAGACGATCTGTGTCCCATCAGCAACAATGCCAAGATGGTCTGAGTCCCATCAGCAGCAGTGCTGAGACGGTCTGCGTCGGATCAGCGGCAGTGCGGAGTTAGTATGCACGCTGTGAGCGGCAGCGGTGAGAGGCTCCGCGCAGCTTATTTCTCGCGCGTCAAGTGAGCCGGCGACGCGAGGTGCCTGCTACAAAGCTGCTCCGGCACTGCGTCAGCTGAGGGTCAAGGTCACCCCAAGGCTTGCGCTCGTTGACTCGCAATCATAGGCGCACCGGAGGGGGGGCAGCCCCCCCCCCCCCCCCCCCCCCCCATGAGACCGAAGTGCCCTTTTGACCGAAAAGTGCCCTCTTGGCCGGAATGTCCAAAATTTAGCCCAAAAAATAACTTGCCTTACGTGCCCCTCCTGTGCCAAAGGTGTCCTTTGGGGCCAAAACTGCCCATTTGGCCAAAAAATTTCACGCCCTCCCCCCTCCCCCCGGTCAACAAACCTTTCAGTGTGCCCCGGCCGCAAAGTGCCCTTTTGCCGGTAAAGTCCTTTCCGGCCCCCCCCCTCCCGCCATGGAAAAATCCTGGGTGCGCGCCTGCTCGCAATAGCAACCGACTTGCTTAATCCATGCTGATTGATCAATGCTCGTGCAGCCCTTTGGAATACCAGGCACTTGCAATACGATGGCTACGTAGAACAGGACGGAGTGAAGAAAAAAAACACCTCGTTAGAATTACAGATAGCATGAACTTATTCTCCCAACACGCGTGGTCAGTTCGAGAGAGGTTTTTTCCTCGATTTTGGGGTGCAGTAGTTTTCTATGGCAACGGATGAATGAAACACGGATGCGCCGAAGCTTGGTGCATCTTTTATACATCAATTTCGTGATGTTTTTGAGAAAACGGTTGGGTTAGGTCATTCAAGGTCACTGACTTACGGCCGCCCAAGTGATATCACCTCCGAAAACGTTTACGAATGTGTCACACCTTCCCGAATTCAAATGTTTGCATGCAACTGTCAGGGATTGCATATCTTGACATAAACAACAAAACTGCTGTCTCCAATGTTTCGGAAACTGGTTTTGATGACGTTCTTTTATCATTATTGGCCTTCTGTGAAGAAAAAAATAACATAGTCAGCCAAACGGTCTCTTCATAGCTATGTTGACTTGATTTGCCAATATGTTGGGTGATCTACATATGTCAAAAATAAATATAAAAAACAACATTGGATATAACGTTAGAAATTTTGCAGCATCGAAGTTTCGAGATATTCTATAGTTCGATAATTTTAAAGAAATACTTGATGGGCTTTCTTGTTCTCGGTGTAAAATGTTTTTATGTTTTCGAACATCGGAAAAAGTCAGAAAGAACATAAAAGTAATGTCATGCATGACATCAGTTGGACCAGTTTTGACATAATTGCGTTGTAGAAAAAAAACTAAAGAAAACGGTTACTTTCTTCGGAATCGTCATGGGCTATCCGACAATACTTTCATTTCTTGCTGTGGGTCCCATATGCTATGTGATCCTGTGAGTGGGAGATGGGAGAAAATCTGTCCCCTTCCCTCATGGTCGGGCGAATGACGGTCTGAAGTCCGATCGAGCGAGGGATATCCGGCACAACAATCGACGATAACTCAAATTCAGCCGAGAAGCTGGCTTTGCGGTGTTATCTTAGCCGGTTATAGGCAAGGAACCACAATAAGGCTCCAAGTAAGCCATTGGAGATAATTGCTTCAGAATGCATCACCATTCTGCTGCTGAGCCCGATACTGAACTGCTGCAAAATTCACCGTTACACTGTCGCTGAGCACCACATTACAGTACCGTAAATACCACCACATGATCTTGCAGACCTCACCGTTGCACTGCTGCAGAATCTATAACAGGGTTACTAAAAATGTACTGTTTGAGCCGTGAAATGTGCATACTATCATAGTACCGTAATGCTGGGCCGTAACTGTAATACTGTGACCCCGTAAATCAGCCGACCTGCCATGCCCCGCATATGTCACGCCTGTACTTTTCCGTCCGGTGCCGGCAACGCGGTCACCAGCCCTCGCCGGACCCGAATCAGCGTTTTACAGGCGACGCCCAGCAACCGTGACGTGTGCCCTGTCTTCCGGTCGTGGCCGAAACCCGGTGAACCACCCCCGGCATCAGACCTGTCTTGACTGTCGAGCCGCGCGGACCTGCCGTTGTCGGTCGCGTGCGTAAATTAATAGCTGTATTTCGGCCTCCAAATTTACAATTGTAATCAATCGCTGCTGGCTGTCGTCCTGGAACGTCATTGCGAGTGTCACCATATATTCGCAATACCTTCTTCACAATATATCGTGCAGAGAACATTTCATGTTTGCTCTTGGAGTTATCGCGGCGCGCGGGTAGAAAACCCTAGACTATTCACGAGCCTACAAGAGCGACCTTCACTACAAATCCACCACAATAGCGCTGCGTAGCTCGTCATTATATTCGCTGGCGGATCGGGCCAACTTTCAGGAGAGCCAAAGAGGATCCAATAGCTGGTCTGTTCTTGGCAATCTTTGGCAGGCCGCCAACTCCTGACGGGTGTATTGGACAGAAGTTGTTGAAAAGGGAGGGACGTGATCCTCCTTTTGGTTGGGAGAGCAAAGGACATGTTGGCTGCATTTAGTTAGTTATTTGGGCTTTAGGGCGCATCGACCAGGGTTGATCATTCGCGCCCATTGTTGGCTGCATTTAGTGAGGATATTTGTTCGCGGCCAAATGGCCAAATTCGAGGCCAATTCCGGAATAATTTTCAAACTTGGCGGCCAAACGACTGTTACCGTTGCCAAGACAGGGGAGGGTCATGGCCGCATCCTCCTCCCTATAAATCCGCCGGTGACTAACTGCATTTGCACGGACCTCACGCAAATGTTGCTGTAAAGCCAACCTCCACATCGCGACAAACATCACCACTACGATGTCTAGGAGCCCACCACTATACCGCTTTAAAACCCACTGCTACAGCGCCATAAAACACTTACTACTATAGTGCTGCCGAACCCAACGCTATGCTGCTGCAGAACCCACCACCACATCCCCGCAGAATCCATCAATACACTTCGGTAAAGCCCACCACTATGCTGCTGCAAGAAGCAACCACCGTCCCGAGACTGACGCGGGTTGGCATTCCGGGCTCTGCCATTGAGAAGTTCCGTGCTCTGCAGTCCCGCCACTATACTGCTGCAGCGGGCCACCGCCGCACCCAGACTGACGCGGGCTGGTGTTCCAGGCTCTGCAGTCCCACCACTATACTGCTGCAGCGGGCCACCACCGCACCCAGACTGACGCGGGCTGGTGTTCCGGGCTCTGCAGTCCCGCCACTATACTGCTGCAGCGGGCCACCGCCGCACCCAGACTGACGCGGGCTGGTGTTCCGGGCTCTGCAGTCCCGCCACTATACTGCTGCAGCGGGCCACCACCGCACCCAGACTGACGCGGGCTGGTGTTCCAGGCTCTGCAGTCCCGCCACTATACTGCTGCAGCGGGCCACCACCGCACCCAGACTGACGCGGGCTGGTGTTCCAGGCTCTGCAGTCCCGCCACTATACTGCTGCAGCGGGCCACCACCGCACCCAGACTGACGCGGGCTGGTGTTCCGGGCTCTGCAGTCCCGCCACTATACTGCTGCAGCGGGCCCCGCCGCACCCAGACTGACGCGGGCGGTGTTCCGGGCTCTGCAGTCCCGCCACTATACTGCTGCAGCGGGACCACCGCACCCAGACTGACGCGGGCTGGTGTTCCGGGCTTGCAGTCCCGCCACTATACTGCTGCAGCGGGCCACTACCGCACCCAGACTGACGCGGGCTGGTGTTCCGGGCTCTGCAGTCCCACCACTATACTGCTGCAGTGGGCCACCACCGCACCCAGACTGACGCGGGTGGTGTTCCAGGCTCTGCAGTGCCACTATACTGCTGCAGCGGGCCACCACCGCACCCAGACTGACGCGGGCTGGTGTTCCGGGCTCTGCAGTCCCACCACTATACTGCTGCAGCGGGCCACCGCCGCACCCAGACTGACGCGGGCTGGTGTTCCAGGCTCTGCCATTGAGAAGCTCTGCGCCCTCCAGTCTGAGGTGAAGCAGACGGACAAGGCGACTCTGGTGCGGGCGGCCCGCTGCTTGCTCTCCAGCGTCACCAAGGTGCTGCTGCTGGCCGACACCGTGGTGGTCAAGCAGCTGATACTCTCGAAAGATAAGGTTAGTCAGCCGGCGGAGACCAGCTTTGCATTTATTTTCACCCGCTGGCTTTTCGATTGTAATGCTTGTTGTTTCGCTTACTGGAAGCGTGTTTTTGTTTCGTCTCAGGGTACATGTGGACTGTTCGTGCCGAATATTTTCGTCGCATGTTCACAATTTGGGGGAATGTGATCACGATGGTCGTGATAATCGGCCAGCGAGACAAATACCCGATCTGGGAGTATGATGCGGACCAGAGAACGTAGCTTCACTGAAGGGGTAGAATACATTCACACCTTGCTGAAAACATTCATGCGAAATATGGCGATACCATATTGTCATTTCCCTTTTCCCAGAATGGAGCGTTCCAACATTAGGAATTGGAAATAAGCTAGCTCCTTGGTGACTGAGCAGCAGCCTCAACAGCTACATTCCGACTACATTTCCTTGATATGTTCCACCGTCACCAGTAGATCGGTGACTTTGCCTACGTGCCTAATTGCCGTCGCATTCATCTAACTGTCTCCACTGGTCCAAAGCGCTGCCATGAGTTCCCCGTTGATCGGGAACTGGCCTTGAATGGGCGAAATAAGGTGAAAAGTCTACGTTATTGTTATAACATCGTTGCTACCATGCATTTCAGACAGCTGTTATCAATGGGGTATTGTGTGAAAGTTCATGAATTTAATCAACTCAAATAGTGGCAAAGGGTAGAAAGTTTTTGAAAGTTTTGCGGGCAACCAGGGACGTAAGATTATGCAACAGAACTACATGCGTTCTCCATCACGAGGCGACATTGCGTGCGCGCGCAATTTTAATCTGGCTCACTGCATCATACATGAAGCCGGTGTAAGGTACCGATAGGGTGCAGAGGGAGCACAGTGGGCAACAGTGGGCACGGCAACGCAGGTCGTGGGCTAGCATGTATTGCAAGCACGAGCCAGGTCGAATCTCCGTGAATGTTGACGCATCACTCGAGTTGTTATGCTGTCGCACGCCTTCCTTCAAGCATGTATGCAGAACTAAGCTGATTCTGAAGGCCATGCATTGACCGAATGGCGCTAATAAAACAAAACAGAAATAATAGCATCATCCTTCCCCGAACTTGAACTCGAGACCAGACTCGGCTGCCACGTGTCCAGACTCGTCGGGTCGTGACATGAACGCTCCGAGCGGAAGCCGTCACCCGCCGGCTGGCGTCGACCCACGCTGACGTGGCAGCTGACGCCTCGAGCCGCGGCTGCGACGGATGTTATGCTCGGTTATCTCCGGTGCCGGGCGGCGACACCCGGCTGGCGTATGCTGTGACGTCATTGGATTGTCGCAGCCATGCACCATGCAGCCGAGCCACACGTGGGGCGTGTCCGGACTGCGTCGACCGAGCCCCTCCCTTCGCGGTGTGCTCCGATAGGTGGTGTGGGCCAGCGACAGACCAGGCCGCTCGCCGGGTAGGCACCCTCCCCATGAGCGACTTGTCCCCTCTCGCGCGCGCTGCCCGTCCTGAGCGGAGTGGCTGGTAAGATGTGCACGCCGGAACGGCTGTCCATTACGGGTGCCAATTTCACTGATCAAACTGCCCTTTGACTGAAAACCTGTTGTTGTTTAACTGTTCTACACCCTCACCTGTCGAATCTGAATTGATGTCCCCTATGCGATACTATAAATAGAAAGCATCATTCAGGTTGACCTTATATCCATCATTCATCATTCAGGTTGACCCTTTAGCGATTGTATGCATTCAAGCAGATCACCCCTTAGTCTCCTATACTGGATCGAATACTGGTAAGCCTTTTTCCATATTGTAGGACCTAGTCCACCGATAGGTATAGTGGATTTGTGCTTCACTCTTTCTAGGATGTCTATATCCCTTTCTAAGTAAGGGTTCCATGCCTGTGCATAATATTTCAAGTGGGATCGAACAGAGGCTAAGCACAGTTTTACACATGGACTAATGGTCCCCTTCATCAGTTCAGGGCTCTTCATACCAAGGATCCTCATACTAAGGGCCCTTCATACTAAGGGTCTCATACTGAGAGCAATTCATGCTAAGGCTCTTGGACCCCACTTTCGACGATTAAGGATCCTCTCCGTCGGCGCAAAAGCCCCTCTTAGCAATCCAGAACCTCCTCTGTCAGACCGAAAGCTCTCTTTCAACAGTTTGGGGCCTGTCCATCAGGTCAGGGGCTCTTGTATGGCTTGGACATCACGCGTCGGTCAAAGGACCCTTTTTAACGGCCTAAGGTTCTCTCCGGTGATTAAGGCTCCCGTCCGTCGTTTCAGGGGTCTTCTTCGACGACCCACGTCCTATCGCGGCAAGCTGCATGCCCATTTGCAAATGTTTGAGTTGTTTGACCTCTCTATCAGGTCAGGGACCCTTTCTTCGGCTTGGTCCCCGCCGTCAGTCCAGGGGCACCTCATATTGGCTTGGGACCCTCTCCGTCAGCCTGGGGGCCCCTCCAACAACCCAGGGCACACTCCGTCAATCTAGAAGGCACTCACGTTAACACAGGAAATGGCCCTCGACGTTTTCCGGTGGGCGTTCTCCGTTGACTTGGGTCCTCTTCATCAGCCTCGACCCTTTCCGTCAGCCCGGCCCCCTTTCGTTGGTCCAGAGGCCCTTCACTTCGGACCAGGGGCCCTTGAGGGACCATCAAGGCGGTCCCCTGGAGGACTCCATCCGGCCCTCCAGGAGCGGCTGCTCCATTTGCCGTCACCCCCTTGGCTACGCCACTGAAAAAAAGGAACAACAAACTAACAAAAACAACAAACTATTAATATAGCTATTTGTCTAATCTATTTTTGGACACGTGGCCGCGTCACTAGTCACACTACGTCCACGTGGACGTAGCGCTGTGTCTAAAAAACCTGATTCACTAAGATACATCAGATATACCGAAAATCAACAACCTAACCTCCCAAACTTAGCATGGGACCTGCAATGGAACACATTCTCCCATTACCAACCACCACATCATTTGGGAATTAGTTGGCACGATTCGTGTGGTGTACAACGACGTTTTTGAATGATTGTGCTGTAATTTCGCAAATTATTGAATGCAGTGGCAATGTCCATTAGACACATTAGCGATATCATTTATTCTCCAGCGTAATATGTGCAATTAGAATATGAGCAGTCCGTAGTCAACTAGATGAGTAGTCAAAAAATACGCCACCATGACACTATGGCGTCAGTTTGTGAACACATCCGTCAGTAGGTACGAATCGGGATGTTGAGCATGGGTACCTTCATGCAGTAGCCTCGTTGTATGTTTCCGTGAGAAGGAATGGAGAAAGCAGATAATTCATTTTTCAGTACGCAGGCCACTGATCGAATGCTCCAAGGCAGAGGGGAGTTACGCGATGAATCCCAAGGTTTGGTTCAGTAACAGCTTATTTCGCTATTCTTGAAGTAGATTGAGTAAGATGAAGGTTGCAGGGTCAACATAATACACATTTTATTTTCCATTCACATATCTAGTAATATGAGTTATACTAGCCCGGAACACACCCCTTGCCCGGATCCAGGAATCGTCGTTAGGAATGTATTAGGTAGCGAACAAATACATTGTTCCAGTGCGTTCCAGTGTTTGGCCGAAAGCTTTCAAGTGGAAGTGCTTCAAGACACTCAGCTGCAGAGTCCCCGGGTGATTGGATGTGAATCTGGGCCAGGAGCGTTGCTAGACCCTTTCGTCAGGCAGCTCTTGGCCTGCCAGGGGGCCACCCAGCCTCCACTGATTCCCATGCAAAATTACAATAAGTTCCGTGGGCCACAAGAGACGCTAAGAGAGTGTGCATCGCTGTCGTGTCTTTCTCCTTCTCCTGGTGACGCCCCTGGCCGGGATTCACTGCTCGAGGAAAATTATTAGGTCTGTTATATACACACGATATGATGAGGCAGATTTGATCGTGGCTGACCGGTGCCGGGAGAGGTATTTCCCAGTGCTGCACCGACACGGTCGGGTCCAGTCTGCTGGTCGGTGGGACGAATAATTCATCAGCGCGAATTCCAGGCGCAGGCCAAATAGAAAAGCAACGTAACTAAAACGTCTGCGTGTTTGAATGCATTTAGGCTCGTGGTTCATAGCGTCGTGTTCAGAATGACGATGCTATTTCAACTCTTCTCACAATCTCTGTGCAATCCAATAGAAAATAGACATTTAATGTTATCCCGGACGACGTTCGTGACATGGAATGGGTGATGGGGAGAACATCCGAGCGTTTCTGTCACACGAAGTGTGACCAATGAAAGGGAAACATTGCATTGATTTGCGAAGAGGTGGCATCAAATTCATCACCTTGAAATGCAAGCGCTTACAGATTACCGACAGCTGTATTTTCCACAGCCTCTCCACTTTAGTTCACAGCCTCGCACTTCATCACTTTACCTCACAGCCTAATCACCTAAGTTACGATGGGGACACATATCGACTCCTCAAAAGTTTGGTCCAGATGATGGCCCATGAACAGCATGATCATGGCCACATATTTTAGTGGGGACGGGAGGATTAACATGTCAATTTTTCATGGAACGCTGCAGGCGCATTGCTCAAAGTTTGGGACACGTGTCCTCCAGTCCTTCTCCTTGGCATCGCCCATGTCTTAGACGTATTCCTCATCCAGACCGTACTGACACTGTTGCAGTAGCGGTACCTTATAAGTGTCCTTCATCTGTACCATACTGGCACTGTGTGGTAGTGTCCCTGCCTTATAAGCGCGCCCTCGTCCATACCGTACTGATGCCGTGTAGCGATATCCCTGCACGAGCACTGTGGTATGACCTTCCAAACAAAACTTTAGCTATGCTTCTCCTTCCAAAAGAAAACTTGCAAAGCTATCCGGATTCACAAAGTGTGCCGAAACTCCAACGGGTAGCTTAAGACTAGTAGGAAATATTGAATCATAGCTCCTCTGGATCCACCTCCAGTCTCATTGTTCCACGTGCAAGACGTCGGTGTAGGCATGGAGCCATCACTTAACTCACAGAACATCTCTGAAATATCTGATGCAACATTTATGGCTATTTTACATGCACGACAGCAGCCTCTCCGACTTCAAGCTACCTGGAACGCCTCATCAGGAGCCTCTTCCCATGCAGCGCATGTAATTCTGGGAAACCTAGCACCAGTCCTGCATATATTACGATGTTACCATTCGGGTGCAGTCATCAGACAGGACAGCTGACGTTGCACTGGCGCGCTCTCGCACGCACATCGATTATATTTCTCCTTTGCCCGCTGGCCTCACCTGTCTCCCGTCTTCGTCACAAAGGAGTCGTTGCTACCAGCTTCGAGCGTCGATAAATGTTTGGGCGGAATACTCTCCCAGATACGTAATCTCGGTGTGGATGACGTCGACCGCCCATCCGATAATCGCACCACGCACCATTGCGTTTGATTGCATTGCATTGCGTTTGACATGCATTGCGTTGCGTTTGAACCAGCCCACGCTCGGCGCTAGGTCGGTCGCGGCCCATTTCCTGCCGGCCGTCTCATTTGCGGCTCGCGCTGTCTCCCTTGGGGGCGGTCCCGACGGATGGGTGGGATTTGGCGCGTAAGTAAGGCGCTCAGATGTGTGCTGTGGCGCGAAATTGACGGCCCTGTTGACGGCATACCTCCCGGCGGTAATTACCGGCTGGGAAGGCGGCCGCCGGCGGGCCGGGCGACGGGCGGGACCGGAAGTGGCGCAGACCGGCGGCCGGGGGGACGGGAAGTGGCGCAGACCGGCGGCCGGGGGACGGGAAGTGGCGCAGACCGGCGGCCGGGGGACGGGAAGTGGCGCAGACCGGCGGCCGGGGGACGGGAAGTGGCGCAGACCGGCGGCCGGGGGACGGAAGTACGGCGCGGACCGGCGGCCGGGGGACGGGAAGTGGCGCAGACCGGCGGCGCTGGTGACGCGAAGTGGCGCAGACCGGCGGCCGGGGGACGGAAGTGGCGCAGACCGGCGGCCGGCGGGACGGCGCGTGGCGCAGACCGGCGGCCGGCGGGACGGAAGGGCATGTTGGTAGGCTTTTCGACACTGTTGTGAATGACATGTTGGTGGGGTGTCCGACACTGCTGTGAAGGGAATGTTGGTGGGCTGTCACAGGGTGACATCGTGTGACGCTGTCCGTCACTGGTGTGAAGGGCGCGTTGGGGGCTGTCCGACACTGTTGTGAAGGGCGTGTTGGTGGGCTGTCCGACACTAGTGTGAAGGGCGTGTTGGTGGGCTGTCCGTCACTGGTGTGAAGGGCGCGTTGGGGGCTGTCCGACACTGTTGTGAAGGGCGTGTTGGTGGGCTGTCCGACACTAGTGTGAAGGGCGTGTTGGTGGGCTGTCCGACACTGTTGTGAAGGGCGTGTTGGTGGGCTGTCCGACACTAGTGTGAAGGGCGTGTTGGTGGGCTGTCCGACACTAGTGTGAAGGGCGTGTTGGTGGGCTGTCCGACACTGTTGTGAAGGGCGCGTTGGTGGGCTGTCCGACACTGTTGTGAAGGGCATGTTGAGGTCTGTCAAAGGGTGACATCGTGTCACGCTGACGACACTGTTGTGAAGGGCGCGTTGGTGGGCTGTCCGACACTGTTGTGAAGGGCGCGTTGGTGGGCTGTCCGGCACTGCTGTCAAGGGAATGTTCCAGAGCTCAACACTTTACCCACTCGGCCATCCCAGCGTCTCAGAGGCGTCGTCGGTGAATGTGTATGGGTAATGGGAGGTGCTGAATCAGTGGTGCCACCGTGAATTGTTTTGATGTGGGGAAGCTGCTGATTCAGAAGCGTCTCAGGAAAATTGTGTTGAAGCAGAGTGGAATGGGGGTGGGGTGGATTGGCGGACGCAGAACAATACCTATATTTGCATGCAACGAAACTGGGGCAATTGGTTCATCTTATCGTGGATCTGGCATCAAATTTGGAGAAGCTTAACCTGGTGCATTCTTTGTTTTCTGTGAAGAAGACAGCACGGCCTGCTATGCTCATATAATTGGTTCTTCAAGCGGAGTAGACAACACCAGTCCAGAGTTGCACCATCCTTTCTGGAAAGTTTTTGATTCGCTGAAAAATAAATCCATGGAAAACCGTGGTCATAATATTATCGAATACAAGTGAATAAATCAGTCAACCGAGCAGAACAACAATCGGACAGAGAGAGAGAGAGAGAGAGAGAGAGAGAGAGAGAGAGAGAGAGAGAGAGAGAAGGGAGATAACGACAACCCAAACCCAGAGCGGTCCTGTCTCGGCGAACACCTCACCCAAAGACTGTTTACATCCATGTGTAGGTCACACCTGGGAGGTACACGACCTTGTTGGGTGCAAGAAACATTGTCGGTGCATGGCGGAACTTATTCGGAACCTATATTGGGGGCCTCACGATGCCGTTTGTGATACTTGCGCACTGGAAAGGCCCACTTGGTCTCCACGAACGACAGCGATACGCATTACACGTGTCGGTTAGTAGCAACGTTCAGTTGGCGCAACATAAAGCCGTATCGCTTACCACAAACCGACACCGGCCTGACGGCAGCCAACCTAAACGGCGTGTCTACGGGGGCCGTCGAGCTTGATTCACTAAACGGTGTGCAGTTATGGGCCGATTGCCGGTTGTGTGACGGCCTGTGTTCGCGGCCGATGCATTAGCCTGTCGCTGCGGCGAAGTAGAGGAGCCGTGCGCCTGAGTGTCCCTGTCGGTTACAATGTCGCCTCCTTTTGTACAGCTGTGCCTTCCTTAGCTTCTTCCACTGTGGTGTGATCCACGTTAGTAAACGTGCAAATGGTCACCTGCGTAAATAAGTCCCCATAGTATTGCTAAGTGATAATGCGCTGCGATTGGCTCCGAGCCATTGATGTGAGTCAGGCCGAACAGTATCTCATGTAGGCCTGAAACATAGCGTGCCTCTTAATAACTTTATGTTCTCTACGACGATCAAGAACAAGTTAAGATGCACGTTAAGACGAACGTTAAGATGCAAAACGTCGCTTTTGCCGCTTTCCTACAGAACAGTTTGTGCTAGCTTGATCTGCTTCCCAGCACCTTTGCGGTGACCGACTTCAGCTGAGCTCTCGGCCGAACACAACGGTGTCCTTTGAATCATAATGGCCAGCCCTTCGCCCGTATTGGTGTCCTCTGAGCCTGCGATGATTCACCCGCCTCGATCCAGGCCAACTCAGCTTCAGCCGATCCGACCCAACCCCAGCCAGCCCGAATCAGCTCCACCAGCCGGAGCCAGCCCAACAAAGCCCGAGCCAGCCCGAGCCACCCCAACCCAGCCCAGCGCAGCCCAACACAGACCGTGCTAGCCCGAGCCACACAGCCCAACCCAGCTCAACCCACCCCAACCCAGCCTTAGCCAGCCAGAGCCAGCCCGAGCCAGCCCAACACAGCCCGAGCCAGCCTGAGCCAGCCCGAGCCAGCCCGAGCCGGCCCGAGCCAGCTCGAGCCAGCCCAACCCAGCCTTAGCCAGCCAGAGCCAGCCCGAGCCAGCCCAACACAGCCCGAGCCAGCCCAACACAGCCCGAGCCAGCCCGACACAGCCCGAGCCGGCCCGAGCCAGCCCGAGCCAGCCCGAGCCCGCCCACACAGCCCGAGCCAGCCCGGTGCAGCCATCCGGCACCGGTCCACGCTGGCTCGCACACGACTGCGTCCGCCTCGGCTCAGACGCGAGCAAACAGAGCCTCGTCCGAGCCCAAACAGGCCTGTTTCGTTCCACGCATGCCGGCCAAGTTCCATAAAGGCGGCCAATGTCACCCGGAGAGGCGGCCTTGCGAGTCGAGCCAAGCTCACTCGGACGCGTTTTATTCCACCGGAGCTTTATTGTCACAACTGGAACATCAGAGAATGCTCAGCAGACCTCAGAGCTTGTGTTCTGTAGCATCAGACCGTTGGTGCTTAGAATCATTGATGGTGCCTGTCTAGATGGCTGCATAGTATAGCTGCGATCTCGGCGGCCATGGTATGTCAGTATCGCTACTGTCTCGGCGGCCATGGTATGTCAGTATCGCTACTGTCTCGGCGGCCATGGTCCGCCGGTATAGTTGCGGTCTCGGCGGTCATGGTCCGCCAGTATATCTGCGGTCCCGACGGTCATGGTCCGCCAGTTTAGCTACTGCATCGGCGGCCATGGTCAGCCGGTATAGCTGCAGTCTCGGCGGCCATGGTCCGCCAGTATAACTGCGGTCTCGGCGAACATGGTTCGGCAGTTGGACTACAGCTGGACCACAGTAGAGAGCGACAGTAAGAGCGACAGCGGCACAACAATGCGGTGGCATTGGGGTGCCGCCGGGCGGCCTTGGGTCCGTCTGCCGCCGCCCACGTCCCACATTGACGACAGCCGCTGACCGCTTTATGGCCGCGTGTGGCGCCCGAGTGGCGGAATTTGGCGGGACAATTTGCTCCCACGACGACGCTGAAGGCTGCGGGAGTTTTCAGCCGGCGTTATGAGTGGAAACATTCCTCGGGCATGGCTAGTTTGAAATGGCATGATACGGGCAGGGTTGATTAAATCGCACTTTAAACGGCTTCATCGTGATTCTAAGCGCTGGCTTTCTGATTGCTTGCAGTCCTCAAAAAGGCACAGGGGAGGAGCAATCCTCGTCAAAAAGTCACAGCAGAAGAGCAATCCTCGTCAAAAAGTAACAGCAGAAAAGCAATCCTAGCAAGCAGGCACAAGTGAGGAGAAATTCGTGGATGCTCAAGGATACCAATATTTGTCTTTTTGTAGTTCATTGATTGTAGCTCTAGCGCAGTGGCCTGATAATCCAAGTTCTGACGTAGTCGGTGCTATTTGAGACTGAATGGCACACGGAACGTCATGCAGCAACCTAATTATTGCAAGATGCTTCACTTTATATTGCATATGTCCATCACAAATTTAGTAGCATTCACTGTTAAACATTCATGCAATGCGTTTGCATATTTAGGCGTTGGGCCAACTGGTTCATGTATGTACATGATCCACATGATCAAATTGTTTTCTTCTGGCACCCGCTGTTTTTAACGACTGGTAAAATTTATGAATACTAAGATAAAATGTTGCCACAGTTCCGTGCTAAATTTCGGTGTTTGCCTGCCTGGGATGTATGCAAATGTGTGTGCTCCCTTGGCATCGGTAAGCGTTCATCTATAAATGGAGCCGCCAGGCTGGAAGTGCGTGTTCAATATTGTGCAGGCCTTCGCAGCTCTCTTCCACCCACTTTTGCCTGAGAAACTCGTGCTAGAGATCGAATTTGCATACTAACGTGGCTAAATACTGAGAAGATGATATACTTGCGTTCTAGGAGGTAACTTAACTCAGTGTACTGTATAAATAATCAACAGAGTACTCTGACAGAGCCTTCTTATATCCAGTTTTCCGCATTCGTGCTAAGTTACATATGGGCGCAATACAGCCGATGTAGTTGACGTGCCCAACAATCCCAAATACACACACGCACATACACACATACACACATGCACGCATCCATGTTAGGTATGGCTCCTGAAGAAAAAAAATGTCAGTATCTCTCTTTCAATCTCTCATGTCTTATGTACCATAGGTGTCACATGACACGTTTTTTGCAGCTTAGTATGGTGTGTTCTAATCAAAATTACCCCCTTGCAAAAGTAATTTGGCATGGAACACCTGGGGGAAGTGTACATCAAGATGAATGATGTGTATGCTTACTAAGCAACATGTTATGTAGCTAATCATGTGTGACTGCAGGTGTTGAAATGTGACGGGATACACCCTACAAATGGTGGTTTGGCGGCTTACGATGACTTCAAATGACAATTATGCCATTTTGCTTTGTGATATATGAAGTCTCCAATCTCTTCGCCCTTCTTCTCCACAAATGGATCGCGTGATGCGAATACCTCCAACCATTCCACTTTTGCTGCAAAAGGCTAGCATATTTCCATAAAACAGGGAAGATTTTAGAATAAAATTCAAAGGAGATAGATGTCTGGTGGTAATTTTTCAACCGAACTACCCTGTCCGGCTGAACTAGCAATGCACCAGCTGACGCCTTGTAGCTAGACTGTACCGCACAGCTTGTAGCGTTCGACTGTTAGACTGTCCCGCATATCTCGCGCTTTGTTATGTTTGGCCGCGCCGTCGTGGGCGGCATGCGATCAGCCCGACTCCAAGTTGTTTCCGTACCTGGTGTAGCCAATGCTGTGTGCGGAACAAGTGATAAATAACCCATACGGCCTCAAAACACATCGCATTCTCCGTGGGATAATTCGCGGATTGCTCACTGCCAACAGTCGTAGTTTAGCCTAATTGGCCGGTTTTGTGTGTGTTGCAGTGTGTATAGTGCTGGGGTATCTGTTAGGCCAGACCACCCGTGGGGTCGTCACCCAGTCGCTGACCCAGAAATTAACGTCATATACACCATGACACATCACCTGCGTTATGAGCAAGCCCGTTTTTGTTATTAGCTCATTAATTTCCCTCAAGCACGGACGCGCTGACGTGTAAACTGTGAACATTTGCAATCACGACTTGGGTGGCTGTTTCTGTGATTTCCCCTCGGTCGTCTACCACCTAAACAGCACGTTGCAGTGAAGTTTACTCACAATTTCCACATAGTTGTGCACATTTATCAGTGTGGTGCGCGTTTGTGCTGAAAACCTTCCCTCCCGGCCATTATACCAACTATGCTGTATGACTGATGCATGCCTAAACTAGATTCGGCCTATACTAGACAGTGCTACCACAGTTGTCACAATGCGGTGATGTCCGACTGAACATGTGTTTCCCGCACGTGACTTGTGTCCTGGTCGGTCCGCAGGCAACGCGAACCCTCAGCCGTCTCGAGAGTGTCACCAACTTCACGGAGTTCGTCAAGGCGTTCAGTCAGTTCGGTCAGGAGATGGTGGAGTTCGCCCATCTGACCGGTAAGGAGATGGTGGAGTTCGCCCATCGAACCAGTAAGGAGGTGGTTGGGTTTGCACACCTGACCGGTAAGCAGCTCACTCAGCAAGAGCGTTTGAAGAATGATACGCAGTGTTGCAGTGTTTGTCGGATACAATTCTGCAGGTGCCGTACCTATTATATTTGCTTCGTGTCTGATGTTATTTCTCTCATGTTGATGCCGTCAGCTTTAACACTCGCATGTCCGGCGGTCCGCGCCAACTTCGCATGTCCGGAGGGGCAGATGTCTGCCCCACTAAGATCTCTAGAACTATGCTAGTTAGCGACAAACGGAAAACGGCGTTGGATAGCTCTATCGAAAGTGTGTCGGTCATTTTTTTCGCTCAGGTCAATATTCAGGTCACTGGGCTATCATAGGTCAAATTCGACCAGATCGGGTTGGACTCTCAGATATTGACACGTATATCAGGACCTGTAACAGACAGAAACAAACGGCGAAGGCTATTCGACAGTCCTTGAAATGTGCTATCGACAATAGGCGGTGTGATTTAAGGTCAGGCCAACCGAAACTATGACTTCAGGTCAAGGTCATGCATTGGCCTAGGGAAGGCATGTAAGGTATCAATCGACACGTCTTGGCGATACAAGCACAATGACGGTAATTTCAGCCTTCTAGCTCAATGCAGTGCGATATAATGCGCAGAAATGCTTAGTGATCTCAGGAGACCTCAGGTGACCTTGGTGAAGTCACTGAGCAAAAATGTCAGCGGTAACATTGAGCATAGCTCCCAACTACATGCCACAACCGTTGTGAGATCATTCCGAGAGCAAATATGTAACCAGGAAACATTTGTACATTTTACCATAGCCCTATAATGGGGAAGCCATGGCAGCGACCTGACCTAAGGTCAATGCTACGAAAAACCCGATATACATATTATGGTCCCTGATGAGATCATGTCGTGTTATAAGTTTGAAATCAATCGCCAAATTATTGTGGAAGTTATGCCACCTAGAACTCCGGGTGTAGTTGGGTCACTTCGCCAGACCTGGTGACCTGACCTAAGATGACCCAGGGTTAAAAATGTATGAGAATATGCGGAAAAGACAAATGAGTATCCATGCGAGGTTTAGCCTTGCTAACTCGATTAGTATGGCGGCAAATTAGGAAAAACCGCAGGGGGCAGATATCTGCCCCCGGACGTGCGCGGGTTAACCCATGGCCAGGATCTCGTCATAATCACCTGACTACTACTTCAGTTGGGTTTTGACGTGTTTCTGGGGTAGTTAATCAATCACAAATGACGTCCTGATAGCTTTCGGAGGATTCCGATCGTGCCTGCATGTGCATAACAATCAAATGGTGAACATGCACAGGCATGCTAGATAATCAGCTGTAACTACGCCACACGCTCAGCTCCGATCATGCCCTCAATAATTAAATTGAATCACCGTTCGACCTGGAATCTTCATTAAGTCTGGTCACGCGGCTTCGTGAACTAACGACACTGTGGCCACACTGTTTCCTGTACCGGGAAAAACACATCGCAACTAATGACACAGTGGTCATGCTGTTCCAGGTATCTGGAAAAACGCATTACAACTAATGACAAAGCGTCCATGCTGGTCCCAGTATATGGATAAATACATTACAACTAACAATACAGGGTCCATGCTGTTCCAGGTATCTGGAGAAACGCATTACAACTAATGACAAAGCGTCCATGCTGGTCCCAATATATGGATAAATACATTACAACTAACAATACAGGGCCCATGCTCCCCCTAAAATCTAGAACACATTGGTTTTGTCATCTGATCTGTTTTCTTGAGAACCATGATGGCTCAAGCATCAATTTTGGGTTATGGAGAATCATATTGGCTCAGGTATAATTTTGTGCTCTGAAGGAATACCCTGAACTCTGGATATTAGGACAGGAGCTCTGCTCCAATCACATTATTTTTTATTGCATTGTTATTTCGTTTGATATATTCTGTGAAAGTACTTTTGTGAGTATTGTGGCTACAATTGTACAATCAGGTGGGGTTGGGTAGTAATAAAGTATGTTGGCTAAGCAGGTAGTTCTGGTAGTACCTATATAAATTCACAAGTTGCATAAATCCTTTTGCAGCCTACAACGCTCCTTCTCCCTCGCAAGTTATGTAGTAAGTGACCGATAATCACCACCACAAACAGCGATGGCAGTTCGTGGGACGGCCACCCGTGACCTCTGCCCGTCCACTGACCTGTATGCCCGCGAGAGTCATCACCAGCCCGGCGCCGACTGACGGCGGAGTCGGCCGGCGCGCACGTAGCCGGCGATTATGTGCGCTCATCGTCGAGCCCAGACACGTCCGCACACAATGAGGCCGCGCATCGATTGCGACCGCGCCCGCACGCGACAGTGCGGTCGAGAGCGGCCGTCGCCGCTGCGACGTCGGCCGGCCGCACGCACGGCCGCGTCCCGGCTGCCCGCGCGGAGGCGCAGAGATTTGAGGCGGACTGGTCCTGCTGACGAGATGTTGTGTCGCGTCTGCGCCGCTGAGACGGCGGGGACGAGTAGTCTAGGGGTAGGTTGTCCGTCTCACAATCGAAAGATTGCGCCGCTCGGGACATTTCCCGATCCCGCGACCCACCGGCGAAACAGTGTGGGCGGCGCCATCGGCCATGAATGGCCATAACGCGCGTCGTGAACCACCCAATAAACAAACAACAAACAAACAATCGAGAGATTGTGGGTTCGAGTCTCACCTGTCGATGCCTCTCGCCTGCGGCCAAACGGCGCGAGATTGGCGACGCTGCATGACTCGACGGTCGACGTGTCGTGACACCAGTAACCAACCAGCCGCTGAGACGGAGGGATTCTCTGTCGCCCGGAGGGTTCCGGCGGCGATTTACGCGGGCGACTGCTGGTGGCGAGATACTGTGTCGCGTCTGCGTCACTGAGACCGGGAGATTCCCTGTCGTCGGAGGTGCCATCACATGTTCGAGCATGCAGTGTACACCCTACACCGAGGCCTGGGAATTACTAATTGCTGACGAAAAGCATGTCCTCTGGCGCAGTCGCACATAAGAAGGTTTTCCTAGCGATCAGTCAACAGCGCCCCATGTCAAGACATCGTCCTCAACACACGTCTCCAAGCCGTTACATTGTAATTAGTCTACTTAGTCTATATACAACACACCTCACTAATACATTACATTGCACTTAGTCCATCTGTTGCCGGGAATCCTTTTCCCTTATGTTCAGCTAAGACGAATGATGCTGAGGTTACCTGCCTCTTCTACGTTTATCGCAATGTTTTACCTGGGCAGTATATGACGATTTTCTGGGCAGTGACCACTTTCCGGTACGTCTCGAGTATGCTGGTCGGGATGTGCTTGTTTTGAGACCTCAGAGGTGGAATCTTATGAAGGCTGACTGTGAGAAGTTCGAAACGGAAGCGTAAGCGTCTTTTGGCAACGAAGACGATGACACCACTTTGTCAATGGAACAATTGTCTTCCCTGCTTCTACAGTCGGCCGATGCCTGCATCTCGCGGACCTCTGGAGCTCTCCGTCACACCCCAGTTCCGTGGGGGCCCGTGACCTGTCGGGACGCCATACGCGAACAGAAACGAGCTGTAAGGAAATTTAACAAGAGCTGCTCTTCGACCAACTGAAAAGCTCTCCAAAAGACGAGAGTTGTTTTCGCGCGACGAACAATTAGGGAGGCTACGCGCACGTCCTGGATGGAGGACCTAACCATACTACACCGATCCACTCCAATTACACAAGTGTGGTCTCGTATGAAGCATATCGCGGGTAGGTTTAGTTCGGTCCCTCTCCCAGTAATCTGAGTAGCTGATGCAGAGGTCAGCCATCCCTTCGATGTTGCAAACACACTCGGCCGAGCAGATGGTCACACGCAACCAAGCAGGAAGCCTCCACGCTGAGTTCGTCGTCGGAAGGCTCGCTTAGAAAGAAAGCCAAGCGGTCAATTTCCCACCTCCGAGCACTTCTCTCACAACAAGCGATTCACCACAGCAGAACTGCAGCCGGCGAATAGCACAGCACAGCATAACTGGAGCCTGAAAATTGTCGCAGAGGGGCCTGACCACATCCACAACGAGCATGCTGAAGCCTCTTCCAGCACGAGTACTGCAGACACTCCTCGCAACTTTTAATATGTCACGGGAGGATGGTCAATTTCCGGCCCAATGGCGAGAAGCCACAATGATCCCCATATTAAAGCCAAGTAGGAGTGGGTTCGATCCGCTGCACTACCGGCACATTGCCCTGACCTCGTGCTTGTGTGAATTGGTAGAAAAAATGGATAATGTGCGGCTTGCGTGGTTTTTAGAAGCACACGGACTTTTACGCGGTGCGGTTTTAGGAAAACATCGTGGAACAACGGACCATCTCCTAACACTCTATACTGTTATACGTGTAGCCTTTAAGCGGAAACAGCATACCGTATCCGTATTTTTCAATCTCGAAGGGGCATATAATACAACATGGTGCCACGGTATTTTGATGAAAGCTGGAAAGTGTGGAATCCGCGACCATCGGACAATTCGTTCGCAACTTTTTGACTGAACGTTTCTTCCGTGTCCGAGTGGGACACGATCAATCTGAATGTTTCGAACAAATCAATGAAGCGAGACAGTTTATTGTCCTCAGTGTTACTTTGCTCGCCATGATGATCAATGACATTGTCGATGATGTGCTGCCGAACATCAGACGATCGTTATTTGTCGATTATGTCGCAATCTGATCCTCTGCCTCAAATACTTCAACAATGACACGACAGCTGCAGCTTGCAGTGAACAAGCTCCAGAGCTGGAGCATATAAATAGTTTCCGGTTTTCCGGCAGCGAAACGGCTGCAATCCATTTCCGCCGCCGACGATGTATCCAGGAATTGGAGCTGCACGGCGAGCCTGTCACAGTTAAGCCAACCGTGAGGTGTCTGGGTGTACAATTTGACAGTCGCCTGACATGCAAACATTACATCAAGACATATGGATAAAAATATTTTAAATCTCTCAACCCACTGAAATGTGTTACTAAAAATGTCTCTCGGCACCGTCCCTAAAACCCTGACGATATTTTGAAAGTAATTTATCCGGTCCAAGCTGGGGTAGGCGTGTTGCGTACACGATGGCGCTTGCGCCGGCAGTATGCGCACTTTGAATACAGTGAACCACTAGGCACTGCGACTCATCACTGATGCCTTCAGAACCTCACCCACCGGCTACGAGCATGACGACAGAGGCTGATGAACGCCGCTGACACTGGGGCGTTAGATGTTGGGCCTGCGATATGCGTGTAGGCTGCGGCCTGCGATATGCGATATGCGTCTCATGCACCCCACTTGCGACGCAGTTTTCTCCCGCTGCGTGTTGGCTCTTTTCTCTAATGGGCGGAATCCGAGAACATTTCTATTATGTATGCGGATGCAGAATCTTTTCAAAATTAGCAGAACGAAAGTGCGCCGAGAGATGCGAGTACATAAACTGCCGATACTACCCTGGAACCTGGCTGCACCTCCAGTTGACGTATCATTAACAGCCTTGCACAAAGGAAACTTTCCGCTGGAATTTTGTTGGTCGAGAACGATTAAGCAACTGGATTCCCACCGAGGGCATATAAGGATTTTTTAGCTGATGGCTCCAAGAGTACTATAGCAGCAGTGTGTACCTTTGTGTGCGGTAGTTGTGTATGTTCGTTTCGTTTATCTCTATTTGTCTCCATTTATAGCCCTGAACTCATTGCAATCGTGAAGGCACTGTCATCCATGAAGGTTTCTCAGGACACTGTATATTTTATTCCCTCTGACTCTCTTAACAACCTTTTGACACTGATTGCATGTTATCGCTTCAGACCCTCTACTACTGAACATTGTCATACGAATTACTATATTGGAGCGAGATGGAAAAACCGTCCGCTTGTGCTGGGTCCCGAGCCACATCGGGATGTGGGGCAGTGAGCGCACGGATTCTTCGGCGAAGTGGGCTGCATGGAACCGCCCACGCATATGTCAATTTCCTGCTAAGGACCACTTATTCGGTATTATACATTTCATGCTTCCTAGGTGACAAAGGGCATGGGATAGAGAAGGTAATAAGCAGTTGCACGCGATAAAGCCAGATCTAGGACCTTGGGCGTCATGCTTGTGCAGGTCCAGACAAGAGGTCATACTTCGCAGGATGTGCATGGGGCACACCTACGCCACCCATCGCTCTCTCCGGTGCTCCTGTTGTCGGGAAACCTTAACTATGCGTCACCTACTCATGTACCAGTACTTTCACCAGAGCGCCGATTGTTTAATGAGAGGAACGCGGACTGTTTGACATGTGGAGGCCTTCTGGGAAACAACTCAAAACTTGTGTATTCTGGAAACGTATCCGTTACGTGTCAGGGATTGGATTTGAAACCGCCTACACACCCAGATAATGGTTCCCCGGTGCGCCGTTGAGCCCAAATAATCAATAAATCACCAACAGCGAAGCACTATAATAAAAGTTATGGCGCAAATGATCATCAAGTCTGGTTGAAGTGCCCTAAAGCCCAAGTAACTAACAGGGCTTGGAAGCACGTGGGACGCGGCAGCGTGTCTGTTCTGTGTGACTGCCCAATCAGCAAAGCAATTTTATAAGTGTCCACAGTCCTGACAACTGTTTCGCAGTTATAGTGCTCGTCGTCGAGTGGATCTAACGCAAAGTACTACATATTTTTATGCTCGGTGTTTACGTTTGTCAACTGGGCTGCTTACTACGTGTATCGGAGGGCCTTCCTTTATAACTAGTACAGGAGGGGAGGGTTACCGCACCCCTGAAGATTTCGTGCACAACATGGTTAGAAACATCAAATTTCCGGCTCAGGTGGCGTTTCACGGCACTGAAGCTGACAATGTGACGTATGCATATCAATTTATATTTATCGAGGTCACTCGTATCAGACTCGCAATTTTTTCCTTCGAGATTCTTGGACCTAGAATGATAGTAGCAACGATGTCATGTGCTTCTTAACCTCACTAGGAAAATTGCTTGTCAGGGTCGGGATGATAAATTCAAAGATATGTTAACAGCACCACAAAAAGTTCGCTGTTGACCGAATATTAACCGACAATATCATGTCGAACGATGATGCCTTCTTAATTCCTTGCTGATCTTTGAAATGCCATGAAATT
The DNA here is from genome assembly GCA_034440575.1 of Imbricaverruca yamaguchii. Classification (NCBI taxonomy): domain Eukaryota; kingdom Metazoa; phylum Arthropoda; class Thecostraca; family Neoverrucidae; genus Imbricaverruca; species Imbricaverruca yamaguchii. The sequence goes on from JAOTOL010001339.1 coordinate 241,859, forward strand.
TTAATTTTGCCATTTACAAACCAAGGAATAAAATATGGCAGCTTTTTTCATTGTATTTTTTTCTTACTAGTTTCAAATAAGGTAAAATTGTCTCTGAACCTGAGTATTCAACCACAGCAAGGAATCCTAAAAGTTATCTATGTGTTATGCAAGGCTTCCAAAATTATTCTTACTCGTGAAAAAAGAGTGTTCCCATTGGTTAAGAGTAATGTTACTGCCCGCCCCGATATTAAATCTGGTTAACCACTGCCTGTTCGTCTCCTTCGTGTCGTGGCAAAGCTGAGTTCGTGTCACCGTACACGCTCGTATTTAGCCTCTAGCTGAAAAGGTCAACGGGCATATTGTAGCGGACATATATTGCTTTCGGTGGCGTAGACGCTGACACTGACGGCAATATGTTGGTGCTCAAGAAGCAGCACATTTAATTTTTCGAGGAATGGCTGTCTGGTAACTGTGATGGCCGCCGCAGAACGACGTCACGAATTTGGAATCGGATGGTGGAAGGAAGAGGGTTTGGCGTTGATTTTTTAGCAAGTACTAAGAAATTTACGGAATCAGATAACTTTTCGCTTAAACGAGGTCACTTTTATTTGTTTCCAAACTTAGTTTATGCGACACAATCGGCCCCGCGATTTGTCGTCAGTGACAAATCCCGCTATTTATCCACCTCTATTTGGCAGCGAAACACGCTGTCGAATAATGGCGGAATCGGCGGCACGCTAACATCCTGATGAAACTCCTAATGTTCAATTTGAATTCCTCCACCGCGTGGTGGATCCAACACCTGCGCAACAAAGTCTGCCTAGTGCGGGTCGAGCCCGCAACGGCACCACGCAGAACTGATTGCACGGATAGAGAAAGAGTAGAACAAAGGCAGTCAGCTGGTTGGTGGAGATCTGGTGAGAAAGCGTAAAAAACCACAGGAAGAGCCAAAATATGGTCTTTTGATACACCATGCAGAAAAACAATCGGGTGTTTTTATGACGGCGTGGATGGAAGTTTTATATACCTTGAAAGGTGGTTCAGTAGTAAAACATAGGTGTTTGACGCCATCATCGACAGTCCATGCATCACTGCGTGCTGTAGGACCGGTGTCACTGCTACTTCCATGTCATTCATAGTCATTCATAGTCATTTATAGTCATTTATATACATACCATTGACCATGTACCACAAAAGTTGCTTGAAACGGTAACGTAGCTTATTTGACAGGAAAACAGTTTTCCGGTATGCGTAACGTCCGTGAGGCATTCAACCCCTTTCTTGGCATACCTCAGTGGATTGCTTGTTTTTGGTAGACGGGCCACATAACATCTAGGGCCCAAGTTACCGTAGGATCCAAAGAGCAAGACGAGATGGTGGGAAAATAGACTACCCGCTGGTGTCGTGGGTAATTAATCTCAGCCCGATAACAAAAGTAGCGCTGCAGCGGCACAATTTGTGGGTCGCGTGCCAACAGGGGAGTTGACCGGCACCAGACTCGCCTCGCCGAGTGGTTACTGGGCCTCGGGGCATCTAGGGCGTGTGGGATAACCGCCCAGCCGTGTAGTCGGTGATAGGTCGTCAGCCACAGGTGTCTTGGCAGGCCGCGGCAAAACTATGACGGCAAAACCCATTCCCTTGAGCAAAAGTGATCACACTCCCGAGAAAGCATTGCTACGAAAGCTGCTAAGGAGCAAAGTGACAAGAACAGACCTGGCCCTGAAATCTGGAATCCGGTGCTATAGCGCAGCTCAATGCAGCAGCGTATATATATATATATTTGTTTATATATATATATATATATATATATATATATATATATATATATATATATATATATACATATATGTGTATATATATATATATACGTATATATACGTATATGTACATGTATACGTATATGAAAATATATGGTTTGAAAACATCACCTTCGTGCCGGGTCTTGTCACTCATATGAACTTGTGTCGTCCGTGCACGTTGGCAGCATGTGTGATGCATCGCCCTCGTTGGTAATTAGCTTTTCGTTGTGCCAATTTGGATACGCCTCAGATAATAGTGAGATGTTTTGAAGGCTCAATGGGCATTGCCCATGCAATGACATGCCATGCAAAAACGACTATGTGTGATAGCAATCAATAGAGTATACATGGTAAAAACAATATGGTAATAAGCAATGTATTGTAGCCCTACGGTCAGGCATGTGATGTGAATTGTATGCATTAGTGTCAATTTATTTACTAGTGGACCATCACTTTACGATTTTGGTCGAAATCTAGTCTCGTAAAACATAATTGTGTGACAACTCTCATTCTCTCGCTACGTCTCTTTCTCTGTCTCTTCTCCTTCCTCGATCTCTGTCGCTGTCTCTGTTTCTGTCTCTCTCGTTGTCTCTCACTCTCCCTCTCTCTCTCCTTCTCTCTCTCCCTCTCTCTCCTTCTCTCTCCCTCTCTCTCCCTCTCTCTCTCCCTCTCTCTCTCCGTCTTCCCCACTTTACCTCCCTTTGTTCCCTTATTCCTACCCTCTCCACCGCTTGTGCATTTTATTTTCCCTTGGTCCACCTAGCTTCTTCGAAGACCACCAAACACGGTGCTCCGTCGCTTGGCATGCCTTATGTGGCATCCTTTATCGACCTCAAGGTGCCAAAAATTAAGAATATCGCTCGAATCACTGGCATATGACGAAATATGGTAGAGCATGTCAAGCGAGTCTTCCTAACGTCGCGAACTATCGATAATTAATCTCACTTGTAGCCCACAAATCACCAATCATGGGTCTGGTAGGATGATGGACAATCAGCTAACCTGTCTACATAAGTCATTAAGTGGTGCAATGTCGTTCCAGGTCACTGATTTAGCTTCACTTCAGACGACCTTTACAGCGTTAACAATTACCGTAGAGTAATCTGGATGCTAAATCTGAATTTGGCGTCAAATTTCCCTCCTGGATACTAGAAAATGATGTATTCGTGCAGTATTTCTCAAACTCCAAAAATGGTTGAAAAATTTGATTACATCTGACCTTTTACTCATGTGTCTGAATGAAACAAATGACCCAGTGGTTACAATTCCAATGTACTGGGAAACACCATGGTGGACATTTGTAGCGGGTATCTGACACTATTTTCACGCAGATAACGGTTGAATATATAGCGTTTATATTTTAATTAAACAAAAAGAGGCTGCAAATGACCTGGGAGGTCATCCGTTTGTCCAAAATTATGCAAAAAGGATCCGGTGACATGTAACGAAGTACTAATTTTAACTACGCACCAACCAAAAACAGGAAGATGAAGACGAAGAATGTCTTTTCGAAATCGATCATATCTTAACCTACGACTCCTCTCTCCTCCACCACTGGTCGTCTTTAATTGGCTCTTAGTACAGACCTCTAATTATACCATTTTCTAGCGATAATTATGTGCAGCGATAGCTATAGTTATTTACAACGTACAGGTGCAATTATTCGCAACATACAGCTGTACTTATACACAGCGTACAGTTGTATTTATACCCGGCGTACAGCTGTAATCATAAGTAGCGTGCGGCTGTAAATATGCACAGAGTGCAGCTGTGTTAATACGCAGCTTACAGCTGTAGTTATACGCAGCTATTCAGCCGTGCAGCCGTGATATCCTGTGTTCTGATTTCTGAACAGTTCCGTGATATACCAGCAATGTGCCGACCCACAGCATGTCCTGGTCGCAGGTAACCGGCAGAGCGACCTCAAGGACGAGCGACGGCGAGCCCAAATCGCTGCGGCACGACAGGTGCTCGAAAGGTCAACCATGATGCTTCTGACGTCTTCCAAGGTGGGTGTTCTCAGGTACTCGAAAGATCAACCATGTTTTCTGCCATGTTTCTGAAGCCTTCCAAGGTGGGTATTCTCAGGTGCTCCAAAGGTCGATCATCATGCTTTTGACGTCTTCCAGGATGAGATTTTCAGGTCCTCGGGGCTTGAGACGTCGACCTTCGATTCCAGTGTAGAGATTCATGGATCGTGGTTTCAGGTTGAGATCCCTGGACCATGCTTCCCAGGTTGGCGTCCACTCGGTATGTGTACACTTATCCACAATGTGGATAAGTGTACATCCTGGATTTCCCAAAGACTTCGTGCGTAATGTGAGAACATTTGAATCTTATACATGAAGCTTGGAAATTGACTCAGGCTTACGCAGCAGTGTCTCAACATATGCCTTGGAGGGAATATGAATGCCTCGTAATTACACCCATATGAATTTGTGTCCATGGTGGCAAACTTCATTTTCCTCAAATATATGCAAGATGTATCGGTTAAGGTGATGCGAAATTGCTCGGGAAGTACCGGAAATATTCTTAATGTTTTTTCTCCACATATTATGTCACCTGATTATGTCTGCATTACTCCGTGCGTCCAATATAACTGCAGGCAGTCTCAACGCCAAACTCACCATGTTAGCTCAAGGAGGGCCAGCTGACCACAGAAAGCTGCTCTGGACCGAGCGAAGATAGCTAACTGTTTATAGGTGACCAAATATGCGCACCGTTTGTACTCTACCAAGGTGTTGCGGCAAATGTAGCCCACAGTGCCAACATCCACGCTGGGCTGTGAGCTACAACTCTAACGAAGCACAATCCATAATCCACTCGGAGATGTGAGGTACACCTCCAGCGGAGTGTAGCTCACAGTTCAGCATCCACTTTGAGCTGTGAGCTACACTTCGAACAGCCACGGATCCAGGAATCTTCATAAGGGTGCTCGTGTGGCGGAGACCAATTCCTGGAAGGAATGCCACTGCGAAAGCCGCTGGAAATTATTCCAGCGGGAGGGAGGAGGGAGGGATGCGCTCGAACACGCTGAAGCAGTGTCATCTCAATCCCAAGGGGTCACCTGTTCCTCTGGGGAAGATCTTCGCCTGAAAGCTCCGTGGGGTGGGAAAAATCGGATGTACTGGAGCCTTCCTGCCGGTGTACCTTTTCCCAGGCAGAGGGGCACCACCTTGCCATGGGGTGGCACATGTCCCCAGTGCCCCTCTGCGTCCGCCTCTGATCTCCAACATACCCACATAACTGACGATCTTTCGTAGGACTGAACTGAACTAACCGCCTGTTGACGCTAAAATTGACAAATCTAACGATAACAGGCTAGGTGTGCACTATGCGCACCGCCGCACCAACTTTGTACTTGTTCAGCTTGACTAAACAACAACGCAATTGTCCAATCCGTTTAGATGCATGGGGACCTAGTGTGACGCGAGTAACGACACTGAGTTGCTGATGATTTGGCACCGCGCAACTTCGGAACAGGTGTAGGAAGACGTTACTGATGAATGCGTCAAAACCCGTCGCACCAAGCGTGGGGCAATGCTGGGAGACCACGGCCTGTCGGAAGCCGGCTCAGAGCGGCAGAAAGTATGCTAAGCAAGCGAAATACTGATGCACTACCATAGTGGAAGAATCCATCTGGTGCATTTCCAGATGGATTTATGGTAAATCCATCTGGCAAATCACCAGTCAAGGGGAATGAGGCAAGTCTCATTCTCCTTGACTAGGCAGATTTGTGTCACGCTTGTGCTGATGCTTTTCGAACTTGTCGGCATTTCTCTCTGAACCCGCTTGTGACGAAGGCATCAACAGCAAGAAAAACACGAGCATTGATTGGAGATATTGGTGGTGACGTGTGCA
>JAOTOL010001339.1:252500-277500 GCA_034440575.1 Imbricaverruca yamaguchii
CAGCTGTTGATGTTAACGTCAAGCAGAGGAATTCCAAGTGTGTTGCAAACAGTGTACTTATGTTTAAAATTGGCTTTGAATGGACTAAGGATTGTGGATTAAAATATGAATAAGTCAGTTATTCTAGAACCAAGTATTCAGTCTATTGAATTCATTCAATGATATGCCTGAGATGTGCTGAAGATGCGTCCGAAAATTGTATTTTTAAACAGCCTTGTCAAAAAAGTTAATGCTTAAGTGGATTGTAAATGACATTACTTTGTCGCTCTGCTATTGTCGTCCGTATGTTTGTTTTGCAGATGCAAATGAAACAGACGTATTATCGTGTCGTTTCTATATGGGGATAATATATGCCTGAAAGAGTATATGTGCTCGATATTCATCCTTTTATATATTTTTGGGTGAAGTTCGTCCTAACTCGAGATTAAATAATTTGTATGCATAACCATACGGCGTCCTGGGATTTGTTCGCCGTTGACTTAACTGCAGAATGGTCTACCGCTTCCCTCCTTCGCGCCAGCTCCATGTGCACCTGACGCGTGCCGAATCACATCACTCTGTCGTAACCGTCACGCTTTGAAACACTTGTCAGCTGCAGCCAAGGTCTGTGTCAGCTGAGCTGAGCCTCATCCTTCGTGGGTAGGTTATCATGGCTGTTTTCGATCTTCACTTGCCACCCTCTGTGCTTGAAATGGAGCTGGTGAGTGAGGCAGGTTGCGACTTGATTCGTAATTATTTCAGATATTTTCGCGCTTATTAAGAGCTATGTACGGTGTGGGTTGCGAGCTCCACTTGGACTCAAGAAACCATCGGAGTACTAAGCACATTGGAGGGACCAGAGTGGTCACTTAGATGCGCTAAGCAGCTCCGAAGATGGCTGGATCGCCGATACTGGCGTACATTTGGCTGGCGCCCAGTGACACCCAGTAACACGACACCCAGTGACACGACACCCAGTGACACGACACCCAGTGACACGACACCCAGTGACACGACGACACCCAGTGGCACCCAGTGACACAACACCCAGTGACACCCAGTGACATGACACCGAGTGACACCTAGTGACACGACACCCAGTGACACCCAGTGACATGATACCCAGTGGCACGACACCCAGTGACACCCAGTGACACGACACCCAGTGACACCCAGTGACATGACACCCAGTGGCACGACACCCAGTGACACCCAGTGACATGACACCCAGTGACACGACACCCAGTGACACGACACCCAGTGACACGACATCTAGTTACATGACACCCAGTGGCATGACACCCAGTGACATGAAACCCAGTGACACGACATCCAGTGACACGACACCCAGTGCCACCCAGTGACACGACACCCAGTGACACGACATCCAGTTACATGACACCCAGTTACATGACACCCAGTGACATGACACCCAGTGACACAACACCCAGTGACACGACACCCAGTGACACGACACCCAGTGACATGACACCCAGTTACATGACACCCAGTGACATGACACCCATTGACACGACACCCAGTGACATGGCGCCCAGTGACACCCAGTGACACGGCACCCAGTGACACGACATCCAGTGACACGACACCCAGTGACATGGCACCCAGTGACATGACACCCAGTGACATGACACCCAGTGACATGACACCCAGTGACACGACACCCAGTGACACAACACCCAGTGGCATGACACCCAGTGACATGACACCCAGTGACACAACACCCAGTGACACGACACCCAGTTACATGGCACCCAGTTACATGACACCCAGTGACATGACACCCAGTGACACGACACCCAGTGGCACGGCACCCAGTGACATGGACCCAGTGGCATGACACCCAGTGACACGACACCCAGTGACACGACACCCAGTGACACGACACCCAGTGACATGGCACCCAGTGGCATGACACCCAGTGACACGACACCCAGTGACATGACACCCAGTGACACAACACCCAGTGACACGACACCCAGTGACACCCCAGTTACATGACACCCAGTTACATGACACCCAGTGACATGACACCCAGTGACACGACACCCAGTGACACGACACCCAGTGACACGACACCCAGTGACACGACACCCAGTGACACGACACCCAGTGACACGACACCCAGTGACACGACACCCAGTGACATGACACCCAGTGACACGACACCCAGTGACATGGCGCCCAGTGGCATGACACCCAGTGACACGACACCCAGTGACATGGCACCCAGTGACACGGTGGCCAGCGACACCCAGTGACACGGCACCGCCAGTGACATGACACCCAGTGACACGGCACCCAGTGACACGACACCCAGTGATACGACACCCAGTGACACCCAGTGACACGACACCCAGTGACACGGTGACCAGCGACACGACAACTCATGACGTAGCGTTTTCAACTTGTTTGCTTTTTGTTGTCGCGTTCTTGCTCATGTCATTATGTGCGTCAAGGCCAGAGCGCGAGCTTAGATTCACGTTTTAATTGAAGCACACTAAATAATGAGATACAAACCTTTCACGTAAGAACATGAAGTATCGTGCATTTCAGAGAAGAATATCCTATTTTTATTTTTAAGCATGGACTCAAGAAGCTGAGGTATGCAGCTTCTTGTTGTGAACAGCAATTGACAACAAGGCAATGCGCCATATGCACAAATTTCGTGACATCCGCATTATGAACGTCTATAGAATTAACTTCATCCCAAAAAGGCTCTACCATACATCAATCGGCATCAAGAAAACTTCAACATCGGGCACATCATTGCGCCACTATTATTCCCCCCCCCCCTCTTCATTTTTTTAGTGGCGTGTGTAGCCAAGTGGTAAGATCACCACCTTCGGCGCAAGTGGTGCGGCAGTTACATCATCAGGTCCGTTGTCTCCGTGTCCAGGAATACTAGCAGCAGGTGCATGCATTCCGCTGGACGGACTCCCTTGTCTATATTTATGTTATTATGTACATTACGAGCGAGTGCGAAGTCATAGCGAATGTGTTTCCGTGTATATGGTACAAACGGTCGCCCCAGTGGAACAATGCTGCTACCGGACGGTCACCACATTGAAACGTGATAGTATTTTTGTTACAGAGTTTCATGCTCTAATTTCACCACTCAGATCAGACGTGTCTTTGATTTTTTACCTTTACCAGTTGTTATCATGGTACTCTTCATGAAGTGCCCCCAAGTTTTTTTTTCAAGGAAAGAGGTTTGTGGTTGCATTTCTACTCGCGGTCAACGTTCGATGGCAGTTATCGGTGTAATACAGCAGTTCAAATTCTAATTTTGTGACTCAGAGCTAAATCTGCACTTCTCACTTTGGGATTTGTGGCGTTAATTGCATTGTTACCTCCGAGGGGGTAACATTATCCTTGAAGAGTAAGATTGTTGCGACACTTCCACCCACGGGAGGGTAAACATGGACATGGCACGGCAGTCGAAAGTCAGCACCGGCTCTCAGTAGCTCAGTGGTTGCGTTGCTGGCGAGCGTTTCAGGACTTGTGTTCTGTCCCGGGGAGGATGGTGCTTCGTATTTATGTTCCCAGTAATGCAATTTGCCGAGATTTTACCCTTTTGCACGGTCGCCGCCCGCCGCACAAATTTCGCTCTTTGTGGTTCGCGCTTTTTGTAAATAATTTGTTTGTGATGAGTTGGATCGACCTGGACGGACGCTGAACTGCATGTAGCGTTTTTTAATGACACAGCCATCTCACACCGCTTGCAGCAGCCGTTTTCTTCCACCAGCCGTATGTGTCGCAGCCGTCAGCTTAATCTGAACAGCTAAATGACACATGCGCTGAGCACAAGTTCCTGTTTCCTCAGGGAAAAGATTACTTCTTCTCTGTCCCTCTACATGCAAACCAGATCAGCCAGCAACGCCCGAGGAACATTGTGATGTCACTGTTAATTTATCTGCAGTGTCAGATCACCACTTCTCGGGCAATCAGGAGCGAATTTGGTGAAGACGTCGTCTTTCGACGAAAAGCACGGTCACCACAATTCGCGGCTTCCAAATTATTCCGGCCAGCACAACTTCATTGTGCGATGATTTCAGCCAATCCGCTTCTGTCACCGGCCGTGACCTGTGTATTGTGAGGTCACGGAGACACGTCTGGACCCGCACCTCAGCCGTGACCTGCGCAGTGCGAGGTCACGGAGACACGTCTGGCCCCGCACCTCAGCCGTGACCTGCGCAGTGCGAGGTCACGGAAACGGGCCTGGGCCCGCACCTCAGCCGTGACCTGTGTATTGTGAGGTCGCGAAGACACGTCTGGACCCGAACCTCAGCTGTGACCTGCGCAGTGCGAGGTCGCGGAGACACGTCTGGACCCGAACCTCAGCTGTGACCTGCGCAGTGCGAGGTCACGGAGACACGTCTGGACCCGCACCCCAGCCGTGACCTGTGTATTGTGAGGTCACGGAGACACGTCTGGACCCGCACCTCAGCCGTGACCTGTGTATTGTGAGGTCACGGAGACACGTCTGGACCCGCACCCTCAGCCGTGACCTGTGTATTGTGAGGTCACGGAGACACGTCTGGCCCCGCACCTCAGCTGTGACCTGCGCAGTGCGAGGTCACGGAGACACGTCTGGACCCGCACCTCAGCCGTGACCTGTGTATTGTGAGGTCACGGAGACACGTCTGGACCCGCACCTCAGCTGTGACCTGCGCAGTGCGAGGTCACGGAGACACGTCTGGACCCGCACCTCAGCCGTGACCTGTGTATTGTGAGGTCACGGAGACACGTCTGGACCCGCACCCCAGCCGTGACCTGTGTTGTGCGAGGTCGCGGAGACACGTCTGGCCCCGCACCTCAGCTGTGACCTGCGCAGTGCGAGGTCACGGAGACACGTCTGGACCCGCACCTCAGCCGTGACCTGTGTATTGTGAGGTCACGGAGACACGTCTGGCCCCGCACCTCAGCCGTGACCTGCGCAGTGCGAGGTCACGGAGACACGTCTGGACCCGCACCTCAGCCGTGACCTGTGTTGTGCGAGGTCACGGAGACACGTCTGGACCCGCACCTCAGCCGTGACCTGCGTATTGTGAGGTCACGGAGACACGTCTGGACCCGCACCTCAGCCGTGACCTGTGTATTGTGAGGTCACGGAGACACGTCTGGACCCGCACCTCACGTGACCTGCGCAGTGCGAGGTCGCGGAGACACGCTGGGCACCTCAGCCGTGACCTGTGTATTGTGAGGTCACGGAGACACGTCTGGACCCGCACCCCAGCCGTGACCTGTGTATTGTGAGGTCACGGAGACACGTCTGGCCCCGCACCCCAGCCGTGACCTGTGTATTGTGAGGTCACGGAGACACGTCTGGACCCGCACCTCAGCCGTGACCTGTGTATTGTGAGGTCACGGAGACACGTCTGGACCCGCACCTCAGCCGTGACCTGTGTTGTGGAGGTCACGGAGACACGTCGGACCCGCACAGGTGTTCGAGGTCACGGAGACACGTCTGGACCCGCACCTCAGCCGTGACCTGGTATTGTGAGGTCGCGGAGACACGTCTGGACCCGCACCCCACACCCGACCTGAGTATGGTAGGGGCACGGTCTGGCCCCGCACCTCAGCTGTGACCTGTGTATTGTGAGGTCACGGAGACACGTCTGGCCCCGCACCTCAGCTGTGACCTGCGCAGTGCGAGGTCACGGAGACACGTCTGGACCCGCACCTCAGCCGTGACCTTGTGCAGTGCGAGGTCACGGAGACACGTCTGGACCCGCACCTCAGCTGTGACCTGTGTATTGTGAGGTCACGGAGACACGTCTGGACCCGCACCTCAGCCGTGACCTGTGTATTGTGAGGTCACGGAGACACGTCTGGACCCGCACCCCAGCCGTGACCTGTGTTGTGCGAGGTCACGGAGACACGTCTGGACCCGCACCCCAGCCGTGACCTGTGTATTGTGAGGTCACGGAGACACGTCTGGACCCGCACCTCAGCTGTGACCTGCGCAGTGCGAGGTCACGGAGACACGTCTGGACCCGCACCTCAGCCGTGACCTGCGCAGTGCGAGGTCACGGAGACACGTCTGGACCCGCACCTCAGCCGTGACCTGTGTATTGTGAGGTCACGGAGACACGTCTGGACCTGCACCTCAGCCGTGACCTGCGCAGTGCGAGGTCACGGAGACACGTCTGGCCCCGCACCTCAGCCGTGACCTGCGCAGTGCGAGGTCACGGAAACGGGCCTAGGCCCGCACCTCAGCCGTGACCTGTGTAGTGCAAGGTCACCGATGGTCACGGCCGTGTTAACCCAGTTGTGACTGTGCTGCAATTGCTGTTGACCTAGTTGTGACTGTGTTGCACTTGCTGTTGACCCAGTTGTGACGGTGTTGCAGCTGCTGCTTACCCAGTTGTGACTGTGTTGCAGTTGTTGTTTACCCAGTTATCGCCCTCATGCAGTTGCCGATGGTCCATTTGTAACTGCGATGCAGCTGCTGATGGCACAGTTGTGCCTGTGGTGTAGTTGCTGTTGACCCAATCGCGACTGCGTTGCAGTTGCTGATGACCAGAATATGATCGTTTTGCAGTTATGACAGCTTTTTTCATTGCGTGTCTGTCCTGAGTGTACGGTTGCACTTGTCCTTCAAGCCGTGATGAATCATCTTGACGCCCTCCTCAGACCGTGAGAGCACTGTGTGCCCCGACTGCCCGCGGTCACGTGACAACCGTGACACGGTGTTCTGCCAAACACTGTGTGCCCCTTCCTCAGGCCGTGATGCGGCACCCCGACTGCCCCCGGTCACGTGACAACCGTGACACGGTGTTCTGCCAAATGCGCCGTGCCATGGATCTCATCCACTATGTGGTCAAGGGTAAGTCCAAACCGAGCTCCGCCCATTCAGTTGTGTGCACGGGTAGATTCAAGGAGCCAACGGCACCATGACCCTCCGAAAACCCTCATGGCCGTGCAACATTCGTGCGTGCAATCAGCATCAACTAGGTAGCTAGGTGCTTTACAATTGTATCTAACGTGATGGCAGGAATGTAATCAGTTCACTAGGTATTTCGTGAGTTCCACCATGTGGCAGTGCCTAATAAATGACTTCACTTGACTTGACTTGAAAAGGCCGATTTTTTTGCTGAAATTGTGCGCGAAGGCGCCATTTTCTCTTATCTACAAATATTTTATGAGATTAATATTTCCACAGACTCCACGCTGTTCAAATCTGTTAGCTGTTCAAATCTGAAAATGTTTCCGACATCAGAGTATTGTAATTCCCCCGGCCAGATTCTGGATGCGCCCCTGGTTGCATGGCACGTCAGTGTGTTTGAGCAGTCACACTGTCATAGCACTATGTCACATGTCATAGCACATGTCATAGCACTATGACATGCGTGTCTGCTCATTTGCTGCCCGGGTATCGCTTGCTGTGTAGTATAAGATCGGCTAGAACTTCTAGTCTTTGCAACAAATGTAACGTGTCTAACCAGCTCGTTCAGGCTTCCAGAATATACACATTTTGTTTGTAATCCGGAGGATTTGCCATGGCATGTAAGGCAGAGTGCAATTCATTCCAATTGAAGTATGATTCTAATTAGTTGTGCCGTGCTTAACCGATTCTCAAACCATGTACATCCGTTGTTTACACCTAATCGTCCAAAATTTACGTCCGCTCGGTTGTAATTTCCACGGAGTGTCATGTATGGTAGAACATTGAGGCGAGCATCTCGTAAATATTGGCCGGAATGTGATGAATGATCACTAGTTACAGAATCAAACTGGCCGTATTCGAACGTAGTTCGTCAATTTCCAGACACACACGCCCATGCATACACTCATGCACAAATACCAGAGCACACATATGCGGACCGTCGTACGCACACATGTACTCATTCACACAGGTGCATACACGAAAATGCACACCACATATATGAATATATATATATATATATATGCTGGTATACCAGTCAAACTCGACCCAGTCTCACCCACCCAGGTACATTAGAGGATTCAGGCGGAACGCTTCGTCCAGAGGATGTGGGCGGAACGCTATATCCAAGTGTGATCGAGGGCGCGGACAACCCTCCAAGCCCTAGAGGGGTAGAGTGCGGACAGCTCTCCCCGTCCGGGGTCAGTAGAGGGTACGGGCAGTTCGCCCAGTAGGGGTACGGCAGGGAGTGAGGAAGCCCGCTCAGTCCGGAAGCGGTAGAAGGTGAAGGGAGCGCTCCCGTTCCGGAAGCGGTAGAAGATAAGGACAGCCATTACAGTGCTGTGCCGTGGAGGGTGGTGGCCGCCCTGTCTGGGTGCGTTAAAGGGTGTGACCAATCCTCCCAGTCCGGGAGCGACAGGGAGTATGGGGAGTGCCACTCGGCCGGTGCCCATGCCTGTCCCGACGGCGGCGTGGTCGACGGCGGCGCGGCCGACGGCGCCGCGTCCTCGGGCCGACCGCCGTGACAGAGTTGCTGTCGGCGTCGGCGCCCACCGTCCGAGCGGTCGTCGGAGCGCGCCGCTAAAAGGACCATCAATTCTGTCGACTGTTTCGCCGCTCTGGTCATGTTTGATGGGCCGGGCGCGGGCCGACGGCCAGACGGATGTGAGGGATTGGATCGGCCGGCTCCGGATTAACGTGGCGGCATTGGCGGCTGGAAATGGATCCAAGTATAGCCGGAGAATTCGAAGCGCGGCCCAGTGATGTTTGTGCGTCATTTCACAAAATGAGCGACGCACTTCCGGGCCGCTTAGAAGCAGTTTTTTGATCGCATGCCAAAAATGTATGCATCCTGTGTAAATTGCGCTGCATTTAGGCGCATCCTGATATGTTTGTTCCTTTGTGCATACGTTTCAGTTTGTCACTCAACCTGTCTTCTATACACGTTTATCTCTGATTATGTCGTCTGTGGAATAATTTCGTCATTCAAAATTGCTCTAAATCGAGCCTATGTTTCTTGTTGACGACTTTGTTTTTCTGGCTACCGAACGAAGTCAATATTCCCTATGATTCAGACGAAACGTTCTTCATTTCTAGAGCACCTCTTTGACTCCTCAAAGGAGAGAGAGAAAAAGAGAAAGTGAGAGAGGCAAAAGGAGTGAAAGCACGAGAGCGAGAGAGAGAGAGAGAGAGAGAGAGGGCGGGATAATGTGAAAGCAAGATGAAGATATAAAGATATATAGATATAGAGATATATAGATGCAGAGGGAGAAGGAGAGGGAAAGGGATAGGAATGAAGTAATATAGGACACAAGGCGCACAGAAGAGCGTGGACCACAGGTTCCCAGTCCACAGGCCAGCTGCGGGATGAGGCTCTGGTCGGAAAGGTGATAGATGGCCGTTTCATTTCCCCCGGTTAATAAACGGTGCGGGCTTCCGTTCACCAATAGATCTTCCCGTACCTCTATTGTTGCTTTCGCTTAAGATAACTACCGACAAGCTTAGGTTTGTGACTTCGTAAAATGCGATTAGTACTGGTGGGGACGGAAGTAGTCATAACTTTTGGTTTCGGGATGACTTAGGGATGTCAGCTCGTGGAGTGAGTTGGGAGTGAAATGAGGTAAATCACATGGGACGGGTGGGCGGGAAACATATGTTAGCGCTTAGTTTGTCAAGCTCATACAAGTTTTTTATATGTGCTAAGATATGTGCTAAGAATATGTGCTAAGAAAGCTACATTCACGTTGAAACTGCAACATTAACTTTTGCTGAGGTAGAATCTCCCTACATTGTAGGTGAGGCGAAGGAACAGAAGTCGAGTGGGCATATTCTGAGGGAGAGCAAACACTTGAGGCGAACAGGATTATCGATCTCATGGAGAAACTGCATACATCAAGGTACTGAGGAGACAGCCAGCATAGCGTATACCAATTTATAATATGTATTATCAATTTGTGAAAGAGCTTAGACAGTGGCAATCCACCAGAATGTGTTATCCAATGCTACATTGGGTTGGCAGGGGCAGCCAAATATGCCCCACTGAGGGTGGATGGGCAGATTCTACCCCTGTTTGACTTGAAAAGGTTTCCGACCGATTTCGTTCTGTTGTCAACAAACCATAAAGCTCAAAAAGATTAGCTCAGATAAGTATAATAGAATGCCATAAGTATTTAATGTGACATCACAGGTTAGTCAAAATCTTAAAAGTTGACCTACTTGGTGAAATTTCAATTTTAGCCGACCATCATTAAATTAGTCAGCGCAGACGCAAAACGTTAGTGCCATTGTGCGCCCTATATCATACGACGCCAAGAAAGGCATTCATGAGCAAAGGTGGGATCGAGGTCATCATGAGTCAGGTGGTAGGCAGGGGCGGTCGGCCCATGTAAGCCACTAAGGCAGTGCCTCACCTGGGTAGAGCTGGGAGGTATTTTTGTATGATATTTTCATAAAATGATGCTTTAATCCACTGGAGAATGGAAAGCTTGAGAAAAAACTGGAAACAAATTTGCATTGGAGACTCATAATTACGGTGAAAATTGAAGTTCATTTACGTTTACATTATTTACATCTTAGCTTTCAAACAGCTTTATCACCGGTCGGCAGAGGCTAGCCTCACACATCGCCATATAGTAAGTTTTCGTTTCATAACAAGCGCAGGGTAGGCTGGGCCCTCCAATATTGTTTGGCAATCAGTGGCGTCACATGGGCTGGACAATTGCTCGGTCCCGTAGGCGCTCCAGCGAAACTTCCGTGTTTTCCACACGATATTTCCGATCTAAATGGGATATCATCTAAATGGGACAAAATGGGGTACAATTTGAAAGCTTGAAGAATCTTGTCCACGAATACGATTCGCATTTTCCCTAACACAAGGATTTTCTCGCTTGAACCCACGCTGACTGCATTCATGTCAAGCGCCGCAAGAATCGCGTGGTAGGAGCAAGCAAGAGATAACCGTTGCAACATAATTCCTGCCCACTCGCTGCAGGGGCGTAAACAAGGGTGGGGGTATTGGGGCATGTGTCCTCATGGGAAGGTGTTATCCATCCGGCCAGCAAAAGGCGCCAACATTATATTTAGGCTACCGGGAGATGAACCTATGCTGGTTGGAATAGCACGCCCTTATCACCCATGTGCAGATACGGAACCTGCAGCTGGTTTTCAGCATTGTTTTCAATTTTTTCATTCATATACGTTTGGACCTTATACGTATTCATATACGTCTAGAAAAAAGCGTACCATTTTGCATAAATTGCATCAAGTCCTTCTGCCTTGTTTGGCTTTATTTTCCTGATATGATTGAAAACAACATCACTATCAATGAAATCAACATCATTTATCCGATCACATGTCACTGAACTATGGTGTACGGTAGGCAGATTGGTCATAGCTTCCAATGTAAACACTGATTTAAACTGCTTGCTCAGCTGACCATGACGAGATCCAGGCAAAGTTCTTCCTGCCGAGGCCATCACCACCAGCTGTGACAAGATCGACTGCTTACAACTACAAGAGAGCAGATTTTAATTCATTGCGACGCTGTTTGGAACTTTACCGTGGAACATGCTGGATGACTTAGATGTTGACAATGCTGTTGATGTGTTTTACTCGTTAATCGAAGCTGCTATTCGTGATCATGTGCCAGTCGTGACTCCTCGCCGTAGACTCCCGCCCTGGTTTGACGGTGAGGCCAGGCGTGCACTAGCCGCGAAGGAATGTGCACATCGGCGAATGAAAAGGCACCCGAGTGACGGTGTCATTCGGCGTGAATTTACAAACAAACGCGACTTCTTCAAACGTCTGATCGGACGAAGCTACTGCAGTTATCTGAGGGGACTAGTGGAAGATTTTAAGACAAACCCAAAGCGATACTGGTCATTTTTTAAATGTTTTAAAAGGAGTGGTTCTGTTCCGTCTCTGCTAGACGGAAACAAGTTAATCAGCGATGACGTTGGACGTGCCAACCTGTTGAACAAAGCCTTTTCAGCCAAGTTCACAGCACGAGATGTAGCCCAGTACCAACCATTACAGGTCTATGGACTGTCTAATCTCACAGACTTTCCGCCCTCATTAGAACAAATCCACACGATTCTCATTGGACTTGACCCGCATAAAGCATGTGGACCAGATAATATCAGTGCCCGAATCCTCCGTGAGTCTGCTGACCAATTATGCGTTCCGCTGTACAAAATTTGCATCCTTTCTATCAGGCAGGGAAAATTTCCTAACCAGTGGAAAAAGGCAAATATCACACCAATATATAAGAAAGGCAACCGGAAAAATCCGACGAACTACCGAGCCATTTCACTTCTTTGCCTGTGTGGCAAGATTTTAGAGAAAAAAAACATCAACAATGTTTTGAGTGATCACATTTTGCCAGCACTGACTAACACCCAGCACGGTTTTATTCCAAAAAGGTCATGTGCTTCAAACCTGGCAGTTTTCTTGAGCACGCCTGTGATTCCATCGCTGCTGGTTGCCAGACAGATGCAATCTACACGGACTACTCCTCGGCTTTCCAAAGTGTCAACCATAAGCTGTTATGACCAACCATGGTCGATGCGCCCTAAAACCACAATCACACACAACCATAAGCTGTTACTATACAAGGTCGAAAATGCATGTCATGTTTCAGACAAAATTGTCTCTCTGATTCGCTCATACCTGACTAGTCGCCGGCAGCGGATGAAAGTCAACGGGGCGGTCTCCGACTGGGCTGACGTCATTTCCGGTGTACCGGAAGGGAGCTTGCTGGCCCATCTGTTACTTGCCCTGTTTGTGAACGACCTGCCATCCAGGATTGACTCGGAATGTCTGATGTTTGCTGATGACGTCAAAATTTTTAGGAGGGTAGCGTCTGTGGACGACGCGACACGCTTGCAGGGGGATATTGATTCCCTTTGTAAGTGGTCCGCAGACTGGATGCTATCCTTGAACCCTCTAAAATGTAAATCATTCACAATGACTCTTCGCCGTACTCCTGTGCGCTTCGAATATAAGGTACGCAATACAACGCTGCAGCGTGAGACTGCGATGCGAGACCTGGGTGTGTACCTGGACAGCAAATTGACTTTCGCACAACATGTGGCAAAAACTGTGTCATCTGCGAACCGGGCTCTCGGACTTTTCATTATATCAATGCAAGCAGGAGTTCCTGGTAGCAAATTCTCAAGAATTGCTCTGTTGGCGGCATATAACGCGAACATTAGGTCTCGCCTTGAGTATTGCTCCGTCATCTGGGCAGGCGCTGCCTCAACACATCTCACCAGGATTGATAGGGTAGAACATACATTTTTAATGTGGCTTGCCCAACACTGTAGTGCCACAACTCGACCGGAATCTCTACAATATCAGGACCTTCTTCGCTTTTATAACATGACATCTGTGTCCACTCGTCGCGTACAATCCGACATCATGTTCTTACGAAATGTTGTATGTGGCAGGACGGACTCATCAGTGTTATTGCAAAACTTTGGATTAAGTGTCCCAGTCAGGAGAAATAGGCAACCTGTTTTATTCCATGTACCGTATGCACGTGTAGAAACCATTACGTGTGGTTTGTTTAACAGATTATTGAGAGTAGCGAACGCATTTTTAGCGATGACACCGAGTGCGGACATCTTCACATTTAAGACACATTTAAGCTGAGTGCATTTAAGACACAGGTGGTGAGATACTGTGCTGCGTCACACGCTCACACCTGGGACGCGGAGCCATTGGACATCGACGAGTTCTGACAGCCGTTTGCCTGTTTGAACTGAAAACTATTCATCTGTTCTGTGTACGTTTTTAGCTACTGACTTCTCCTGTAAAGGGCACAATATGCTGTTGGAGATTGTGGACAATAAACAAATAGACAATAAACAAATAAGCTCCTCAACTATCTCAGTATCCTCACCCAATATAGTCCCATTTACTTCCAGTGGACCAATTGCGCTAGAAACTTCATTCAGCTTGTAGAAACTAAAAAACGTTTTCCTGTCCCCATTACAGTTCCTAGCTAAATCCAGTTCTTTTGCTCGCTTTGCCGCTCTGGTTTTTTTGCTTCACAGTGTACCTAGCTTTTCGATACGCCTTTAGATTTACGATATTTGAAGCTTCCTTAAGCACTCTAAATGCAGCTTTCTTAGCCTTAATTGCTTTTATCAAGTCTGGTGTAAACCATGCTGGCTTTCCTATCCTTCTTTTGAGTCTTTGTTTTTGGGGGACATGTCTAATCTGAATTTCCTTCTAGTAAGATTTCAACTTTTCCCACATTTCACAGGCATTTAAATTGGAATCTGGTCTTATGCCCATACGGCGGATCTACAACAAAGATTTGCCAGGAACTCAACAGAAGTAATGCACACTTTGTCAAAGCACGTGGTGGTATATGCCCATTAATTTTACGGACAAAAATGATAGAGAGCAGTGGAGAGTGATACAATGTGTCGAACAATATCAAGGCCTGGTGGCTGGATGCTGGCTCCTTGCTGACCGCAAACGGTTGGGCGACGACGTACGACAATCCATTTCTTAGAATACTGACTGCAGCACTGAACATTTGGCATGCCACATCTCAATCATTTTGAAGGTTTTTGACTACATATGCTATTCCACATCTCAATCATTTTGAAGGTTTTTGACTACATATGCTATGAAAATTCAGGATTTGAGTTTGAATCACATATATTCCGGTTTGGGGAAAAGGTTTCCTTTTAAGCTTTAAGAAAATAGTTGTGTCGCTCAGGATGGGATGGCCGTGACGTAGCGCAGTGAATCAAAGCGAGCCCACGGAAAACAGCACTCACGATGATTACACCGCGCAATAGGCCTAACGACGTCGCAACAACACATCGGACCTAACGACACATCCCAGCACTAACGACATCTAACGAGCTAACGACATCGTAAACAGCTGGCGCCCAAATGTGGCGCACGCGGCAGGCTCGCCGCCCCCTCCCCCCAGCACGCCCACCAAGCCGTATTGGTGGCCGGCCCGCCCATTGTATACACCTCGTTTGTTTATTGGGGTTTAGGGGCGCATCGACTGGTGGTCATGCAGCTACTTTACACCTTGACAGTTCCGATATTCACAGTTACGATTTTCACAGTTCTGATATTCACAATTTCGATGTTCACATTTCAGATATTTACCAGCATATTTGTATGTTATTACATGTAATGTGTGCATCAATGCGTAATCAAGTGACAAACTTGAGTTACTTTATTCCTACTTATTAGTTAGATATTTAAGAAAAAGAACTAGATGGGTGGGGAAATTCCCACCCGTTCCCCGATCGATTGTTGCGATTAGCTTCAATTTCTATGAGGCTCCAAGTTAAATTCGTTTGCACTAAATTATCATCCCTTTATGCCGTTGACATCCACTTATGCAGCTGGTGTACCAGAGGAAAATTTTGCGACCGTTGACCAGTTTCTGAGATGTTCAGTGGTTCGATTTTAGCCCAACGTCGGTCTTGAACGAAAAAGTGCACTAAGTGATGCCGAGTTAACGGTCTGAACCTAACCCAGCTCATGGACAATTACGTCAGTTCGATATTGCATCTGCTTCTATGGTATACTTGACGACTTCATATCTACATCGGCATTGTGATGGCAGTTTCATGATTACACGCATGCCACGTTTACCCAGATCTTCTACTAAGGACGGTTTTTCGCCCCCCCCCCCCCCTGCTCACATGTTCGAACTCGCCGCTGACGCGCTGTGCCCTGCTCACAGATGGGATCCTGGACACGGTGGCCAGTTCGCAGAACGGCCACCAGGGTGCCGCCAGTCGCCTGGACGGCCGAGCTGCCGATGACTGGGACGCCAACCACACGCTCACCCGTGCCATTCAGAGGTATGGCGTGGTCACACTCTCTGCCCTGCCATTCAGAGGTATGACGTGGTCACACTCTCTGCCCTGCCATTCAGAGGTACGGCGTGGTCACACCTCTCTCTGCCTTGTTACCATTCAGAGGTATGGCGTGGTCACACTCTCTGCTCTGCTCATATGGGTGTTGCCATTCAGAGGTATGGACGTGGTCACACTCTCTGTCACACTCTTGTCCCTTCTGCCATACAGAGGTATGACGTGGTCACACTCTCTGCCCTGCCATTCAGAGGTATGACGTGGTCACACTCTCTGCCCTGCCATTCAGAGGTACGGCGTGGTCACACTCTCTATCGTACCATTCAGAGGTATGGCGTGGTCACACGCTCTGCTCTGCCATACAGAGGTATGACGTGGTCACACTCTCTGCCCTGCCATACAGAGGTATGACGTGGTCACACTCTCTGCCCTGCCATTCAGAGGTATGGCGTGGTCACACTCTCTGCCCTGCCGTACAGAGGTATGACGTCACCATCCATCCGCGTCACACAGAGGTATGACGTCACCATCCATCCGCGTCACACAGAGGTATGACGCCACCATCCATCCGTGTCATGTGGTAGCATGACCTGATCACACTCTTTCCCTTTCACACAGAGCACGACGCCATCACACACGCACCATCGACATACATAAGTATGACGTTTCCCCACTCATTCTCGCGTCATGCAGTGGTACGACGGCACCACACTCTCGCACGCACCATACAGAGTGAGAGGTGTGACGTCACCATGCTCCTAGCCACGCCTGGCAGGGGAATGAGGCGGACTACCGTCACGTCACCACCGGACGTTTCCGGGCATGCTCTCGGGGTGACCTCGGGTCACCCCCTCAGGTCGTCCCGTGCTCTGTTCGCGTGTCTATGAGCACGGGTGCGAGTGTGGCGGAAGTCCGGGCTGATCGCACCGCCTGTGTCGGCAGTACCGCCGTGTCTGGTGTTCTGGCCAGGAATGTCGTCTTACGAAAACGGCTGGGATGGCTCAGATGTTCGAAGTTATGTGGTGCGCTCCATATGGACGGGAACCTGGAATCCGTACTACATACACACGCGGAAGATATCATCACTTGATCGTATTTCAGACGCATTCTACTTGACTGCGGCAGATATCGAGTGCGCAAAACATGAATGCTATTATTGCTGTGTCAGCACAAGTTCAGTTCAGCACAAGTTCAGCACAAACAAAAAGATCCTGTTCTTTGCTTCGATAAGCTGAGTGTGTTGGTCGAACCCCGACTACACCACCTCCTCCTTAAATTCAACGGCAGCGCCATCGTGCGATGGGTGGCGGACGTGTTCTGCAGCCATGATCCCGTGCGGATTGTCCCCGACATTCGAGGACGATGGCCCCTCTCCGACTTTAGACGGATCACACTTGCGTACCCCACGTAACTAGAAGATGCATGAACTGTTGGCACATGACAAGAGAGGATTGCTAGTTTCAAGTTTTCAAAGGCAGATACATCGTGTGGATAGTGATGTGCTGCCTATTTACCATTCGCGATGCATAACATGAGCCGAGTGTTTTGCGGCACTCCATTAATTTTGATCATTCTGGCTAGCGATATAAACCAAATGTAAGCGTGCCAGTCAGGAAAAATGATAAATGGGCCACATGGAGATGTATTTTCACTCACGAATGCAGTCTAACTTGACCACGGCGGAGAAACATGATTTTCAGACTCGGAAGGCAAACACTGTTGGCTTTCCCTTATTTCGGTCGAACTATATTGCTTACAAAATGAGGCACACGGAGGCACGATCGTCCACGTTGTTCTGCAGAGGCGCCAATGGAGTGTACAGCTTAATGGTATGATCAAATGTCTTAGTTGTGCATATCTGGCTGTCAGAGACGGTTCATTTGTTTCCGGATTGAACGGAACTGTCGTTGGCAATCGCCTTGGTAATGTTAGCTGAGGAATCAGCCCAGTATTGATAGTAAGCACAGTAGCCAAATGGTTATTATTAAGGTATATTAAGAGGATCAGAATAAATGTACAGTCTACTGGAGACACGCAAGCCAGAACATAATGGCTGTCGAAGATCTTTGGACATGCTTGCATTGTCTGCCCTTCCTCTAATGGTTATTCTTTTCTTATGTAGCACCAATGAAATTACTCAAATTTTTGTTGGGTTGGCTCAAAAGAGCATTGGAATGGCTTAAGCCATCCTAAGAGTCTACAATGCGGTACCCCTGGATACAGTTCATGAATATGCGTTATTATCAACTTACTGGTCGTTGTGAAAAAATTGAACTGTTGGCCAGGAATAGTGCATATGTTTTCCCGATTTAAGAAGTACGCAAAAGGCTGCCAATCGTGCAGGCCAGCCTGTCACGAGGAATGCTCTTGAAAACAGTCTGCTGCTTCGTCCGGGGTGCAATCTGCATTGTGCAATGTGCATTGTGCACTGTGAATTGTGCATTGTACAAAGTGCGTGGTCGTGTTGCGATTCGGCCAGCATGCATGGTGTTGCCACTGGGGTCGCGAGTCACAGATGAATGCTCTCGAGCATCCTCGCTAGGTGAATTTAACGCAGTGGTTTGCCACTTTCAAACTTGTCTATGCTTCGCTGAGTATTGCGTCGGAGCGTAATATTAAGAGGACCCCTGCAGCTACCTGGTGAAATGTGGAATGGACAGATTCTGAAGTGACAGCAGCCAAACAACGGACCGATACTGGGGTGACACCAATCAGACAATGAACCGATACTGAGGTGACATCAGCCAAACAATGGACCGACATTGAGGTGACACCAGCGTGACAATGAAGTTCGCCCGATTGAACTTGTCATCATGCCGGTAGCTTCATCGACTCTGAATTAAACTCAGTCGGTGATAATCTTCTCGAAGATGTTCATGTGCATGAGTGTGCATGTGCTGCCAGCATCACTGGGGCCAGCTTCGCAGCACGTCTGTGATCTTCCAGTTCACAGCCGCGTTGTTTCGCGAATGATCAATTCTGGTCGAAGCGCGCTAAAGCCCAAATAACCAACGATCTTCCAGAACGAGACCCGCACCGACATCGCTTCAGCTAGCTGAATTACGACGGCACAGCACCCGTGGGTCTGCGGCTCCGAAGGCCGAGCGATTGCGTCAGTCCTGCGATGCCGCTCGATCCTCCTCGCCGCGTCTGAACGTCACCGCCGCTCCGGTCAGCGCCCTGCGCTCCCCGCACAAAAACCACACCGCCGACAGCCGAGTATCTGTGGTGGCGGGACGCCGGCGGCGGCCCGTCGCACTACTTTTCCGCGCGCTCGTCGGCCCGCGCGTCTGGCGCCGGCCGAGCCGGGTCCGCAGTGCGGCGTCCGTCCGCCCGCGCACGCGTCCCGCCGACTGGCGACGGCTGCTGGCGCCGCTGTCCGCGCTGTTGCCGGCCCGCCCGGCGGTACGCAGCTCTCATACGCAACTTGTCGCGGAGTCGGCCCGCCGACTGGCGACGGCTGCTGGCGCCGCTGTCCGCGCTGCTGGCGCCGCTGTCCGCGCTGTTGCCGCCGCTGTCCGCGCTGTTGCCCCGCTCCCGGCGATACGCAGCTCTCATACGCAACTTGTCGCGGAGTCGGCCCGCCGGCGGCCCCGACTCCGGCAACTGTTCGGCCGGCCGCGCCGCGTCGGCGGCGACGGGGGCGGCGCGCCCCGCCCACTCGCTCGTGCCGTCGGGTCGACGAGAGTGGCGGCCGGGCGCGCGGATGCCTCGCCGCGCCGTAAATGTGCCCACTCGAGCCGGGGCAGCCCTCGGGCGTCGTGTGGCGGTCGGAGACCTGAGGCAGGGTAGGTGGATGCGGCCATTGCCTGCAGGACAGTCACGATCTGTCTGTAGAAATGCGACGGTCTTCGCGGGAGCGTGCACAGTGCACGCGGCGTCACAAGCCAACTGTCAGTGCTGACCAGGAGATCGTGCGAAGTGCACAAAGCGACGTCATTTGGAATGTGCGAATGGCACTGAAGGTTGGAAGATTTTTAGGTCGATGCTTTCAGCTCTTGCATTGGATGACAAGTTTCGGGATGAGCGTGTTTACTGATTCTATTTTTCTGCAGAGAGAAGAGATGGATTCATACGCGGTGCATAATCGTCCAGAGTAGGTACTGTTAAGGCAGACGCTGATGACCTAAGCTTACAATGTTTAATGTCGTGAGAGAACTGGATAGTGGCTCTTGGTAAATATCACGAGTCATGCCATGTCAATCTTACAATGTTTAGCCATCCCTGTAATGTAACTTGGCTGTTGCAAAAAAAAAGCTAAATCCGCTTGTGGATGTCACCAAATGCAGATCACGTGACACGGGGGATCTGCCTTCGGTGCAGGGTCACAATCCGCGACAATTCTGAAGACAGGTATCTCACGAATACCCACTGGGCAGCATGTCGGATATACACCAACGCAACCATGAGTCCAACGCTTGCCTGCCTCCCAGACCGCAAAGACAGTCCCCGTTCCATGGTCAGCATTCCGACAAGCATCCGACATGGCATGACGTCACTGCGCAGTGCCGCCTATTCGGGAAAACCGTGGCAATGTACGAGCTTTGAATGAGCTGCAGACGTGCTCAAGCAGTGGTGCTTTGCTAAGTTCGTTGCCTGATATTGCGCAGGCACGTGATTTCGATGGTGTGGTATGGGGCGCCTGTGTGATAACGTCAGGCAGCATTGCGCTGAGGGAACTGGCCGTGAACGAATGAAAGTAGCTGGGTTCGTTATGTCATGGGTAATGTTTTATAATGGCAGGAGAGCTTTACTTTATAAAATATTTTATATTTTATCAAATATTTTATAAAATATGGTATGACGCGGCTGTCTGGGTTTTACCAGGTTATTCTTAGAACATCGCATGGGACGAAGAAAAGCAATGGCGTCGTCAAAAACGCCTTCAACCAGAGAGTGACTGACGGGCTTTTTGTCGCAACTTTAAATATGTATGTATTGCAGAAAAGCACGTAAGATGATAGCACACCTTCCACAATTTTTTTTAGTAAGCTTTATCCGTGTTCAATTACTTTGCTTCGCTCAGGTCATTTCAGGTATCTGATCCAGATTTGGTCAAGGGAGCCCTGTCCAAAAACGTTTTGGCTCCATAATCACCTGAACTGTGAACATATGTGTGCAATGCTAACTGCTGTCGCTCTAGGACAAGATAGGCTTTGCATCTTGAACTTTGCTTCGATTGACCAAGGTCATTATCCTCGGGACAGGTAAATATTGCGCTCAGGCCCCAGCCTGTGTATACGCTTTTTCTACAAAGTGCATTTGTTGTGACTAATACTGGCACTGAACAACAAGCATACCGTGTGACCCATGACATTTGGGCAAGTAAAACTCCACAGAACATATTCTGCACGAGTGGCAATGTCCAACAAAAGTAGGATCCAGTATTTTTGTATGAATGTTCCATATGAGATGTGATGCATTTCTGCAGGGTATAAATGTCCGTCAACTTCGAAGTCAGGGTGACAAAAACATCCAAAAGTGGTCTGGACGCAAACAAAAAGTGGGCAGAGGTCACAAACCCTGGCGTGATCTCCAATTCATCCACGACCGCATTTGAATTAAAAATGACCGTGGCATGCGAATGTGAATATATGGTGATGACGACCATCGCTTTTGCCAAACTGACAAGTTCAATGGAGCTGTGGTCAGCACCACCAACACGAACTGAGGCATCACCTAACTCTACCTGACCTATCGTGACCTCGAAAACAGATCGGTTATTTTCAGTTCATTTCTGCTTTTCCTTGCAAATGCAAACATATCCGTCATTAAGTTTCACCAATAGCCAAATCTTCATTGGAATCATGCAGCCCGAAAAGTGCCGACATTGGCCTTGAGGTCATAACCTGTTAATTCACCAACGTCAGGTGCGTCAAAGTCAGAGAAATTGGTCTCTAGCGTTTTGACAGATTTGCGAATGTTAACACATTCAGTGCGATTCGATAATTGATTCTCGAGATGTGGGTGTGGCAAAAGCCTGATGTCATGCCGAGAATATCAGTGGCAACTAGATCAAGCAATTCGGAGCCAATTGTAGAGTTCCGCTCCATGCCGGTCAACGATAAACTGATCAGAGCTATTCTCGGGTGAAGTAGAATGCAAAATATTGTCAATCCAACTATTGTAAAACTAATCAAAGAAATTCCAATCATAAAACGAATATAAAAGCCTTGCAGATGCCAGCTTACGTCAACATAACCTTTATTACACTTTGAATGGCATGTTTGCATTGTTTCTGACAAAATATGCAGAACTTATGCAGAAGATGTTAAGTTTGTACACTATCGTAACGACGATTGCTTATGAGATTATCAGAACCTTCGCCAGATGGGGGAAGATTTATGCAGAGGGTCACTGTCACTGGCGGGTAGCTACAGCCTCAAGACATCTGGGATCCACTTCAGATTATCCCAGTGATGTTGCAGATCTAGTCACTGATGGGTCGGGCCTTCACAATGATGTTGCAGATCTAGTCACTGATGGGTCGGGCCTTCACAATGATGTTGCAGATCTAGTCACTGATGGGTCGGGCCTTCACTATGATGTTTCAGACCCAGCCAACGATGTGTTGGGCCTGTACGATGATACCGCACGTCCAGCCACTGGTGGGTGGGACCTTCACGGTGGTGTTGCAGGTCCAGCTGCCGATGTCGGGCCTTCACAGTAATGTTGCAGACCCAGTCGGTAGTGGGCTGGACCTCCATGGTGATCCAACCACTGATGGGTCGGGCCTTCGCAGTTATGCAAATCAAGCCACTGATGGGTCGTCCTTCGCAGTGATACTGCGGATCCAGCCACTGATGGGTCGTCCCTTCGCAGTGATACTGCGGATCCAGCCACTGATGGGCCAGGCTTTCACGATGACCTTTACGCTCAAAGTCACTGGCTCTGTTTGTTCGCTATAATTACACACTCATCATGTTTGTCTGGTGTAATCAGGGATGGAGAGGATTCCGCTAAAGTATTGGACGCAGGTAGGGAATGAAGCCTTGTCGAACGAATTAGACAGAGCACAATGCTGGTCATCGGTGTATGCGCCTACAAATTTGTGTGGAGATAATGTTTTTTTTCCGACGATGAACTTAATGACTCTTACACTTTTCAGTTGATGTGTGAGTGCATACTATTGAATTACGTTTACCGAGAGCTGCCGCTGGGGCTGTGGCGGATAGCGGAGTCCGACCCCTCTCGGCAAGGCTGGCGGGTCCAACGTCGGCCGGCTCGTGTGCCCCAGGTACGAGGAGTGTGTGGAGATGACGCGGATGACGCTGTGCGGCGCCACGTACCGGGAGCGCCTGTCGTCGCTGCTGGACACCATCTCGGAGCGGGCGCAGGACTTCACCGACTCGGCCTACACGCCGCACCGCGCGCGCGAGCACATCCTGCTGCTCTGCGAGCGGGCCAAGCTGGAGCTCAACCAGCTGCTCAGGGTCGGCGTGGCCATGGTAACTGCTGCCGCGCTGTGCTACATCGGAAATGGCAAAGTTCTGTGTGAAGCTCGGATTTGTCGGGGAAACATTTTCTGGATAGACTGGAATCTCTCTAGCGTGATCGTCGTGCGCATGAACGTGATATTTGGAAGGATAGCTTTGCGGAAGCTAAAATTCATTGCAGGTGAGGGTGAATTAATTATTGCAAATAAGCGGTAAAATTATATTCGTTGTTCAGGTGGCTGAGCGTTCAAATCTGGTAGCGGAATGCTGCAGACCACTTGTAAAGAATAAATGGGAACATTGCCATGCATTATCATGCAATGGTGGGTGTCACGGGTTCTTCTTTATCTGTCACGATATGAAGATTGGGTCTCAATTGTTTTACATGCGCGGATGTCCAGAGTCTCTTGTTCCGGTGTTTTTGATCTAGGAGAGAGGTAATCTTGGAGGAAAGTACGAATGCTATTGATTAATTTTAAACTGACACTTCGAAGATGCCTGCTAATTTCTACACAATGGTTCGGTATGTTGGACGGAATCTAATGTAAATTAATGTTCGCCCTCCATAAAGCACATGGTGATCACTTCTTGCGTGGCTATCAACATGCACTGTACAGAAACAGGACTTGCTGATACAAATGTACTCCTATATGTGCATACATATACCATCGCCGAAAGCACGCTATTGTTCACTGAGTCTCTCTGGATTGAATGCATCGTAATTGGAGCAAGACTTTGGTTCCGACCTGATCTAATTCGTTAAAGCTACCATCTAACCCTTCCAAAAAAAAATAACCGGACAAATATTTATTGGCATGTAGTAGCTACAACGTGGTTCTGATGATACTCTGGTTTCAGGAGAATAGGGACTCGACTTCTCCAACGGCGGAGTACGACGAGTCCATATCGAATGTGCTCAAGTCAATGCGCGAGCTGAGATCAAACTTTCAGGCGATTGCCATGGAGCAGGTCAGTTGGTGCTACTTCCATGGAGCGGGTGGGTCAGCTGTTATTGTCATGGAACAGGTCAGTTGGTGCTACTTCCATGGAGCGGGTGGGTCAGCTGTTATTGTCATGGAGCAGGTCAGTTGGTGCTACTTCCATGAAGCGGGTGGGTCAGCTGTTATTGTCATGGAACAGGTCAGTTGGTGGCATCCAACCTGTATTGGCTGGAAAAGTCATGGAAATAGTCATGCACGCACACTTTCCAGAACAGTGAAATAAATTGTTTCGCATGAAAGTATGACATGATTTCAGATTCTGGAATTCTAGACTCCATATAAAGAGGCTTTGCGTAAGCACAATGTTCTGATATATTATATATAATATATATATACATATCTGATGAATTAAATTATAATATCTTTTGCAATCTGGAGCCAGTATATATAATGTCAACTATGCATGGTCATTGATGTAATATTTGTTGTGAAGTTTTCTGGTCCTTTCCTCAGCTATACATTCATAAATATTTGGCACGCAAAATGCAATTATTGTTAACGCGCAAGCCTAACAATGATATCTGGATTCATCCGATGTTTTAGATGTTTCTCATACTACCTAGAAACAACAATGCAAAAGCAATGCAAACCCCTAAAATATAGCATAGAAGACCAAGTGCAGCATTTTGACTAAGCGCTCAAAGTCGGAGTTTTTTTTCTCTCAACACACAGTTTGGAACGTTGGCCCCAAAGCAAGCAAATGCTGCAGCCCGTGACCTTGTGAGCTGACCCGAGTCTTGCCCTCAGGCGTCGGAGCTGATTCGAGGCGTCGGCGACGAGGGGGAAGTGATATCGGGCATGAAGAGTGCGGCCCTGGCT
>JAOTOL010001339.1:280000-317500 GCA_034440575.1 Imbricaverruca yamaguchii
CCCGGTTGGAGACCAAATATATAGTAAATGCTTCCCATTGCATGGCCCCTCCATCCTCCTTGTCTTTCTACCGCGTCTAAAATGAACAAAGCATACATCTGTTTCCAATCATCCATATATAACCGGGCGTAGGCCACCACGCCTGCAACAGGCTACGACTGCTGCCACAGGCCACGACAGCTACCGCAGGCCACCACGCCTGTAACAGGCCACCATGTCTCCCTACAGGCCACCACGCCTGCAACAGGCCACGACCGTTTACCGCAGGCCACGACGCCTGTAACAGGCCACCATGTCTCCCTACAGGCCGCCACGCCTGCAACAGACAGCGACTGTCGCCACAGACCAGGCTGCGCGCCCACATTCCTCCCTCTGCCACGCGTCACCGTCGCCGAGCGACGCATCAATCGCGCGCGTCCAATAAACACGTCCGGCGCACCCCGGCGCCCGACTTACCACGTGACGTTTCAGGTGTGCAAGCTGCTGCGTCACGTGGCGCCGACGGAAACGCTGCAGATTGCCAGCAAGTACTCCGAGATTAACCTGCGACTGTACGGGCCGCAGTTGCTGGCTGCCGCCCACATTGTGTGCCTTCACCCCAACGCCAAAATAGCCAAAGAAAACTTCGAAGGTGTGTACAGTCGCATGGCATGGGGGTTGGAAGGGTTTGCGGAATTCCCGTGGCAGAACCTATTTTGACCAGTTCTGTCATTTTGAGCGAATTTTGGAGACCGACCAATTTGAATCGGATGAGGTTCATAAGAGAGTCATAGGCAGATTACTTTTTTCGATCAAGGAGTAGAGATGACTAGAACGATGTGGTAACGACCATATCGACCCAAATGTGGCATGTATTAATCTCACACTGATATTAATTGACTGTGTCTGTGTCAGTTTCTTTTTCGTGGTATCGTGATGCATGTACGCTTCTTCAACATTCCAATAATATGCTGAGAAATACTAAAGCTTGAATGAGCACCAGCCTACTTTGGTTTAGTCATACCGCAGAATGAACAATATGATTGATTGCCTCCGACTGCGACTCCTCAGTTTTTCATGCGGACCTGCTTTGACCCATTTCCCTCTATTTTCAGTTCTGCTAACAACCCACGTACATTTCAAGCATTACCCGACATTGTCCCAACAATATATAGTATAGACCACTCAACAACCCACCACCACATTGTCGCTTCGCCTCGCCTCGTCACCTCGCCGTCGCTGCGAGGTGGGCGGGAGACGACCAGCGACCCCGGTGACCTCTGTGACCCCGGTGCCGCAGCGTTCTCGGACATGTGGCTGAACCTGGTGGGCGACGTCAAAGTGGCGGCGCGCGAGATCTCAGAGTGTTTGCGCACCGCCAGTCGGCCCTGCCAGCTGCCCGCCTACATGTCACTGCCGCGGCCCGGCAAGCACGGCACCACCACCAAACCGGTACGTGGCTCCTCCACTGTGGCTATGCTAATGTACACATTAATAAATATGGATATGCTTACGCATACAGGTACATATACATACGCATGATCACACACACACACACACACACTGTACTATATATATATATATATATATATATATATATATATATATATATATATATATATATATATATATATATATATACACTAAATATATATATATATATATATATATATATATTTGGAGTGTCTATGAAGTGCAAGAATGTCCAAGCCTTGTGTGTGAACTTAGCTTGTAGCATTCGACTTTGATGTGTGAATCTATGAACAGCGTGAGATAAATGATATACAAAAACGCAGCACCAATTATTGAGTGTTGAAAAAAATTGCACGCTAAGGTGGTGGAAACTGAAAATAAAAAGAAAACAAATTTGGTTGCAAACCACTAGATCTCACGTCAGCATAACATCAGGATGATACTTCTAACGTACGTAAAGAAGCGTACGCAAAGGAGACATTGACTGTTCGCTGTTCGGTGATCATATCGAACCTGATATTTGTTTATATTAATCTTGTGATTCGTGGGCTATATGACATTGGTTGGCGATGCATGGTGGTGGAGCTGGGGCGTAACTGAGGAAATACAGCCTCTCTCAGGATGGATTTAGTGCTGCTACGGTGGCCAGACGTTTCGGCTGAACTAGTCGTCCTCATAGTTGTTCATCATTGTGGGTCTGACAGCGTGCTGCGCATTGCCGTCTGGACGCGACTTGCCGGCTTCGATATACAACCGAATAGTGCCGGCGGCCGCCCTGCTGACTGGTCGCATTCGATGTGGCCACGGCCGATCCATGCTCGTCTGTCACTACGTGGCATGCCCGCACAGCGAAATGGAACTGATGAATTCCGCACTTTGTGGATCCGTAATTTATCTGATTTATGCTGCCGTAAATTTGGGCTATGTATCCTCCAAGGGTAGCCGTGTCACAGTCAATGATAAGCAGAGCTTACCAAAGAGTAGCATAGAACCCCTACTGGATTACTTCACCTACAATTCAGATAAACTCCAGTTCACACATGTTTCGCCGTAATTTTGGCCAAAAACGAGGACCCCATAGTTCACGCATGTTCGCTGTCATTTTGGCCAAAATCAAGGATCCTATGTTAGTCGCACACCCCTTACACGAGACATATGAAGGAGAGATACCTTGTAATCTAAGTCGCTTCTTACAGAGCAGTTGGCATGCACTTTGTTGGACCAAAGTATCCTAAAGTTTCACAAAGTGTTTCAAGGTATGCCAAAGTATGCCAAAGTATCCCAAAGTGTTCCAAGGTATCCTAAGGTGTCCAAAAGTATCCAAAAGTATCCCAAGGTATTCGAAGGTATCCCGGGGTATCCCAAAGCATCCCAAGGACTCAAAGAATATCGAATCATCCCAAAGCATCCCAAAGTGATAGAACTCGTCCTCATCCTAGGTGTTGCCCTCTTTTCACGCCCTGAGGCTACTTGCTACCTCACGTTTACTCCTCGCGCTACTCCCTCACAGACGTTTCGATCAAACCATAAATCCGTCGACTCGATCCGTCAGGTGAGCCAGACGAAGTGCTCCGTGTTACGATGGCAGCAAGACCACAGTTGAGAAGCTGCGCTTCGTGCTAGCCATTATGTCACTTTGCCGGCGGAACTTGTCACGGTGGGAGCATGGTTGAGCAAGCCCATGTCAGTCAGAAAGGACCAGAATACCAGGATCTGACATATTGAATGGATGTAGAACGCTTTCGCAATCCGGCCATGTGCCGGCGAAAAGCAACACAGCTGTTGGCAACGTCTCTGCTTCGTTTTGTTTGTGTTGAACGCGCGCGAGAAAGTTTGTTTAGCGCTTCTGCCGAGCAGCGGCGGAAGCCTTCGGGTCACATCTGTATAGAGCCGCGCCAGTTTCAACGGCGGCGACGGGGTTGTGGGCGTTTCCGGCCGCGGTGTCTGACTCAGCCGTCCAGAACAAACTTCCCAAACAACTGCCCGGCTGTTTGACAGCGCTCAAGATTTACGCGGTCGGTGCGAAAACACAAACGTCGCCGTAAATTTGCCACCGGACAGCCATCTTGTAGCGGTCTGTGCGCCCACCGAACCACGCTTCGACACCACTAGTGGTTGAGTAGTTCGGAATTAAAATTGTAGCATCGAGCGCTGCATCATCCCAGTCACTAAATATGTTACGATAATTTCGCTAAATACAAAAAAGGAGCACACAGGCTGTGTGCGATCTCGGGGCAGCCGCTGTTCCCACCGCGTCGTATACTGGACTGGCGCGTACTCCGCGACATCGCGGCATGGACCCCGTGACGTCACCGACAACTCTGGCCACGATCGTGCCACCAAGTATTCAAACGTTCACAATACGTGCCAGTTTGATGATGCATTTTACCCATGAACCGATACTTCCTCGATGCATATATATATATATATATATATATATATATATATATATATATATATATATATATATATATATATATATATATATATATATATATATATATATATATATATATATATATATATATATATATATATACATGTATATACATATATATGAGCATTGTGTATGGGCGTAAAGGCACACACACGCACACATACGTGTACACAGATACGTCTGCCTTCTTTGCCAGATCTGTGCGTCTCGTTATTATTGCCGAAGTCTATACGCGTGTCCGTGCTGTTGATCTCTGTACTTTCCGTTGTGTCCGTGCTCCGACGTTGTACGTGTGTCTGCTGACGTCTGTACGTGTGTCCGTGCTGCTGACGTCTGTACATGTTTCCGTGCTGCTGACGTCTGTACGTGTTTTCGTGCTGCTGACGTCTGTACGTGTGTCCGTGCTGCTGACGTCTGTACATGTTTCCGTGCTGCTGAGGTCTGTAAGTGTTTCCGTGCTGCTGACGTCTGTACGTGTGTCCGTGCTGCTGACGTCTGTACGTGTTTCCGTGCTGCTGACGTCTGTACGTGTGTCCGTGCTGCTGACGTCTGTACGTGTTTCCGTGCTGCTGACGTCTGTACGTGTTTCCGTGCTGCTGACGTCTGTACGTGTTTCCGTGCTGCTGACGTCTGTACGTGTTTCCGTGCTGCTGACGTCTGTACGTGTGTTCGTGCTGCCAGCGTTCGTATATTTCTCCGCGCTGTCGGCGTTGTTCGTCTGTCCCAGGGGGAGCAACCAGATTCGTGCGGTTGTAGCCGAGTCCGCCGACGTGAAAACCTATTGCTTTAACATGGGCGAGAAAACGTCCTTTTGTAGATGGTCCAGTCTACGATGTTTTACTGCTGTTGGCTCAAAACTGATTGCTGTATATTCTGGCTATTTATTTAACTTTCTAAATCTCTCACTTTTTCTCAGGAACACTTCACACTCATTTTGCATTCAACAACCATAAATGGTCTTTTTGATACGAGAATCTGGCGCATATGCGTTTAGCGTTGGTATTATTATTGTTCTTATGGCGTTTGTAGTACTGTAGGCCTTTTGTAACTTTTGTACGTGTACCAGAAGTGTAATATCTCCATATGCTTCTTATTCTCATGAAGATTATTTATTTCTTATTATTGATCTTCTAGATGCATCATTGTTTTGTACCACAGTGCAATCATCAGCACAAGACCAGTAAATGCCGTTATTTCACGTTTCCTAGGGATGTAAAGGCGAAAAGAAATTGGCTGAAGGTTATCAGGTAAGTGACCTCTTGTAGAAAAACCTAGAACTGTACAATTCCTGCCAGTTATTGTATAAGTGGAACTACGGCAATTCTGGCAATTCCATGGCTTATACCAACGTATTTTTATTTTGAGGATTATTATTTTTGATGAGTGCTGGTAGATATAA
This sequence comes from Imbricaverruca yamaguchii, assembly GCA_034440575.1. Taxonomy (NCBI): domain Eukaryota; kingdom Metazoa; phylum Arthropoda; class Thecostraca; family Neoverrucidae; genus Imbricaverruca; species Imbricaverruca yamaguchii. Next base: position 285,289 of record JAOTOL010001339.1, read on the forward strand.
AAGTTATATTTTTATTTTTTAAATATGTTACTGATGCTTTCTATGATTCAGATATGACTAATGTTCATTTCTTTGGAAAATTACAACTTCTTGAGATATTAGCTAGTTGTAGTTGTAGCTAGTTGCTTGTAGTTTATAGTCAGTTATCTCATATGGCTGTAGCCTTGTAGCTTGCAATAAATTACTAATTGCTGCTTTCTTGGTAGTTATGGTAGGCCAAGTTAGTTTATTTCAGTTGTGGTGCCATGTTGTGCAACTATTTATGCTCACCTTATTTTAATGTGTTCTTCATTCCAATTGTCACAACAAAAAACATTCGCCTTGTGATCTAAGCTGTGTGAACTGTGTTTATGGCACGATGTGGATTAGGTGGTCCATACAATTATATCAAGACCTATGTACTTATCAGTATATGAAGGGTGTGTTAGCAATGTCAGTGGATTTATATTCAGTTGCACGTGATGAAGTCAGGGAAGCGGTCACAGCGCTGGGGCGATGATACCATCATCAAGGCAATGGGCGTGCGCGCAAGCACCTCAAAGAGTGTACCAGTACCTCAGGGAGCATAAGAAGTAAGAAGAGGATCAATGGTGTTTTACTTATCTAAGCAGCCATATATTTCCATTGGTACAATATAGGCGGATGCCTACCGGATCTCCAATGTACCTGCCGGACCACAATTACGCTGATACAGATGATAGTGTCCCTAGAAGCGACGTGTCCAGCGAGGTGGAGGACGTGGCAGTGATTAGAAGCTCACTCTGTGAGTATGGCTTGCAGTATGCGGCGGGCCAAGTTGCTCACAAGCATGCAGGAGTGGACCCTACCCTGAGTCGACGAGCCATAATCTACCGATGGAAGAGGTTCGATGCGGGATGGTGATCCGCACTCTATGAAGTGGATTACCATCCTCAGCCGGGGAAACCTGTACGTTTCCAGCAAGACCCGGTTCGCAACATTCCAGAAGCTGGAGGTGCCCTTTTGCACTCTCCACCATGGGAAGGGCCCAATGCGATGCAATCGAACCACCTGTGTCGGGCTCCAGGAGTGATCAGGGGGCTGTCACCATAGTGTCGCGCTGGCCAACCCTTGATCACCACGTCGTCACGCTGTACGCGAGGTTGCGCACGTTTATACGGATGCGACATGCGGCCAGCGTGCTCCGGGAGGATCACCCCCCTGCGCTGCTGGCGAATGCTGCACGTCGTTTATGTAACGTTGAGAAGACAGCGCGAACGTCCGCTTCGGTCCGACGACCCCGAGGGCATTCAAGACGAGGCGCATGCTTGCGTCAGGTGCGTCGTGTGTGTAAGGAGACATGAAGTGGGCGAATGTCGATGTCTACCTGTGCGAGAATGTGCTTAGTTCGGTGTCAGTGTGTGCCGGTTATGAAGAAAAAAAGTGTTTACCTGATAAGAACCTGATATTCCTGACATGCTCACATGACCCAAACAGTAAATAATTGCGCCACAACTCACAAGTAGGACGTTCAAATACCAGCTGGTTTGTTTTGTTGTCACATATTAGACTATAGGTTTGGGAATATAAAATTGTTTAATTCAGCTTACGAAAAAAAACAACACTATCTTGCAGTTTTTTGCTCACTACCAACAAACAATTCATTCTTGGTGTTAAAACAGAAAAGGCTTCTACGACTGCCAAATGGGCCAAAAGCCCTGAGCCGGATGGCATGAACGTCTATTTGCATACATTAAGCGGAGCTGCGCCACACACACGTAGCAGAAACGCCATTCATGACATTTTTGAAGTAGTAAGAGCTAAACGCTTCAGAAGAAAAATATACATTGACTAAAATTATGAATAAATTTATAATAAATAGACCAATCAATTTGGAACTAGTATCAGTAAAAATATGCTCAACCTTGCCGTTAGTATTCGGGTACCGGGTCTTCTTCAAAACTATGATTTCTGCCCAATGTTAAGTCAACGGGTTTTCTCGACGGGAGAATCGCCTATTACCGACAATCAGCTGTTGCTGGCCTGTTTGCCCAGCCGTATCCAGAAGAGCCGTGCGTCTGTCCGTGCTGTCGGCGTCTGGATGTGACGTCACTAGCCACTGATCATGGGCAGGTTCGGCCCGGCCCGCTGGATCCTGAGGAACAGGCCAAACTCTCCAAGTCCGGACTCGAGATGAAACTGGCCAACGACGAAATGGCCGCCGAGACAGACAAGTGGCAGGTATGTTACGCCATGCGCGCTACGGTTTGTGATTTCGGCTAGGGTCGACGACATAATTAGTCCGACAGCGGTGGGTGCGTGTGGTGGAATGGCCAAATGAATTTAGCTGCCCTCAAGCCGTAGCAACGATGGTGCTTTGTATGCTTCTGCGAGGGAAGTTGCCGTCATTGTTCACAACCCACCCCACCTCCCACCCACACTCCCTCCTCCAATTCCCCAGTATGTCCTCCAATGTAGTCAGGCGTTCTGAATGAAAAAAACGGACCTCTAACGGCATCTAACACGGAAGCGTTCTAACTTTTTTTATTTAAATTTAGTTGAATTGTTGGGGGGGGGGGTTCAGGAAGAGGGGTTTTTTTAAAAAGAGAGGTTGTTGTGTGGACCCCCCCCCCCCCAAAAAAACCCCCAAAACCCCAGTAAAAAGGGAAAAAAAAACCCAAAATTTAACCCCCCCCCAAACCCCCCCACCCCCCCCCCCAAAAAACCCCCCCCCCCTTTTAGGGGCCAACCCCACCACCCCCCCCGGGGGGGGGGGAAAAAAGGGGGGGGGGGAAAACCCCCCAATTCGGGGAGAGGAGAAAAGGAGAGGAGGGGAAAAAAAAAAAAGAAGGGGGGGGGGGTGGAAAAAAAAAAAGGTGAAACTTTCACAGTATAGTGCCTCGAAAATGAACTTCCAACATCGCAGATCAAAGCAGGCTCTTCCAGGAAATGTTTACCCCAAAATACTATTGCCGAGCTGTGCCCTGCTGCCCGCCATAAAACGACGCACCATTCCGCCATAGTGATGGCAGTGTGGCAAGTTCACACCATTCGCCCATAGTGATGGTAGTGTGACAAGTTTACACTCATGCGACTGGAGTCGATGGGTCACGAGTACGTGTAGGAACATGTCAGTCCGAACATTCATATTTTTCATTCCAGAGACGAAGTTTCTCAAACCTCAGATAGATCCGGATTTAAAGGAGGCACTAAGGCATGCTCATAATGTTCTCAATGATTAGTTTCGTCTTAGATTTTGCGTGAGCCTTGCCTTGCTTTTCTTATATAAATGCGGGATGTTTGAATTCATATTACGTGGCTCTCCGTCTACGCATGTAAGGTCATTAGATAGCTGGAGCATCAGCACACTCAGACCAACACCATTCATTTATATGTCTGCATTGCCTAGAAATCATGCGTAGTCCGACTACATCTATGCCGTGATGAAACAAATTAACGGACTATGCGGTTCGTTTGTCGTCAAACTTGGCTAATTTTTGTTAATCAATATCTGGAAAGCTGACAATCAGATGATCACAACGGGATAAACGGTCGACAATCTCCCAGGCTGGCTCTGGCAGCATCTCGAAAATCCCCGCCAGGCATCGGATGCCGAACCCAATGGAGCTATTTTTTCTTGTTTTTTTTTATTGGTTGGTTCACGACACACTTTATGCACTTCCGGCTGGATTGTTTCGCGGGCGGGATTGGGAAATGTCCTGAGTGGCGCTAGAGTCGAACCCGGGACCTTTGGTACCCATAGCCCGACATCTTAACCACTCGGCCATCCCCGCCCCCAATGGAGCTCGCTGCTCTGCAACGAAGTCCGTGTGTCAGCGAACCGACCATGTCTTCGGCAGGAGGTCAGCGACGAGGACAATGACATCCTGCGGCGAGCCAAGGCCATGTCGCACATGGCGCTGGCCATGTACCAGTTCACGCGAGGAGACGGCACGCTCAAAACGACGCAGGACCTGTTCACGCAGGCCGAGTACTTCACCGAGGAGGCAAACCGGCTGTACAAGGTGGTGCGTCAGTTCTCCTACCAGGTGAGTGGGGCGCGGTACTGAACCACGCACAGCTCGCAGCATCATAAACAACATTACTAATGTGATGGTGGCAATAACGTGGCCTGCGCCGGATACAGCAGATCAGCTTGGTAGGGGTAAGAACGGTTTGGGAACGCTTCACTTAGTTCTACAGCACGGTTTTTAACAGCTATGAAATTCGAAACACAAATTCAACTTGTATGATATTCGCGTCCATGGGTAAGGTGTACTCCTGCATTAAGGTATATTGAGGGAGTATGAACATTGTTTTAGACTCACCAGTATGGGATGCAAGTTCCCTTCTCTGCCTGACCTGCTTTATATCTCCATCTGCCACCCTTGACGTGAGCGCACAAATGGCATGGCAATTAAGCGTACGAGTGGTGTGCGGCACGTGGCTGCATATTTGCCCTTCTTTAATACAAAAATGAAGTATGGAAGTGACACTTATCGGTTGTAAAATATCCTGAGAATGGGCTTGCACCACCGGGTCAATGGGCGTGTGAGGGTCTCATCGTTTCCATTATTAAAATGGATTGAAATATATGTTCTTTCCATTATTTATACCTGCATAGTTATTTGCTGTTAATATGCACTGAACAAAATATGGAAGATTGTTTCAACTTGCTAGATAAATCTGAACTTTCTAACACTTCTCCATCAATAATTTTTTCTACTTCAATGTCACACAACATAGGGGTTGCATAGGACTGAAGTCGAAGCCCTCTAAATTCATTTCCTGGTGGCATTGTTCCTGTATCGCTGCTTACTGCTTACTGCTTTCTCTTCCACTTGATTACAATGCAATGCAATTCATGTAACATTCATCAGACGTGCTATATTTTACTGGCCCAGCCTCCTGGCCCAGCCTCGTGAAACTCATTTGCATAAGACAAGATAACGTTGCATCCACGCTGAGCGAATCATGCAAGCAGCGAATTAGGAGTGGCATCCTATGTCTCACTCAGCATACATTGTTTAGAACGTTAGAGACAAATTACGAAACTAAATTTGCATAAATTGCATGCATTTCTACGTGCGCTAGGTCTAGAATGCCTACAACTAACTACCACCTCGATTTCTACATCAAAGACCCTCTACAGCCGTTTTCAATAACCTTTTGTATCGACTAACGTGGGTGCCTTTTTCAATATCATAAGGTCATCATCAGTCGCCACTCCGATAGCTCGTTGTGTCAGAGCGCCGGCCTATAGGTGCAGCTTAACACGGTAGCAATTCTGGAGGGATGCATCTCCCGTGTGATGCACTTTGATTGGACCATCACACTGCACTCTCCCCGGGGGTGTGTCCGGTAGCCGGCGGTAGCCTGCGGTAGCCGGGAGTGGCCGGGGGTAGCCGAGGTTGTCAGCAGTAGCCGGGACTAGCCGGGATAGCCGGGGATAGCCTGTGGTAGCCGGGGTCGCCGCGCCGGTGTCGCCGGCCGCCCGTTCACCGACGGCCGGCTCCATTATCGCGTCCTAATGGAATTGTTCCGGCCGATCGGGCCGACGGCGGCGGCGGATCTGCGCGTCGATCCACACCTGTCTCCGTCTGTGCCGGCTGACGCGCTCTGATCCGGCCCGATGCGGGCCGCGGCCGGCGTTCTCTCGCGTCTGGCGGCGGCGCGCCGCTGCAGAAGTGGCGCTGCGTCGCACGCGACCCGCCCACCAGACGGTGGGCTGTCAGCGAGGCGTGGGCGCCGCCGCGCGGGGCGTCAGGGTCGTGGACGCCGCGACTCTGCGTCGGATGTCTCGTGCAGCGGCGGTCTGGGGCCGACACGGTGGACAGCCGTCCACACGGTGGACAGCCGTCCACACGGTGGACAGCCGTCGACACGGTGGACAGCCGTCCACACGGTGGACAGACGTCCACACGGTGGACAGCCGTCCACACGGTGGACAGCCGTCCACACGGTGGACAGCCGTCCACACGGTGGACAGCCGTCCACACGGTGGACAGCCGTCCACACGGTGGACAGCCGTCCACACGGTGGACAGCCGTCGATGCGGTGGACAGCCGTCGCTAGTGTCGTTCCAGTCAACATTCCAGGGCGAGCCGGTACCCAGACAGCCATTCCAGGCGACATTACAGGACGGGCCAGTGCACAGACAGCCATCCGGTCAATATCCCAGGGTCAACCGACACCCAGACACACATCCCAGTTAACATTACAGGGCGAACCAATGCCCAGGCACCCATCATAGGGCGAACCGATGGGGACGAGTAGTCTAGGGGTAAGTTGCCCTGCTCACAATCGAAAGATTGTGGGTTCGAGTCTCACCTGTCGCTACTCTTCGCCCGCGACCAATCAGCGTGAGAGATTGGCGACGCTATATGACTCAATGGTCGAGGTGTCGTAAAGCCAATAACCACCAGGGCGAAACGATCCCAGGCACCCATCACAGGGCGAACCGACACACAGGCAGCCATTCCAATCAAAATCCGAGGGTAAATCGATACCCAAGCACCAATTCCAGTCAACATCCCAGGCAGAACTGCCACCCTTCAGATTCAGCGTGGCTGTGTGCGTTGGTGGTTTACTTAGCGACTATGCGTGGGTTGGTGATTATATTTTCATCACTGCGGTACTGTGCGGTACTGTCTATGATTAGATTGTATGTACTTTGTGCCTTATGTTAACTCGCATGGTATAGCTGAATCAGCTATACGTGCATGTTATCACTTACATCCACCAAAATGGAATCTGCATTAGTCTGGCTGCGCGCCGGTCTGGACCCAGTTCAAGGAGGATGAACGAGTTTCAGCAAGAAGCCAATATTCGACTTCATTCATTCGGCGCAGTGCATTGAAGCTCGAAGTATGCGCCCCGTATTGGGAATTCGAGTGCACATTTGAATAATGCAAGATTTAATTATTGCTGGCGCACATTCGTTCCAGCATGACCCAAGCAAAGGGCAGCAGTGGAAATCTCCTCGTCATTCGGGGTTCTCCAAAATCAAAAACACCAATTCTTCGACTCAACTCTGAAATAATCTACGTAAGGTGTCGATGCTGTGCTTCAACCCCTGTCCGCCATGTTCTCCAGACATTGCCACACTTACATTGGTTTCCAGTACGCATTGGGCTAAATTCGTCGCACTCTTGCCGAAAGTGCACTCGACAGCCGAATTTGGTGCACTTAACTCAAACATTAGTGTACTATGCAGACACGCGTTGTGTTTATTGCCGAACTGGGCCAAGATCCTGCGGAAACCCAACGATGATTAGCATAACTTTGTATTTACCCTAAGCTCTGCTGGCGAAACATGAACATCCACTCAGCATGTTTATCTCAGGCGTAGGCGTTAATCAGCCCACGTCTAGGCTAATGTCCCACGCTACCCGGGCTCCTATTGGATTAATGTCTGCCTAATTAAGCCATTCGGACGGTTTAATATTCTGCTGGTCTCGACATATCCGAGCTCTTCTGAGATCCACAAGGGAACGTAGATCAGCATAATTGATGATTACCTGTTCAAGCGTCAATTTATACGTCTGTGAGCTCTCGGAGGTTCCACGATAGCGAAGCATAGCGACTCAAAGCTGTTCATTGTTCCAACATTTACGAGACTTAACTTGTAAGAATTCCAAATCATTTCCGGATGACTTCGCTTGGTGAGGATTTAGGAAGTTGTTTGTCGCAGAAGCAGCACTGGAAGAACCCTGTCCAAAATAAATTGGTTGTGAAATTTGGCTACTGTTAGTGTGTTTTTTATTCATGTATTTAAACGTTGCTGTAGCTGAACACGTGTAAAATAATTCCTTAGCATAGGCATAACCATGGTCGTATGAGCGTCGCAAAAATGTGTGTGGTCACTTTCCCAGTGAAGTCGATGCATGCAGCTCATCATCACTGAGAGCTATAATGGGCGCGTGGGCGCTATATAACATATGCAATCGATGCGCCCCTAAACCACAATAACTATACTGGGCGTTAGACGAGCGAGAGAAGACACCGAATGTTTTTCTCCTGTGCTTTTCTGGTGAACATTTTTGGGTCATCATGCGATTCTCAACAGAGATACTATGTACCGACTTCAACTTACTCCGCGCCTTGACAGCTTGTCGAGACATCGATGACGAGTCAGATGTAAGGTGCAATGCGGTATATACCGTGCAGTATATACCGTAATATATACCATACAGAACCATACAGCATGTCATACAATACAGAACCATACAGCATGCCGTACCATACCCAACCTGGGGTGGCACCCCAGGCCCTTGCCACCTCGCAGGACCTACAGGGCCATGGTGGAACCTTGCCGTCCATCGCATACGGTGAACACTCCAGAGGGAACAGTTCGGTTGAAGCTGGTAAAAATCACAGTCAGAAGGGATAAAAGTTACATAAAAGCTAAATAGATGAAATATAAATTTAATTATGATAAAGGGACTTCAACCGCCATATCGAACTGCAACGCTAACCTATCAACTGGAGGACGGTATCAAATTTAGGTCGGTGGAGCGAAATCCATTGCCTACTGAATGGTGCAATTGGTGATAGCCTATGATGTCCTCAGATTGTTCTTAGCTTACGGTGTATAATGGTGGTTGGGAGAGCACCGAAAGCTTGAGCGCGCTACGTCGCTCGATTTTCAGTCGGGTATTCGGGAAACGAATGAGTTTAGCTGTTGGTTGTGCACGTTGTGCTGCCTTGTAGAGAGCGTGGGCTGCTGTTGGGTCCGCATGGTGCTTCCTAGCAGAAGGACAGCTAGAACGAAACAGAAACCAGCATGTTGCAGGTGATGAAATTGCAAGATTAATGCGCGCTTGGTATGCTTCATCCACTGACCCGAAAGTAGCATTTTCTAGCCTGTGTGCGACTGTGTGCGAAATTCAGCTTTGGTGTCCAAACTTATCCCAGCTTGACTCCTGGACCGAAATAGGCTATCTGAGATGAAGTTCGGTTGAGGACTTCAATTGGTATTTGGTGCATCAGGTAAACATGTTATCTGAGCTGTACATCATTCTACCACATCCAGTAATAGCAATTGGCGGACAATAAGTAAGCTTAATCCGCGGTAATTCGCAATTCCGGAGAAAACGACCTGTCGAATTCCCTCGTATGACGTCTCACGTTAGTGACTGGGCACGACTTCTTCACATCTGTACACTCTGAGGTCGGCAACGAGTATCCCGCCGGCCGTGCCAAGCGAGAACGCGCCCGCCATCCTACGAACTGCGCTGTCCGTCGCCACCAGTCGTCCAGTCCGTAAAACGTCGGATTTCTTATTTTATGAACCGTAATCCCGGGATCGGACCCGCCCAGCGCCAAAAGGCTCCGACACACACAGCTCAGCAAAAAAAACTGCCTAATGCAGGCTCTTGAATCACTCCAAGTCAATTGGGGTGGACATGCTGAATGTGTCAATTTGCAGAGTATCTGCAGATAAGCACGTGGCGACGACCGGTAACAGCAGATCCAAGCGTCGTGTTTCAGCGAACATGTTTAACGAACGCAGCAGTCCAAATATTACTCACCATGTAGCTACGAACAGCTCGTTACTAACAATATACAAACATCGACTTGGCGCACGACAAACACGCACTGGATAGCAGGCGCACGTCCACCTGCAGCGTGTGCCGCGTGTACTTAGCGAGCCGGCGATGTTGCCTCAGCGTACCCTGCAGCCGCTGACATTGGCGGCGCCCGCCGGCCGCTGACATTGGCGGCGCCCGCCGGCCGCTGACATTGGCGGCGCCCGCCGAGTCAGCCGTGTCGGCCGTCTGCCTCAGGTGCCGCAGGGCGTGAACAAGAAGGAGCTGCTCGAGTACCTGGACCAGATTCCCACGCACGTGCAGCAGCTGCAGTTCGCCGTGAAAACGCCCACCGTCGGCAAGGCGGCCACCTTCACCAAGGTCGACAACGTCATCCAGGACACCAAGGGCGCCATGAACGTCATCTCCAAGGTCGTCAATATATGTTTCGCGTGCGCCAGCAAGGTGAGTAGCGCACGTCGATCGCCAAACGAAGGCTATTCACTTCGGGCATGTCTGTGTGTTGCACATTTTCGATTTATTCTTGATCCCATGCTGCGTCTGGAAGGTGATTGGCAGACAATGCCAAACCAACCAGCCGTAGGAAAACTATGCTACGCCGCTGAATGTTCTTTCATTGTCTTCAATTGGTAATATGCACTTGTGAAGCGCACAGTGCAAGGGCCTAACTTATGACGGGCAATGCAGTGGGCGGGTTCCGCTCCACACAAACACACACACACACACACACACACACACACACACACACACACACACACACACACACACACACACACACACACACACACACACACACACACACACACACACACACACACACACACACACACACACACACACACACACACACACACACACACACACACACACACACACACACACACACACACACACACACACACACACACACACACACATACATACACACACACACACACCCTCTCTCCGATAAGATTTTGGCAACCAAGAGGGCTGGCGACACGAAGCTGTCAGGCTGGGAGATTGGGATCAGAGGTGCTCGCCAAGCTGGGTGGCCAAATGACAGGTGAGGGTGATCCAAAGGCAGCTGTGGGTGTCGTGCCAGAATCGGCTATTTTAGAGAGTCCGGGCCCGACCTGGCTTGACCAGGACCAAATCAATTCAACCAGAAATAGAACCAGGGATTTAATTACGGAATGGTGTTACTAACATACCGAAGATCATTCACCCGTTGAATTTGGTGCTGGTATCTGCACAGGGACGAACACAAAGCACAAAAGAACCGTGCGTTAATCGTTCACTGGAAAATGAAGAAAAAAAATACATTGCAGAACTTAATTTTATACCATGGCCTTTCCTATCTCTGAAACCTTGAACTCTCCTTAATGTAAATGCATACACATGTGCTCAGACCTCGTCCGCGCAGTACACTCACTCTAAAGGCGGCCAAATACCTGTGTGATCCGACACGCCTTCAATAAAAATATCACTCACTCGTTCACCAGCAAACTGTTGACGGGCCGGGTTCGCTCCACTGTGTGTGTCAAATGAAGCGAGAATGGCAGCGTTTCTGAAATGGTGGAAATCGCTGCAGACTGATGTATTGTGATTCAGTTAATGCCACAGCATCTCTTATTTTCCAAGTATCATTGTTCTTGCAATGCGATGCTGCTGGATATATATTCGGTTTTGGGACACGCTGACAAAGTAAACTTATCCGAATTGCTTCGCGACAACAGATTTGCCTTTGGAAGGGTAATCAACGAATGTATGTACTACATGCTTATGTACAATTATATACATATATATATACTAAGTTTCTTCCGAATACCCCTTCCCACCCCCACCTCCAAACGAAAACAGTCCATATCGCCACAAAATAACGACATCACAGAATGAAGTAATGGATAGTTTGACAAATATTTGGTCTTAGGGCCATTAATGTCTACTGAGTTAGCTTCATATGGTGCTAAATCTTCAAGAGATATTTTAATGGGTTTTGAGAATGATCGAAGTTATCAGTGATAACCATTTGTGAAACACGTTCATGCTCGAGTTAAAATTGCAAAAAAATCGCATGTATTGAGTGTTTTGCACCCTGTCATTTCGGATAACTTTGATTGAGCAAAGTGTTACCAAACATTGAGTGTTCAAGATGCACACATATTTATCAATGTCAATTATCAATGTCTCACTTATCAATGTCAATCAACAAAAATGTGCATAATTTCATTCTCTACAAAATTTTGGCGTACACATTAGCATCTTGAACATATTTCGCGTAAAATGCAAAACAAATAGGTCACCGCACTGGACATCGCAACATTTGTAGCTGTTCATCTGATTTGACCTCGAAGGTCATGTCCTAGAAACTTCAAGATCACCCACAAGAGATGTTCCTAGGGCACAACATTTCATAACAGCTATATCGCTGTAGCTCTGTTCGCTTCGAGATCTCAGGGAGGGTGCGAATTTCACTACGGCCCACCCGAGCACATTGCAATCGGCCATCTACCCGACCGGCCATCCACCCGACCGGCCATCCACCCGACCGGCCATCCACCCGACCGGCCATCCACCCGACCGGCCATCCACCCGACCGGCCATCCACCCGACCGGCCATCCACCCGACCGGCCATCCACCCGACCGGCCATCCACCCGACCGGCCATCCACCCGACCGGCCATCCACCCGACCGGCCATCCACCCGACCGGCCATCCACCCGACCGGCCATCCACCCGAGCGAACATTATATCACTATATAGCAAGGATGCTGGGCCGTCCTCTGTATTTCACCTTGCGCAAGTGTGTCACTATATTACTAATTCATAAGGGCAATCTGTGCTGAAGTCGTCACAGCGAACCTCAGTGTTCCAGGACCATGAGTATCACACGGTCCGGATCATCACCCCACAGCTGAACCAGGGGCCCTCGTCGTCCCACAGCATCCCCCTAGATTTCCCGGATTTATGCTCTGAATAGCGAGGCTCGCTCAGACCCACTGCAGATTGCTAGTAGCAGCCACTCGCTGAGGTAGCGTTGCGTCCGGCAGCTCCTGTGATTCTGTTCGTTGGCACTGCAGTGTAAAGCTGGCGAGAGTGGTCTGGCATTCAGCTTGAAAGGGCTGTTGTGCATCGTTTTGTCGGAGCGAGCGGCCACGAATGCAAACTTTTTTCCCGATAAAAATGTCGGTGCTGTTCGTGGCGTTCTTGGAGTTCGTTCGCTCTCGCTTGTCCCCAATGGCTCACAAATAGCTGTTTCTGTCGGGGAATGAATCAAATCAAATTGCTTGCCCAGACTGCTTGTCCAGACTGCTTGTCAGCCAGCTATTCCGCAGTACATTCTCGTTTTGGTGGAATGATTTCGGTAGGGCTGGAATTCGCTTTCCAGAATTTTGTGCCATATTGGTGTGATCGAGAGAATGTTTCTATGTTGGAACTTTTAGCTGTGTGATGGGCACTGTTGCATCCAATGCAGGGAGCTTGCATACAGGAAATTTCCCTGGTTTGGGGAAAGGCGCACTACTTCATGCGTCCTGATTTTTGGCTACCTAAGAGGAACGATATGGTTAAATAAGATTATCTTAATAACCAATATGCATTTGAGTAAAGGCGTAGCCATGGCTTTGTCCAGGGTCGAACATTTTAAGTGGGCCCCGACCCACATACCCCCCCCCACACACACACACACACACAAAAAGAAGAAGAAAAACTCCTCGGATTGCAGCCACTGTATTCTTGAAGGTCTCTCATTTACATACGTATATATATATATATATAAGTTCAAGATTCGGGGGCGGCAGAATATCCAACAACATGCCCCATCTGCTATGTTCAACACACAGCATCCTGCAATTTATGTTATATTTCATTTTGCTTAGTACGCTCCCTGGAGGCTCTCTGAAACTTATGTGCAATGGAAGTGGAAGGGCGGATTCCGCCAAACCCGATAAGATCTCTGCTTTTTTAAGTTAAAGTGATAAGATTATCAGGCTAAATGGATACGGTGGTGATATTTATTGTGTCCAAATATCATGACCGTTGTTCGATATCTTCAAGGTCAAATGAAATCACATATGTTTCATTTGCTCGCTTTACGTGGCTTGGCTTTACATTGTTATGAATCGCTGTCTTTTTGTTTAAATGCTCCAAAATGGCCTTCAGTGAAGCTTTGGACATAAGTAGTGATACAATAAAGATGATAGATACGGCATTTAACCTCAGCTCGGTTATGTATCAGCACTTTATAAAGGTCGGTCGCCGGCTCCAGTTACCGGAACCGGGCCGCCCGCCCGACCAATTGGGCGGGCGGTCAGACGAAATTGGCTTCACGAAGAAAGGGTACATGAATGAATTATGGAAAAGCTTGGATTCACAATAACAAAAGCAATAGTTTCCAGGATGTGTAGGGAGGGAGTAACATGCGAAATGGCATGAATCGCATGACAATAATTTGAGTTTATCACAGCCTTCCAGTTGACCTAGTTTGTTTCCATTGACCTGCCATGAACTTGATCTGACCTGATCCCAGTGATCTAGCATGACCTTGAGGCTATCTAACAGAGCAATGCATATCAAATATGTCGTATTTCCAAGTATTTCCAAAAACACTTCCTTTTTGCCGATATACGGGAAGCGCATCAGCGCCGAGCATTGTCGTCGGGCGATGCGAAATCTTTTGAATTTGACGGCCACCAAGTCTATAAATGTGCGGCCGATTTTTCTCTTTCGTATCTTTGGATCACTGGAGGTCCCCATCGGACTCCCTATTGAGGGCAGATGCTCCTTTACCCTTTGGAAATGCCACTGTTCTTTAACAGACCTGGTCACCTTCATGTGCTTAGAGGTCCTTTGCGTATCATAGCGAACCCTCCACTTCGGATCTGGTCATCTCCGTAGCTTGGGGACCTCTTAATCGGCTTGAGGCTCGCTGTCAACCCTGAGCCCCTCTCCATGGGCATGAGCCAAAGTCGACACAGTAGCCATCAGTAGACATATTAGGCCAGGGTTTCGCCTACGGCTTGGGCCCAATCCGTTGGTCAAAGGGCCCTTTTCGACAGTCCTAGGTTCTCTCAGACAACTAGGGTTTCTCCGTTGTTTCAGTGGCCTTTTGGGCGACCCAGGGCGTTTTCCGGCAAGCCACAGACCAATTTGCAAATGCTTGGACCATCTCCATAAGGTCACGGACCCATTCTTCTGCTTGGACCCCGCTCTCAACCTAGAGGACCCTCATATTGCCTCGGGTTTCTTCTCCGTCAGCCCGAGGCCCTTTTTGTCTCTTCAGGTACCTTTTATGTCGGCCCAGGGGACCCTTGCGGGCCCCTTCATTGGCACCTGATGGGCCCTTGCGAACCCTCAAGGTGGTCACCTGGTGGACCCAATTCGACCCTCCAGGGGAGAGGGCAACTGCCACCTCCCACCTTCCCCTGGCTACCCCACTGGGCCAGGGGCCCTTTTTCGTCGTGGACACCGTTCACAGCTCAAGGGCCTTCATGTTGGCCCGGAGCCCTCTCCGTCAGCCCGAATCTCTCTCTGTCAGCCCGGGGCCCTTTCCGTCAGTCCGGGGCTCATTTCGTCAGTCCAGGGCCCTACACGTCGGCACACCGACGCCTTGGGAGGAGGGGGGGGGGTGTTCTTGTGGTCCCTCAAGGCCTTCGCCTGGAGGGCCTCCTCAGACCCTCCAGAGGGGGTGGCGGTGGCTGCTCTCTTCGCCCCTCCCCTTTGCTACGCTGCTGCATTTAAGCTCAACAAGGCTTTTTAATTATCAAGATTTTAAAACGAATCGCCTGTGTGACGGACACTACTTCACTCTCCTTCCTGCAGAATGTCCTCTGCACTCTCAGCTCGCCTCAGCTCGTTTGTGCTTACATCCTCCACAGCCGCGGCAGAAATGTTTAGAGCGCCTGAGACGTGGTGCCAGATTCCAGTCACGGTCGTGCCAGATTCCCCGAAGCTCTGCGGAAAGCCCGGCGGCGAGCCGAGCGTATTAGTATGTTCTAAGCGGCGGCCAGGTTGGGCGGCGGCCAGCTTCCGTCCGTGTCAGTCACACGCCCGCTCGTCGCACGCCTGTGGGTTATCGCCACTCTGCGAGAGCCTCGGCGGCAGCGGTATTGATTAACAGGTGACACTGGATTGAAGCGGGGAGCGGCGGCTGCCACCGCCTGCTCCTGTCGGTGTCCCTGGCGTGACACTGGTGCCCAGTCCCCTCCGGATACTGTGCTGCCTCTCTCGCACTCACACTCGTCACACAGTCGCTCAAACTTATCACACACTCGCCCACGCTCACGACACACTCAATCGCACTCATCACACAATCGTTCACACTCATCACACACTCATTCACACTCAGTACACACACTCATACTAATCTCGCATTCACTCACATCCACCATACACTCACTCACATGCTCACCAAACACCCGTCCAGCCGCCAAGACTCTCTTCCATTCGAGCATGCGTCCAACCGGTAATGCTCTCACTCACTCACTCTCACTGCTCTCATTCACTAACGTGTTCACGTCGCTCGCTGCCTCGCTCGCTCCCTCGCTCACTCCCTCGCTCACAAACTGATTGCAGTGGTCGACTCCGGGCGAAAAAGTTCCCAATTTGAGTGTGTTGTGACGGGCTTCTGGGTTAGAGTCGGTGTACCGTAACGTCAGCAGATGACGTCAGCGTTCCGTGACGTCAGCAGCTGACGTCAGCGTTTTGTGACGTCAGCGACTAACGTCAGAGTTCCGTGACGCCAGCGGCTGACTCAAGCGAACTTGCGATTTCCGTGACGCCAGCGCCTTGTGAAACTCCAAGAGTAAACAGCTTCGTTCGATATCAAATCATAACCACCATTCAATCATTGACTCGCTCGCCCAACCACAACTAATTCGAAGTCATGTTATTCAATACGTTATCCAATATGTTATCCAGTATGTATTCATAATTCACTCGAAGTCATGTTATCCAGTATGTTGTCCAGTATACAAACACCTCAAACCCGCTTGCTGAAACACTCGTTCGTTCACTTGCCCACTCGCTCACTCGCCCAATCGCCTACTCACTTGAATACTCTTCTCATCCCTTTCCTTCTCTCTCTCTCTCTCTCTCTTTCTCTCTTTCTCTATTTATATTGCTCGCACACACGCTCATACACACACTCTCATACACACACACACACACACACACACACACACACACACATACACACACATTTATATCATATATATATATATATATATATATATATATATATATATATATACATATATAAGATGCAGATATGAAAATGTTCGAATGTACTTGCGCTACGGTTGGCTGGTTCGCAAAGATCTTCCTGGCCTCAAATTCATGGAGATATACGCACTCCCTAAGGCTTTACATGTGTTATTCCTGTCGCCATCCCTCTTCATTTGAATCCTCACATGACAACAAAATAAATATTTCATCGGTGACTCTCAGGCTATCTCTTGCGGAGGATATTTGTGGACCAACATGTATTAAGGGATGCAGATCTCAAACTTTTCCAAGTAATGCATCTATTAATCTCCTGATCATTCCGATCAGTTCGACATAATCTCTATTGTTATTTTCTGGAAGACGCTTGGTTGTCTCTGATTCATCTTATTGTTCGCATTGCACTTTATTCTTCTAACTCTTGCATCATATTGGTTTCATGTTCCCTCAGCGCTTCTTCAAGATGAGCGATGGTCTGCAGCTTAACATTCCTTTTTTGTTTCGAGCGTCCGCGCTTTCCTGCGAACAGGCACCTCTTCTCCCGATGTTCAGCTCGCACAGAATGCTTCCTCTACAGCCCAGAGTGACTTCTATGTACTATCTGCTGATAACTGCACGACTATTGCTCCCATACTTAGTCCTCAGGCGTACTGTATATTCATGCAACATTTTTTCTCGAGTGCTAGGTGCCTGTGACAAGCCTCTTTGTAAAATTCGCGTGTAGATGATAGCGTGCTGCCATCACGCGATTTTACAAGGACCTCTCAGTACCATAATTCACGGCCTCTCGCCGTGTGAACAGGCTACAGCGCATGACGCTCGTTCACTCTGTATCCGGACATTTCTTCAGCTCTTCTCGCTCTGTCTTTTTCGGCTGCGCCCGCCCTGCCCTGCCGGTGTCACGTGGCCTCTGTGGCCTCCCACCTTGACGTCACGTGTCCGGTGGCATCTGACCTGATATCTGGCATGTCATTTCAGTACGAGGTGTCCCTGCCGACTCCAGTAGAGGTGCGAAGCTTGAAGCCATTTCCGTTAATGTATAGCCTTTACCCGAGAGATGTGCGTAGATTAGCCAAGGTATATCGGTCGCGCGTGGCGTGTGCGTGTGCAGTGCCGGCTGGTGGCCGCTACCCGTGTCGATGCGTGCAGTGACACTCACCCGCTCGTGCTGTCACCCCCATCTCTCTGTCTCTTTCTCTTCCCGTGTCTCTGTGTTCGTGCCTTTCTCTACTCTACTCTCAGTGTGTCGCTCCACGGCCGGACACGCCGTCCGCGCTCTGGGAGCACTCTCGCGTGGTGTGTCGTGTCGCCCGGCGCTCGCTCGTGCCGGGCGCGCGGGCGCCCCGCGCCGGGTCCGGTCGCGCCGCGGGATGGTGTCGCCCCTGCCTGTCGCCGACACACGCTCTGTAGCTACGACGCCCGCGTCAGCTGGTGTTGACGCACGTCCCCCGCCTCTTCTTCTCGGCCAATCCGCGCTCGGGCGGCGCCTGCCCGCCGGCAGTCGGAAGCCTTTCGCATGTGCGGTGGTCGCTTCAACTGCAGGCTGTGGTTCTTCAGGGGAGGAATTCTCGCCCGCTGGACGGCAAGCGGCCGCGCTCCTTCCATCGCGAAATATGTCATTTTGTTGGCTCCGCGTAACTATGCTGAGCCTTCTCAAAAGCCTGGGTAAAAGCCTGTGTAAAGACCTTATCGAATTGGCCGAGAAGAAAGCTGGCTGCGCGCGGCTTTCAACTCTCTTCGCTTTCGTGCCGAAGTTTCCCTCTCTGGATGGCAAGTGACTTCAGCTTGAGTGGCTTCCTCTCGAGCAATATGGACGCCAGCAGAAACTGCATGGGCTGGGGCACCACCGCTGGCCGAATCCCCAAAAGTGGAGGCCTGCGGTCGTATTGATCGCACAGTGTCGGTAAAATTTTTAGTGGTCCTCAGTCGGGTTTCTGCTGGCATCCAGTGCTAGTTTGCTGAGTGGTGTGTGTCTGCATTAACTACTTCCGTCTGTGACGTAATTGTGTGTGGTTATTCTCTGTGTAAATGTATGTTTGAATGCAATGACGCATCTGTGGTGACGTTTGTGTCTGGCGCTTGCGTTTCATGGTTATGTCTCGCTAACGCTCCAGCTATATGATAATCAGCGACAAGGAGGGGCTTTCCCGTGCTGACTGCCTCCAGGCAGCATTCTCCTGTTGCCGGATGCTCGGTAATTTGTGTGTTAAAATTTAATTGGTGTCTACCAAAAAAAATGTTGCCCGATGTTGCCCGGTTTGGCAACTCTACCATTAGCGAAGTATGCCAAGCTGACTGGCTTGCTTTTTAGAAGCCCAAAACAAACTACTAGCCTCCCTCATTACGACGCTGCTCTAACTTCGGCCGACTCATTTCCCGTTATTGTTTGGTGGCGCTACAAAGCAAGGGCGCGAGCGTTCCGTTTCGGCGACGACCGCGCTGCGCAGCATGCGATCCGTGCCAGACTCAAAGCGCCCACCGTCGCGCCGAGAGTGTGAGCGGCGGACGTGCTGACCGGGCGTGTGCGTGCGTGTGTTTCCAGTACAACCTGGACTTCCGGGGCCTGTCGCCGCGCGGCCCCTCGGCGTCGTCGTACCGCGGCTCCGAGACTACCGACGACGTTCTGGGCTCATCCTCGGCCGCCGGCGGCACCTCTTCGCAGTCGGCGTCGTCCGACCCCAACATATGACAGTTGGGGATGGCTCGGAGGGGCAAGGGCGACCCCCGCCGCACGCGGGTGTCGTTCTTGCTCTTCTAAGCCATCGGGTCAGCTAGGGTTGCATAGCGAGCCGGTCACAGCGCCACCTGGGAAGCACGCGTTCCAGACTTTGCCGCCAGGTGGCAGCCGCGAGCTTACGGCTGCGGTGGTTCCGCGGCGTAACACTTCCTAAAGCTAGATGATCGGTGTCTAGCTGTACATAGAGCATGGTACGCCCAATGCAGTGTCTTCCAGGACACTAGAGTGTTGCGCTAAGACGGTCCTGCTTGCCGGCAGGGCTTAAACTGCAACGCAAAGTCGGTCGTTTCTTCTGACCTGCACTTTAATTGTTTGCCCGCAGCTTACCGCAGCAAGGCGGCGTGAATGACCTCTATGGTCTGGCACGCCAAAAATAACCAATTCGTCCCCCCCCCCCCCGCATCGCTGCAGATTGGAACAATTTGAAAGAGTGAAGGATGGCTGCTATGCGTTATGCTTACAATTAAACGTCTCTTGATAATTTTCCAATACTTCGAAGCAGTGATCTTATCAAGAGCAAATATGTGACCAAGTTGCCTATTTGTTTTTGATAAAAGTATTACACTGAAACCTTGGACATTTATCTAGTAATGTTTCAATCTGAAATATAAGCATTGCACATTGCTGCCATCCTAAGTTCGCTCGTAACGAATCTTCGGAAGGTACATTTGGCACAGTGACAATAATGTTTCCAGACGTGCTGCGATCAATTTTATCACCAAGCCCAAGATGGATATCGATCACAATCCAATTTTTCCGTTCATGCGGTCGAAGCTAATTCTGAAGAAAGTTTACGTGTTCCATCGCGGGGGATTACAGGCCTTCACGCTCTTTCATCCTCTTTCGACGGCCTTCAAACATTTTCTCTTTATTTCTGTAACGCAATGCATCTGGAATAATCCACTGCTCCTCGAATGCTCCTTTTAAGTTGTAGCTGATTTTCCAATCACTTTCGCTTGCAGTGAATTCGCACCACAAGTTGACTGCCAAATCGGCGGGACACCCCCCCCCCCACAAAAAACTGTCGAAAGTGCATGGACTTTCAGATGATATGATTTCTAGCAGATAACATTTTTCGTTGAACTCAGACATGCGTTACTCGAAGGCAAATTATCAAAACGTCCAATTAGTAGTGTTTTATTGGAGCACTCAGCTCCCGCTGAAGCCTTTGTCAACTTGGTCATCACACACATGTGCCATCCACGCCTGGTCATCCTCACGCCTACACTATCTATATATAGTCCCCCGGATTGGTTGTCCACAAACGCACACTATCTATATCTAGTCCCCCAGCTTGGTTATCTACACACCCACACTATGCACCTCTGGCCATCGAGCTCAGTTGTCCACACAATTCTTGGCGTGGTTATTTTGAAATTGTAACCATCGTTGAAATGAAGAATGCTGAATTGCGTTGCCGGTTAGGAGTTATAAATCTAAAACAAAACGTTTAAGTACACAAGTTCATGGGTTTGGCCAAACAAATTTGGCGGAAAAGTCAATTTGTGGGGGCTAATTCTTTCTCGCCAATGCTATGAGGTTAATGGTTAAGATCGGATAAAATTTGGGTGATATACCCTTCCCCTCGAGATAACGTACCCATGCAAAGGTCAATGCAGAATGGGGCTTGCGTGGAAAAATGGACACATTCGCACCAGCAATGCGAATGTGTCCATGTGTTCCATTACGCACATGAGATGGAGTTAAATTGTGAAAATAGTGTTAACATGTATATGGGTGACACTGTTGCGAAGGCGACGCCTGTACGATCCAGAAGCATCGCTTGGTGATAATGTTCCTAACAGTTTCTTGGAGAAAGCATGCCTTACATCTCCTCAAATGGCAAGCATGTTCAAGACGGATAGCCTTACCTCAGCAAAGCATGGCTACCTTCTGGATCCATTTCGATCGGTGTGTGGATCTGCGGTCTCGGTTGGAATCTCCTGTGGAGTACAGCTCAGCTAATTAATCCTAGTACACACTTCTGAGCAATGGAGCCAGCTGCAGGCACGAGCCGGACCGCCGGTCTGGAGGGCTCCGAGTGTCCCTGGGCTTGGCGTGCTTGGCGCCTCGACCCGCTTCTGGCACGGTACGCAGTGCCCTCGGCGGCAGTAGTCTCTCGGCGTCCTGGCCGCCCCAGCAGTCGCCTGGGCGGCGGTCGGGGCGGCGGCTGGGGCGGTGGCTGCAGCTCGGGCGGCCGGGGCGGCAGCCGTGGAGACGACGCACCGGGCGTCTGCCGGTCGCGCGCTCGGTGTCCGCATCGCTGCCACCCGCCACCTGCCGCCTGCCACCTGCCGCCTGCCGCCTGCCGCTCCCACTGCGTGTCTAGCAATACTACTGCCAAACGATGACGTCGTGAGAGTGAGCGCGCGCGCGCGCGACGCCGCGCTGCCGTCGGTTGGCGCGCTTTGGTGTGGTTCGGCGCGCCGGCTGCAAAATGTGCTCAGTCGCCCGCGCGCCGCGGCGGCGCACCTACATATCAGACGCCGGCCGACTGTGGGACGCCGCACCGCGGCCGGCTGTGACGTCACACTGGGTGGTGACGTCACAGCGCGGCGCCACACCGCGCCGCCGGTGGCCGCCGCGCTAAGCTACGTTCGAGTTCCCCGGTGCCCGGCGAACGGCGCGCGTGTGAAAATCATAAAAATGAATGCTTCCAAAAATGTTAGCGTAAGCATCTCAGCGGATTACTTGCCAAGCTAGCTCAAAGTTGTTATACAATAAATTATCGTAACCATGTTAGATGTAATTTATTGTTGTTAAAACGTTAGCCAGGGTGGAATGTGCGAAGCTGTTGATGCGTAGCTCACCTGACGTATTGTTATGATTAGTACCTGGTTGAGCCGGTGTTAGTGATATTTGTTGACGGCGGAACGGACGGTTCTCGACACGGATCGACAACGCTTGATCGCTTTGAGTGCGGGCATCCCATGCAAATAGTAGCACGAGATGGGAGTGGCGTGCCGCTGGACACTGTGCTAGCCATCTGCCTTCGCGGTGGACTGCATGGGCGTAGGAATCTCCAGCAAGTGGGCGCCGGACAAGGCAAATATTTCAGGACGAACATCTCTTCGTTGCCTATGGTGTCATGCAGTATGTGCTGATGTGCTACAATTTTGCAAGCGGCATGCGACACGTTTCGACTTTTGTTGGCCGCGCAGATTCTACTCCCATGCAGACTTGAATATCGATCCAAAATTGCCGAATGCCACCTGAACATCGACTCGCCTATCCCTGCTGCGTTTGTTCTACATGTGTGCATGCGTGAGCCCATGTTATTTTGTAACGGATGGAAGGGGTGCAGTGCGAATCTTCAATTTCTGCGGCCTTTCGCATCGTTACATTGTTGTGTTATCAATGACCGGTTACGTTGTGGTGCACTTCGTTGACTTCCTCGGATGCATGTGTCGATTCGCTGTGGCGGGAGTGTTCGGTGAATGTCGTGTGGGATACTGCTGGAAGGTTTTAAAAGTTGTATATTTTGAACGGTATTAATAATAAATTCTCGCTGTGTAAGCGTTCCTGTTTCGCGCTACGCTCTGGCACACATTTGCGTGCGAAGCGCCCATGCATGCGCACACGTACTGGACTCTGTGTAGCTCTGTGGACTCGTGCTGGACTCTGCTGGACTCTGTGTTGGATCACGGCGCATCCTGGGGAGTCGGAAGCCATGCTGGGGATCGGTAGATGTCGTCACAACATGTACCAGGTGGCAGCAGTGTAGACATTCTGTGGAGACGTCATCGGGTACTGCCCGATGACGTCTCTGATGACGTCATCAGCGGAAACTGCCCTACTGAAGAGCGACACGTCTTCGTATTCGCACAACTACTAACTAGCTACTACTGACTGACTACTAACTATTTGCGTAGAACTCCTTTATGTCAGTAAAAGGGTGTTATTCGGGGCGCTGGACGAGAGAAGGTAAGAAGGAGTAAAATGAGACTCATCTGCTCGGCGAGCGCCGTAGCCAGACAGAGAGCTTTATAAACTGACATCGACTGTGCTCCCTTGGCAGCCCGTGGACACATTACGTTCAATTATTGTAAAAGTGCAGGCATTTATTTCAACAATAAGCAAAACTTATTTCGATAACTGGGCACAGGGCCTTCAAATATGGGATGCGTGTACTCAGAACTTATGTCGTGTCTGCCTTTATTCGCAGGGAGTATGAGGAGACTCGCTCGACGTTTGCCTTCCCTTCGTCATCAGAGCGAGACATTAGGTTAACTCATATGGTCCACCTGATGGCCGAAGTCGCATAGGGGCCCCTAACGTGGAGGAGGGGCGTCCGGCAGGACGGGGAGTGTCCGAAGCCGTGAAAGAGGGTCCCTGAGCAGACGGAGGGGCCCGGACCGGACATGCAGGGCCGCGAGGTCGGTTTTGGCTCACGCTAATGGAAAGTGTCCCAAGGCTGTCAGAGAGTTTCAGGTCTCAGGTCCTCAGCCCGAGATCTGCCCAAGCTGAAGCAGAGGTTTGCCATTGCTACGCAAAGTGCTTCTCAGCCCATGGAGGGGTCTGGGCTGTTAAAAAAAAGCAGTGACTTAGCCAAGGGGTGAAGGGACACCCGCACTCCTCCACTCCCCTCTCTGACGAGTACGAGGGGCCCTCCAGGTGACCGACTTATGTGGTCCATATGGACCCCCATGGTGTGGATAAAAATATAACTGAGAATATTTCAAATGCATCCAGCAGGTTGTGCGGAAATGGTCCTTGAGGCCTGGAAATGTCCACTCTGAAGGCTGACAATGGCTGCGGAGAAAAGAGAGGGGCCCGACCGAGAGCTGGAATGTGCAGTGAAGACAACTTCAAGCCCCTCTCTTGGAATGCGTCTGGCTCCTATGCGTTTAGACTTGTCGAGTCCTGCCATGAACGATCGCACTCGTCGAAGCCAGTCATGAACGCTCCGAGCGGGAGCCACCGCGGGTCGGCCGGCGCTGACAGCGCCACCTGGCGCCTCGATTCTCGGCCATGACCGGGGTGTTGCGCCGAGTCAGTTTCCGCTCTCACGGGCGGCGAGACGGTCGGTCGGCAGATGACCCGTCATTGCGCCGTGTCACCGTTGTGGCATCCATGTCAGTGTGGCCGAGCGGTGTGCGACAAACCCCGGTCGGGGAGTCGTTGCAGGGTACCCGAGGAAGACGGACGCGGCTAAGGGACGGAGGTGAACGAGCCGCTCGGTGGTACGGCTGTCCGTCTCCGGTGCCTGTGGAAACCTGGAGGCATAATCTCGCTGGTGTTTGCTTTTGTTGGATTGGAGAAACTGTGGAAACTGTTGTTCAAGTGGTAGCCGTTTGATTAACTATCAGCACGGTCAATGCAAGCACTTGCAATCCTGACACCTCACAAGCCCTGCAAACCCTGTCGCTGCCGGGCGAAACGAACTTGCCGACAAATGATTATGCTAGCCGGAATGAGCAGTCTTGGCTGGAAAGGAGCCTCAGCAGCTTGGGCATAAACAGGACCCTGAGGACCCCGCAGGGGCGGTTCTGGTCTTTCAGCTAGTGACCGACATAAATGTCACGTGACCAGCCAGCTGGCTGTACGGTGGCATCGGCTATATTTCGAGGCGCAAAGCGTCGCCTACAGAATAACTGCACGACGTTAGGACAGTGTACTTCGCCTTAAGAACTCGTCCACGCTTTCGCAATCATCAATTGGCACGGAACACGACAGCCCACGCTGGGCATCCATATCACATCCACACAGACCACACTGGGCATCCATATCACATCCACACAGACCACACTGGGCATCCATATCACATCCACACAGACCACACGGACCATATCACATCCACACAGCCCACGCTGGGCATCCATATCACATCCACACAGACCACACTGGGCATCCATATCACATCCACACAGACCACACTGGGCATCCATATCACATCCGCACAGACCACACTGGGCATCCATATCACATCCACACAGACCACACTGGGCATCCATATCACATCCACACAGACCACACTGGGCATCCATGTCACATCCACACTCATTGACAATGTGCGCACGTTGAAACATACACACGCATGACACAGGGGCGTCCCCTTGAGAACCACATCATGCCACCTCTATGGATCATGCTGGGATGGGCCAGGTCCGCCCGCTTACATGGTAGTGGAAGCTCTGACCCTTTCCGGCTGTTCAAATGATACCAGATGAAATTCATCTAGGATCTATTAAATAATAACTGCACACTAACTTTTTATCATATCTAAAAAAAACAGGGATGAAGGTTTGAGTTACTGGAAATTGTTCTCATTTCTCAGTGAACAAGGTGAAGCTCTTTCTAGTAATTGGCCATGCATTTACCTAACTTCACAGCAAGCCATGTGATTTGCAATTTGCTCAGTGCTGTCCATGTGACCAAATGTTTGAAGGTGGCCACGGCCCAGTCCCATCTCATTCCCAGAGCCTGTCGTCGCCGATGTGGTCATCACGATCCGCGGCGAACATGCTTCTCGCCTTACAACTTGTCCTTAGAGGCTCGCTTCCCGCACTCTTTCATAACACCCCACCAATCGTACTCTTCCCCAGCACCCCACCACTCGTACTCTTCCCTAGCACCCCTCACGTCACACTCGTCCAGAGCATCTCTCACATCACACTCGTCTAGACCACCTCCCACATCACGCTCGTCCATAGCATCTCTCATATCACACTCGTCCACTCGTCCAGAGCGCCTCCCATGTCACACTCATTCAGAACAATTCTTACATCGAGCCTCGCTGCGGATACGACACGACATCCAGCCCCGCTGCGGCTCACATCAACAGACGACTAGGAGCTGCCACCAGCTCAGTGCCTACCCAGACGCCCGGCCACACAAACCAGTTGTACAGCAGAAGTCACGCCTGGCTCGAGCTTGCCACTTCTCAGGCCGTGCGCACGAACAACGACATCACAAAAACCGCCATGATATCGACCGGGTGTCCATACCTCCTGGGGCGCTTCTTCGAATAACTACGTTAGACATGGTTACCGCATAGGTGGCATTTTGGTCATTGCGGTCTTACAGCGGAACACCCAGGCGAAGCTTCTCAAAGCATTCGTCCGCAGAACACCGGGACATGTCCACCTCGTGCCGTTGCGCACAGTGACGACTAATAGCTCATATCTACTACACACAACCTGAACAGCTCGCACCTCCTCGCTGTACAGTGTTCTCGCGTCCTGTGATAAGAACGTGAAGCTCTGGGTGCGTACCTGACTGAATTTGCTGGCTGCGTCCACTTTTGGTAACTGCACGTGTACTTCAATGCGGACCAAATGAACCAAGTAATCTGCGCACGGGCGTCGTCCATCGTCATCACAATTATTCTACCCTGGCCACTCCATTTCGGACGGGACCTCGTTCTGCACTCCGTCACGGACACAGCGGGGTTCAGGGCTCGGCAGGCAGCGCGTCGTTCGCAGTGGCGCCGCCGGACACGGGGGACACTCCGGAGTGGCGCCGTCGGACACGTGGGACACTCCGGAGTGGCGCCGTCGGACACGGGGGACACTCCGGAGTGGTGTCGCAGCCGGCACTCCGACCAGCCGGGCAGGCGCCGGCCCACACGGAGTGACACACCAACACGCTAAACTGCACGAACGTTCACCAGATGTTCACCTGCTGCGTTCTGGCCGAGCCTCGGCTGCATCGCGACGACTCACGCCCCTGCCCCGCTGTGCGGCGACACCTCCACCCGTCAGGCGGCGCGTTCAGGGCTTGCCCGATATGGTGGAGAAGGCGTGGAACGACGAGTCGGGCAGCGCCGCCACCAGCGCCGTCGGCTGGCCGCGCACGCGCACGCACAGCACGGCCGTGGCGATGGCGGCGACCAGCAGCAGCAGCAGGACCAGCGCCAGGCCGACGACGAACGTCAGCACGGACAGGCACACCGTGTCGCGCTCGACGGCGGCCGCCTCGCCGGCCAGCAGCGTGCGCGTCGCCTCGGTGAGCGCGATGTCCTGCGGCGCCACGACGCGCAGCCGGCGCGCCAGACGCACCGGCCGGCGCGTCGACGTGCGCTGCGCCGCCTCCGCCGTCGTGTTGAGCGCGCGCCGCGAGCGGGCCAGCGCGCGCGACACCTGCGGCCCGGGTCGAGTCGGCGGGTCAGGCGGCGCGTCGTGGGTCAGGTCGCGGGTCGCGCAGGTCACAGCGAGCTCGCGCCAGGGGTGGGTCTCTCATATCACACTCGTGCAGAGCACCTCTCTCGCGCAGGTCACGCCAGGGGTGGATTTGTGTTTCGGGGTGTTGGATGTGGAGAGAGATATGTCACGGCTGGCATACTTGTGGAACATGGGTTTCATCATTTTGACATCAGAAGCACATGCGTGTACATGCCAGTGAGTATCTGGAAGTTGTATCAAAGAGCAAGGTGAGTTGTATCCTACTTCGGTATTCCACACACCGTGACACTATACTCGCATTTGACGTCGCTATCCTCACTTCGGTCTTCCACACATTATGACACTATACTCACATGTGACGCCGCTATCCTCACCTCGGTCTTCCACACACTGTGACACTATACTGACAAGTGACGTCACTATCCTCACCTCGGTCTTCCACACACTGTGACACTATACTGTCATATGACGTCACTATCCTCACCTTGGTCTTCCACACACTGTGACACTATACTGACATGTGACGTCGCTATCCTCACCCTGGTTTTTCACACATTATGACACTATACTCACATGTGACGCTGCTATCCTCACCCTGTCTTCCACACACCGTGACACTATACTCACATGTGACACCGCTATCCTCACCTCTGTCTTCCACACACCGTGACACTATACTCACATGTGACACCGCTATCCTCACCTCTGTCTTCCACACACCGTGACACTATGCTCACATGTGACACCGCTATCCTTACCTCTGTCTTCCACACACCGTGACACTATGCTCACATGTGACGCCTCTATTCTCACTCGGTCCACCGCTCACCGTGACACTATCTTCCTGGCAGAAGCCGCACGCGCCTTTGCACAGGTCCAGGCTGCATTCAATTATGACGTCCATTTGTTCCGGAAACTTGAACGCCGAGAAGTAGCTGAAACCGATGAACAACCGAAAGTCATGCGGTGGAGATCGCTTCAGTGCGCGCAGCGGTATGGGTTGCCGGCCGTCTCACCAATTACCGACTGCCGAGCTACTGTCGAGCTTCGGACCTCGTAATTATCGAATGATTGATGGACGATGGAAGTAAGCCAAGATTTGTGTACGGTGGAAGCAAACCAAGATTGGTGGGCGCGAAATACCGTTTGATTCTCTGCAATTCAACGTCCTGTCTTAGTTCATGATACACCCTATGAACAGTATGTGCAGCGTCCACTACTGGTGTACCTGTGTGAAAGTTTGTGACAGGTTGCCGAAACAAATCGGACAATGCATGAAATACGGGGCACCTCAACTTAAATCCAGATATGGATCTTCAGAACTCAATATTCAAGAAACGTCTGTTATATATATAATTGTATATATCTTATGCCTTTACATACACGCGCAACTGAGCTCGGATTTTGGCTCGCGCCTGTAGCCAGTTATGAGCCCCACTGTTTGGAGGCAGAAGAGATCGGGTGCGTGTCGCACTCCCCAAACTCGCAGAGCGAGAGCCCATTCAGCGGCGGCAAAAGGTGCGCCGGCACAGCGAGAGGGCGCACCTGTAGGCCATCACGCCGTTCTCCTGCTTGGTCTTCAGCCACGGCGACAGCAGGTTCGGCTTCATGGTGCAGCCGACGTCGTCGGTGAGGTTGACGTGCGCCGTCCTGCGGCAGGGCGTCACGCGTCACGGGCGTCACGGGCGCAAGTCACGCCGACAGCGGGACGCGGAATGGCACGGTCAGCGCCAGCTGCGGTGGCGCCGCTGAGAAAACTGCATACCAACGGTTCCCCGCCTTGTGTGGAGGATGTGATGCCATTGGTAGGTCAGCTGCCGCATGAATAGATAATGTTGGTTTGGCATGCTCGTTATTTTCCATGTGTTGATTTATTGCTTGCGTGCAAGAATTTCGGAAGAGAAAAAGAAAATGCATGTAATAAAGGAATCTGAATTTGCTCAAAGATGGCATGTGTGATATGCTGTATCAGGTTTTGACACATGTCGGACATCGTATCATATTGGACTCAAAAATCGTGTATGGCGTGACAAGGGCTCAGCTCCTACCAGTGACCTACTAGTATTTGGTCGTGGGAGGCAACCGGATTTGGAGGGGCGCATCCACCCTCATGAAAAGATTGTTCAGATTCTGTCAACTATTTTCCTTTAATGGTTCAATTTCTTTAGTGCAGGTAATTAATGACCAAGTTCATTTTCCTGCGGAGAGACCCAAGCTACTACCATCATTTCTGCGTCACTGGATTTCAGCCCCTCTAATTTTCAAATATATTATTCTGGTATGTCTTGATAAGGCTGGCCACACTCCTGAAATTACTCCGGTACAAATAACTTTATGATAAATAATGATAGATTGTCGGGTCGCCGCGCGATTTTTTGGCTTTCCGCGTCCGAATTGTCGAGGTCCGCTGTACTGTCTTGGAGCTCCGACGCGAATTGCGATTCGCTGTATTGAGTCGAAACTCCGATGTGAAAATTATCGGCGTAGACAAGCATTTCGGGCCACAGCGAGAATCTTTTGGGCCCCGGTGCGATTCTTCAGGCCACGGTACGAGGCTTTGGGCCCCCGGTGCAATTTTTCCGGGCCACGACGCGAGGTTTTGGGCCACCTTTCCGGTCTTTGGGCCCGTTGTTGTTTCGTCGGGCCATAGAGCGAGGTTTTGTTCCCCGGTGAGATTTGTCTGGCCACAGCGCGAGGTTTTGGGGCCACGACGCGAGGTGTAGTGGCCCCAAGGATCCCGACGGAAATCGTTTGGCCCAGGCCCTTTCTTGGGGGACCAACCACCTCTCAGGGAGGACGTTTGTTCCCATTTCCCCATTCGGTACGCCACTGGCTCATTGACTTCTCTATATACCTAGACGGCGACTCGCCGCCCGCCACTGCTCCGCGCGCTATTTTGGCTGTTCCCGGCTGGGGCGGCCGGCCGGCGGTATAGGCAGGGTCGGGGCGTCGCCCGTCATCCATTTTGGTCGGAATGAAATGTTGCAAATGAAAGTTGTGTGGAATTTGTTTTTAAAAATAGTGAAACGGTGCTGTGTTCATGTGGCGATTATAATGGTGAAACATCTTGTAAAATATTGTATTGTTTTTGGAGGTTTAATTTTATCGTCGTTTTGCCAACGTTGTGTGGTATATGGTATGTGTACCCCTGTAATTAAGACCCCGACACCAGATAGATCCTATCCATATCCTTTGAGGGCGGATCCGGATTGTCTGGGGCGGGTATTTGTTTGGGGTGCCTTTTTAAGAGGTGCATCCTGGGAAAATACCTGAGGGGCTTTTCGGCCGAAAATAAGTTTGGGGGGGCGTGCCTGGCACACGAGGGGTGCTTCTGGCTGAAATATGGGGGGGCTCGGCCTTCGGGGGGCGCGGGTTTCATTGCGGGGCGTCCTGAATCCGCCGACCATCCTAAATCCCCGTCCTGCGGGACTGGTGACGCTCATACGGAGTTGCTGTTATCTTTGGGGAAGTGCCTCATCATGTTGGTTGCCCCCCGTCATATTTCAGCTTTAACCCGTCCCGTCCGGGGTTTCCCCCCTGTTTTTCGCAGATAGCGGACGAACGGCGCGCGGCGGGCCCAATTTGGTACCTTTTCCCATCATTTGAATGCTGATTAATGTTTGGTCGTCGCTGGTCACGGTTGTCAGGTAAGTGAGTCCAAAACGTTACCGTCGTCCGCTTTACGGATGAATATTTTAATGAAACTTTGGCGTTTGCTTATCTTTCGGATGCAACAAATTTACGAGTATGTTTCATTTTTTCGTTTTTACTACATATAATTTTGGTATTTGCCAAATTGCGTTCAATAGGATTCTGGCTAGTGCATTTTGTTAGGTTGGCTTCCACGACGTTTTCGGTCACTCTCCATTTGAAAGGAAAATTAAGAAACTTGAAACCCAAAATTTTGGAATTAAAAATAAAATTTACAAAAATTATTTTTGGGGTAAAAAATTAACCCTGGTTTTCGGCCTTTTCATTCAAATAAATTTGTTTTGTTCAAATATCCCCAAAATGAACTCCCCAGAGTCAAAAACATAATGTAAGTCGTGAAAAGTCGTGAAAATCTAGCCCCCTAGTAACGTCGCTTCTAGGGGGAAATTGTTTTGGAGGGTGGACCCGGACCCTACTCGTCGAGCGCTTTCCGATGATACCTCTTCCGTTTTCGTGCGATGCTTAGTTTTGATTTTAGACGGGGCCTTCAACCCCCCCCCCGAGACGGGGATGTGAGGATTTGACCGGGAAGACGGCGCGGGTTAGCATGGGACCATTTGGAGTGCGCTCCCCGAATCAATTTGGACCTGCCCATTGCCTTCATGTATTTTGCCGTTAGAAGATGAACGGCAGGGAAGTGGCAGGCCCGGGTGAGGCTTCATGGGGAAAATATGATGTGGCTTTTGCTTGATATATGAAGATATATATATATTTGTAGGTATACATCTCAAGAAAAGGGTTTTTGCTTCATGTATGAATGTATCGTTTGAAAATCATGCTCATTTTCACCACCTAGAACGCCTCAGCATCATGACTCTACGTCCACCACACATTGCTCAGCGCCTTCCAGCGCCGCTGTTTCGCCCGTGAGCGGCACCGCCTTCGGGACCGTTTCGAAAGGTCGAGTCGTCTGTCTAGGCATATATAGA